>CM028677.1:0-342500 GCA_016760335.1 Gastrodia elata | reverse complement strand
AGCTCTAGTGTTTTAGAGGTTTTTTGGTTGCCTCTCTTGCTAGTTTCCCTAAGATTTATTTCTATTATTTTGTTGTCCTCTGTTGGATTATTTCCAGCCTTTGGGTTGGTGGTTTTGTTGCTAGCTCCCACTAATCTTCCTAGCTGAGGTCCCGGCTATCTTGGGTGCTACGAATTTTATTTGTTGCTATGATTTTTCCTTGCTGATCTTCGCAATTGAGCTCTAAGCTTGGCTATCATTGCTGAACTATGCAGCTGAGTTGCTGTCTTGGATTTCTGGGCTGGTCTGTGTTGGTTGGGTGGCTGATTTGATTTTTGTTTGTGCTAGTTGATATTTCTTGCTACTCTATGTAGTTGTGGTTCTTTAGATTGTTTGTTGCTATTGTTGTAGCCTCAGGTTTTGTATTCTCTAAATTTATGTAGGTTTTGATGCTTCTGGAGGTTTTGGTTCAACTGTTTCCCTTCAGGTTGCTAGCTAGTTTCTTGCTTGTCCCATTTTTGTTTGATCTAAGGTTTTTGTTATTTTTATCCTTGTTTTTATTTTATCGTGTTACTATTTTTGTTTTTATTTTCTTTTTAGTTTGCTGCTCGGACCTTTTAAGTTACACCATTGGACCTAATTTTTCAGGGCTGTTTTAGGATTGTTTAGTTATCAAGGTTTGTATTTTATACTCTCAGCCTTATTTTATATCCTTTTTTATGTTTAATAAAATTTGGCAAGATGGCTTTTATTATATATATATATATATATATATATATATATATATATATATATATATATGGGTATATTGAAATGTGTGATATATCCAAATATATTATGTGTGTGTATATAAGACATATATGTATAGGTGTGTGTATATGAGTGTATGTGTATATATATATATATATATATATATATATATATATATATATATATATATTGAGTACATAATACAATATGGGTGTTTATTTATGAGTATATATATATATATATATATATATGTAGACTTTATGGGTTTGTATATATATAATATATGTGCAAGTATATGTAACCTTACATATTTAGTAGTTACACCCCCATATTTATATACACCCACAATATATACCTAAAGACATATAAATATATATTTGACACACACAAACACACAATATAGAATGGTATACACACACCCCATATAGTGTTTTTGTGTATGGTGTATGTATGTATTATGGGTGTATATGGGTGTATGTATGTGCATATGGATGTAGCTATATACTCACACACACAATATACACAATGTATACACAACCATATATGTATAATGTGGGTGTATATACTCATAGTATATGCCCGTGTATCTATATATATATAAGGGTGTTTATGGATGTGTATATATAGGTATATTTAATAATGAAAATATATAAATATATAGACTAATATATCATAGGTGGGTGTACATAATATATAGACTAATACTATTTGATATGTACACCTATATATACATATGTATACACACACATATATATATTATGGCTATATTTAATAGAATACATGGGTGTGTACATATAAAATATACATCCATATATAATAGTGGGTATGTGTCTATGTGTGAGTGCATATGGGTATGTGTGCCTATAGAAATATGGGGTACTTATATTAGTACCATTTGTGCGAGAATACTGTGAGTACTCATATATATAAAAATCCATATACACCCATATATATACTCACTTATATTGTTTGTATAATTGTGTTTTTTTTTGTATTACATATTTATTCCTCTAAATATGTGTGCACATCTTGGAAATTGAGTGCGGAGCTCTCAACCCAAGCTCAACCTATTACCTGGCCACCCCAAGCTCTCCCAAGGCTATAAATAGCCTCAGGAATCTCACGATGGGCTCTTTGATCATTGCGTGATTCTAAATATATTCCAAACCTCTATTTTGCTCCAACCAGTGTTTAGCTTCTCTGCTCAATGTCTCCAAGCCCCCCATATTCTCCCAAGAGGTCAGTGGGCTTAGTCTGGTGTTCAAACCCCCATTAGAGTTTGGGTAATCCTCGGTAGCTCCCTAGGCACCTTAAGGATTCAATCAACCTTTTATCAACCAGCACAGCTCAACCAGGTAGTCCTCTGCCCATATTAAGCTGAGTGAGCTCATTTCCTAGTTTAAATCCAATGCATAGCTTAGAATTTTCAATACTATGAACCTACATGCAGGATAGGTCATCTCTATGAATGGGATTGAGTGAGTGAGGTCAGTCTAGACCACAAGGAAGCATTATCTAGACAGAGCCAGCAACTAATGGAAACAAAATAGCTCTATTGGAAAATAGAGATCAAACCCAATACCATGTGATTCATAATTGTATTTAATAGCAAATCAAACCTATTAGTGGGTCTCTTGGCACTCGGGTTAAGCCCAATCAATCAATGAGATCAACGGGCTATAGCACCAAATAATGTTGGAGCCCGAGTAAGTCCTCTAACTTTTAGCTACTTCCAAGCAGCACCATAGTAGGGCTTCAATCTGCTTTGACACCCTATTGGTGTACGGATCAATTTCCCATTGCAACACAGCCTCTGTGAGGAGAATTGGCTCCCTATAGTAAACTCTAGCTGACGGTTTCAAGTGAGTAAGGTCTGGGTTGTCCTGACCACCTCATAGAGGTCTTTTGGGTGTGATCGACATGCCTTAGTCTATTTTTCATGTAGCAATTGAGTTTGGACCATGGCATGGTCGGAGCACCCAAGATTTTGATATTTAATCTAATCCTAATAGAGCAGAAGTTAGGAGTCTGAGCAAAGATGATGCCAAATTATGTCGGGTGGTCATGTAACATTCGGACCCTAAAGGTCCAAAATGCCCCCTAAATCATATAGGGTGATACCTAAATTGGAGCAAAAATTTGTATGGCACTATGGACACTGTAGTGCCCAGGCTTCAAGTGGTCAGGCATAAGGGCGCACTATAACATCCATGTCTTTAGTGCACCTAGAGCTGGAGCATGGTATAGTGCCCCAGTATCTAGATTGCCTGCCACAAGGTAGCACTATAGCACCCCAGTCATTGGAGTGCCTGCCACTAGGGTGCCATGTAGCACCCCATTCTTTGGATAATGGGCACCATGATGTGCTACAGCACCCTATGGTGTCTGAACTCTCCCAACTTGTCTTGTATTACCTTGAAATCTCACAGAAGCCCATTAGAACTTTATCATCACGTCTATGATGATCTAAATAGTCTCCACATCATAGTAAAACTACCTTGTTCAAGATCTATAATTGGCAGTAGTAGTAGTTTTGCTCTTAAAATCTATAAACATTTTTGATATGTAGTCAAGTGTGAGATATTTACAGACCATCGAAGTTTGACGTATATCTTAACACAAAAGAAACTTAATTGCATATAGTGAAGATGGCTAAAGCTAATTTGTGATTATTAATTAGATATTCAATACCACCACGGTAACTCTAACATAATACCTGATGCTCTCAAAAGCGACATTATCATCTCTTACATGCAGCAATTTTCATTAATTAAAGAATTTGAGAAGCTGGGAATCAAGCCAATTAGAACATTTGAACCGTATAACCATTTGTTTGTCAGTCAAGTTGAATCTTCAATAATGACAAGTATCATAGTAGCTCAAAAGGAAGATGAGAGCTTCTCCAAACTCAAGCCAGATATAAAAGTGCTAATAGGCAAGAATTGTGATTAGATGGTAATAGTTCAAATTGACCATACTGATTTTATGTCAATTGGACACCAAATGATAAGAAAGATTTTTGGACACTTAATTTAATTAATATTTTAATTAAAAGATGGGTGTGCTGCCCCACCCCGCAGTTTGCATAAATAGTATCATTAGCAATGAGATGGGTTATCACTAACTAAAAACCCTGGATTAGTGCCAACACTATAAATGCCAACTGAGAGACACTTATAATGCCCACACCAATCTTGTTGGGATATCCAAGTAGTTAAGTACTTAGATATCTAAAATGGGAGTAATTGTGCCTCATATTATTATGTAACAACAATGATAATTTAGAGTAAAATATTACAATATGCAAAATTTATGACAAAGTGCAGAAGCGAAAAGGAAATAAATACATCCATTCATCACATTCATGCAATATGAAAAGGGGTAAAAAAAATAAAAATCTGCAATATAACAATGTTAAAATAAGCAACATATAAGTACTAAATTTAAATATAACAAGCCGAAATGTAACAAAAATAAAGAGAATGTAAAGCTAAAGACCACTCTCTTCCAATAAAAAAGTATCAACTATAACTAAGTAGACCTAAAAAATCATCCTCTTGCTTATGCTCCTCACCTGGCATAGACTCTTCAAATAGCTATAAATCTGACTTGTTAGTTCTTACATGTTAAGGCCCAACCAAGCAAAGAAAAAAGATCTAGTGTTAGACAATTGTCTAAGTACATTTTATGTTGAATAATAATTTATATCATTTTAGGAAATTGCATTTAAATTATATAAAAGTAACAAAACTACAAGTGCACCAAGCCACAAGTAAACAAGAAGTTATAAATAGAACATTGTTAACTTATCAAAATGAGGCAAGTAAGAGAATATACCTTGAGACCAGTAGTTGCAACAAGGTTGGGCAATAGAACACATAATACTGAAGTATCTATGATTGCTGAAATAAACATCCTAATAGGAATATGATCATGGAAAATTATGTTGAGTAAACAGCAAACAAAAATGAGTAGTCATACATATAAAAAGACTAAGTCAAACAAAAATCAAAACTAGTATCCTTATAAGCATATAAGTACTGATAGGTCTAGATAAGAAATTAAACCTAAAGTAAAAGCATACATTAACTAAAAGTAAGAGATGTAAAACTGTCATATCAGAAGCTGGCTAACAAAGCCATTGTAACTAAAACTGAATTGTAACATGCCATATAATCACTTAACTACTCAGAGGTAAAACAGAACAAAATTGAACTGAACTGAAGAGGCAGAAATACATATGCATGTTTTTTTTATTTTATTTTATTTCTATGGACATGTCCAGAAGTGGCTGAGGATTCAAGCATGTTTGCAAGACTGAGATGGGTTTCTATATAAGACACAAAACTCTTCAATAAGTATGTATTTAGTATTCTTATTTCTCCTTACATCATGTCCATTGGATGTAATGTGTATGCACAATCACCCATTCTGATATGAACTCAATACAAATGTTATCCTAATTTATTTTCATGAATCAATTTATCTTATGTTAGATGTTCAAGGCAACATTGCTCAAAATAAGGAAAGCAAAGCATCAAAAATTAAGAAGTCAAGACTTATACTAAATGATTCATTATCCATTATTATCTTGTTTATTTATTCTAATTATTCTGTGAAAATACAAGCTCAGAATATCCAATATCCTACTATCTAAGAAATTCTCAGAGTCACGGTCCTATAAAGTCAAACATCAAAACTAATCAAGTTATACTACAAAATTATATAATATCTTCTACTGAAGTTAAATTATTAAATCAATTGTCCTATTTGATAAGTTTTACCATTACTACCACCAACCTTGATATAATTTATTGAGATTAGGAACTAAGAGATTAAACTCCTAACATGGTGTTTAAGTACCTTAATTTAGGGTTCTAACCATTTAAATTATAAACTTAAAGTTGCATGCCACAGCACGCCACAGCATGCTATAGGGTCCATTGCATGCCACATCACGCTGTAGCACGCTGTAGCAGCCGCTGCCAATTTTGCCAGTTGATGCATTTATTGCGGCTGGGACAAGACCCTCAACCTGCATCTTGTCCCCAGCCATCATTCCCTACTGCAGCTTTGATTTTCAAAGGAAGATGGCCTCTTGATTTGATAAGAATGATAAACAAAGAAGGATATTGGTCACTTCATTTATTTTGGGATTTGCCATCATTACTTCAGATTTATTTTATCAATTTGCTAGTTTTGGAGGGGATGAAGGAGTATGCTGACCCTCTCCTACAAATTCACCTCCTCTTGACTATAGGAGGGTTCACATTTGTGCTCAAGACACTAAGTAAAAGAGGAGGAGTGCATATGGAGAAGTGAGGAACTCCCCAAGGGTGGCAAGGCAAGCTCAAGCTAAGGAGGAGAAGAAAGAAGGCAGCACTAGCGACCTAAGGGAGGAGCTTGAAGAAGGAGAAGAAGAAATTCAGAGAACTTCCAAGGAACATTCCTAGTATTTGCTAAACCTTTCTCATGTATTTTCTTTTCTTAGTTGATCATGAAAGGGTCTTTATCCATGTATGTGTTTTTCATCACTTCCTCTGTAATGAGTAGCTAAATCTCCCTTGGGGATGGTTGGGGAATTTTCATGTGTATGTGTTATTATTAATGTATAAAGTTTTCCTCAAACAAAATTAAATTGTAAAGGACTTGATGAAATATGCTTTTTAATATTTGGTCTTGAATGTGGATATAAGGAAATGAACTAATAATGTTAATGACTAAATCATCTTATGCTCCATAGCTCACCTTAGGTTGGATGTTAGGTTTATGAGTGCATGAGAGCTTAGGACTATGTGACAAAGTTCTTGAGCTTAATGCACCTTAATCTAAGCTCAATCCAAGTGTTGATGCATGTGATGCTAAGACCCACTAAATGAGCTCCTTAGCTCAATATAATTTAGGTAAAGGAAGAGATAGTTGAGTGCTCATGAACTAAGTGACATAATCATTGAGCCTAACATATTAATCCCTAATCTCAACTATATGGGATGCGAGTGGTGCTTGTAGTGGAATCAATGCTTATAAGATCTTAAAACATAAATAATCATAATCGCTTTGATCAAGAGATGAGATGAAAATCTAAAGCCTAAAATCCTTTGTGCCAAAGTAGAACCAAATGTGTGTTCATTTTGTGCACAAGATTTAAACTTGTGAGACTTTGAGATAAAATCTCAAGGTGATTAATGTGCACTTGATAAACAAAATATAAATGAAAGATAAAGCTTGAGAAATCAAAAGTACATTGATAATGTATCATCACATGTGGAATGACCCCAACTCTCCTCTCTCTTTTATCTAACTTATCTTCATTTAGTAGTTACTGAGCTAAGTCTAGGACCAACTCATCAATTAAATTATATCTTAAACATTAGTGAGAATAGATAAACCTTAGTAACAAAACAACCAATTCTCTATGGTTCTATAAATCCCAGAAAGTAACTCTTTTCACTTATTATTTCAGACCACGTACACTTGCATACGAGCGCAGACGTGTATTTACAGTTTGTCATGTTTTTGGCGTCGTTGCCGGGGAATTGGTATTTGTTTTGTATTAAGGATAATCTATAAGTAGCTAGTGATTTAAGCATTTCTTGCATATATTTCTCATTTTTTATTTTCTTTTTTGTAATTATAAGAACTAAAATCTTACATTTTTGCTTATCATATTTTTGCTAACTTGCTGAACTTTATTGCTAAAATTATTCTTGATAGCCATATTATTATTTGTATGAGTAGAAGAGTTTGCACTGAATACCATTTTGATCCAGAAATTGAGAGAACATATTTACAGGCTAGGAGAGAACAAAAATCTTTCAAATCAACAAGCCATAATGGACGACTATAATGAAAGTATAGGAGAACCTTTAGGAGAGCCTAAGGAAGAGCACTCAGAGACTATGCACTACTCACTGTTAGGGGAATCCCCAATGCTATTGTTGGCCAAATATTGAAGCTAATAATTTTGAGATTAAACCTTCCACACTGAGTATGGTACAAAATAATCAGTTTGGGGGATTAGCCATTGAAGACCCGAACTCACATATTTCAACTTTTCTTGAAATATGTGGCACCTTCAGATTTAACGACGTTTCTGAAGACGCAGTTAAATTGTGGCTTTTCCCATTCTCTTTAAGAGATAGAGCCAAGAGTTGGCTCAGCTCTCTACCTAGTGATTCCATCCGGATATGGGATAATTTGGCTAGTAAATTCTTAGCCAAATATTTCCCTCAGGCAAAAACTGCTAGATTGAGAATTGAGATCATCAACTTCACCCAGTTGGAAGGTGAGACTCTATATGATGGGTGGGACCGTTTGATGGAATACCTCAGGCTGTTGCCCACATTATGGGTTCCCTCTATGGATGCAAGTGCAAACATTTTACAATGGTTTGAATGCTCCCACGAGGACACTTATAGATGCAGCTGCCGGTGGTTCTATTAGCAGTAAAACCCAAGAGGAAGCTTATGACCTCCTAGAGGAAATGGCAAATAATGCTTACCAATGGCCTCTACATAAGAATGATCACCCCAATAGAAAGGAATGTAACTCACTAGGAAATTCATAGCAAATCCGTGAACTGCAAAATCAAGTCTCTCAACTCAATAAGAAATTAGAATGTGGGTATGTAAACTCTTGTCGGGAGAATGAAGGAGGGTCGAGTGACGTTAATATGATCATGAATCATGGAAGGAATAGAGAAAGATTTGAAAATTCGCTTATTGAATTTTGAAATTTCACTACTGAATTCATGAATAAAGCTGATGCCACTTTAAATAGGCACGAGCACACTCTTCTAAGATAAGAGGAGATAGTTAAAAGAATTGAACAAAAACTAAAAGACATAATGAAGCAATTAGAACAACTTTCTTTAGTTGGAGAGATCAGTGAGTATGGAAAAGGGATGAGAAATGCCATTACCTTGAGAAGTGGGAAGGCCACACAGGAGATTGTGAGAAAAGAGAATAGCAAAAATGTACCAAAAACAAGAGAGAAAAGGAAAGAGGAAGGAAAAACAGTCAGGGCAGAGAAAGGAGTTGCAAAGGATTTAGAAAAGGGAGAAACTAGTGATCAACTTAAGGAATTCCCTCATATACCTTATCCTCAGCGGTTGGCTAAGGAGAAACTCGACAGCCAATATCAAAAATTTCTAGAAACCCTTAAAAATCTTCAAATCAATATCCCTTTCGCTGAAGCTCTAGAGCAAATGCCTAGCTATGCTAAGTTCATGAAAGACATCCTCTCCAAGAGAAGGAAGATTGATGAAAAGGAGACTGTAGCACTAACAAAAAATATAGTGCAATCCTTTAAAGAAAAATTCCCATCAAAAAGAAGGACCCAGGAAGTTTCACTATCCCTTGCACGATTGGATGTCAATCATTCCAAAAGGCCCTTTGTGATCTTAGTGCATCTGTTAATTTGATGCCTTTATGCATATTTAAGAAACTAGGAATTGATAAATTAAAACCCACCTCTGTTCTACTCCAATTTGCTGATAGATCAGTAAAATCCCCTTTAGGAATTGTGGAAAATATTCTTGTAAAGGTCGACAAATTCATCTTTCCTGCGGATTTCATTATCTTAGATATGGAAGATGATAATCAATAAATTCCTATTATACTAGGTAGACCTTTCTTAGCCACACGACGAACCTTAATTGATGTAGATAAAGGGGAGTTGAAAATGCGTTATGGGGAGGAGGAGATTAAGTTTCAAGTTAATGACTCTATGAGACACCCTTCTAAGCCAAATGAGGAATGTTGGAAGATCAATTTAATAGAAGAAGCTTGGTTAATGGAAGATGTGGAAAATGAGAGAATGTTAGAAAGTGAAGAAAATGAAGATCCCATTGACACGGAAGTTATTGAAGAATTGATAGAGGAAAGAAAGATGATTCAACCTTCAATAATTTGTCCTCCTAAAACTGAATTGAAACCTCTTCCCTCACACATAAAATACATTTACTTAGGGGAAGATGAATCAATTCCTGTAATAATATCCACATTATTAACTCAACATCAAGAGAATCTTTTATGTAAGGTTTTAAAAGAACACATGAGAGCAATGGGATGGAGTATTGTGGATCTGAACGGGGTTAGTCCAACTCTGTGTATGCATTGTATCCTATTGGAAGATAACTCCAAACCTTCTATTGAGCCTCAGCGGTGATTAAACCCAAACATCAAAGAAGTAGTTCACAAAGAAATTATCAAACTTCTTGATGCTGGAATCATCTTCCCCATCTCTGACAGCCCTTGGGTGAGCCCTATACATGTGGTTCCCAAAAAGAGTGGAATGACTATTATTCTCAACAGCAACAATGAACTAATCCCCACTAGAACTGTGATCAGATGGAGAGTGTGCATTAATTATAGGAGATTAAATAAAGCCACTCAAAAAGATCATTATCCGCTCTCCTTTATTGACCAAATGCTTGATAGATTGACAGGAAATCCTTATTTATATTTTCTTGATGGGTAGTCAGGATATAATCAAATATTGATTGCGCCTGAAGACCAAGAGAATACAACATTCACCTGCCCCTTTGGAACATTTGCATTTAGAAGAATGCCTTTTGGATTGTGCAATGCTCCAGTTACTTTTCAATGGTGTATGATGGCAATTTTCTCTGACATGATAGGAGAGTTCTTGGAAATTTTTATGGATGATTTTTCTGTTGTCGGAACCTCTTTCGATCATTGCTTTACTAATCTGGGAAAGGTTTTAAGAAGATGTGAAGAGCCAAATTTAATCTTGAATTGGGAAAAATGTCACTTCATGGTTGAAGAGGGTATTGTTCTTGGTCATTTAATTTCTAAGAGAGGGATAAAAGTTGATAAAGCAAAGATTGAAGTAATTGAAAAACTTCGCCCTCCCATCAATGTAAAAGGAATTACAAGTTTTCTTGGGCATGCTGGTTTTTATCGAAGATTTATCAAGGATTTCTCAAATATAAGTATGCTGCTTTGTATACTGCTAGGAAAAGATGTCGTGTTCAACTTTGATGAAAATTATTTAAAATGATTTAATGCTATAAAATCTGCCTTAATCTCTGCTCCAATAATTTCTACTCCAATTTGGGATTCACCTTTTGAAATTATGTGTGATGCAAGTGACCTTGCAATAGGTGCTGCCCTTGGGCAGCAAAGAGAGTGAACCTTCTATTCAATTTACTATGCTAGTAAACTACTAGATGATGCTCAAAGAAATTATGCTACCACAGAAAATGAGCTTCTAACCTTCATTTTTGCCTTCACTAAATTTAGGTCATACCTCATTGGGTCTAAAACTATTATTAACATTGATCTTGCTGCTATCAAGTATCTCCTCCAAAGGAAGGAAGCAAAACCATGCTTGATACATTGGGTGTTGCTCTTGCAAAAATTTGATCTTAAAATCTGGGATAAAATGGGGAGTGAAATGTGCTTGCTGATCCTTTATCTAGATTGACCCACCTTGATCATGATAAATTGACCGATATTAGTGAATCTTTCCCCGACGAGAAGCTTTATGGAGTGGCCACAAATGATCCTCCCTGGTTTGCTGACATTGCAAACTACCTTGCAGGAGGAATCATACCAAAATATATGAGTCACCAACAAAGAAAGAAATTTTTTGCTGATATAAAAAAATACTTTTGGTATGATCCCTTTTTGTATAAGTGTTGCAATGACCAACTCCTAAGGAAATGTGTTCCAGACTCTGACACTAGAAATATTCTCTTTCATTGTCACACATCTCCTTATGGAGGGCACATGGTATTTAGCGAACAGCTGCAAAGGTGATTCAATCCGGATTCATTTGGCCCCATTTGTTCGAGGATGTAGCCGACTTTGTCAAAAGCTGTGACAAGTGCCAAAGAACTGGCAAATGATTCTCCCTGGTTTGCTGACATTGCAAACTACCTTGTAAGAGGAATCATACCAAAATATATGAGTCACCAACAAAGAAAGAAATTTTTTGCTGATATAAAAAAATACTTTTGGTATGATCCCTTTTTGTATAAGTGTTGCAATAACCAACTCCTAAGAAAATGTATTCCAGACTCTGACACCAGAAATATTCTCTTTCATTGTCACACATTTCCTTATGGAGGGCACATGGTATTTAGCGAACAGCTGCAAAGGTGCTTCAATCCGGATTCGTTTGGCCCCATTTGTTCAAGGATGCAGCTGACTTTGTCAAAAGTTGTGATAAGTGCCAAAGAACTGGGAACTTAATCAAAAGGGATGAGCTCCCTTTAAATCAAAATTTTGAAGTAGAACTATTCAATGTGTGGGGAATCGACTTCATGGGACCTTTTCCCTCGTCTCAAGCCAGTATGTATATCCTTGAGGCGGTTGAATATGTCTCAAAAATGGGTTGAGGCGGTGGCATGTGTAAACAACGATGCTAAAACTGTGATTAAATTTCTCAAGAAAAACATGCTAGCTAGATTTAGGATGCCACAATTTTGAATTAGTGATGGGGAAAACACTTCTGCAATAGGCAACTAGAGAATGTATTAAGAAGTTATGGGGTGAGACATAAGGTGGGTACTCCCTACCACCCCCAAACTAGCGGGCAAGTTGAAGTCTCCAACAGAGAACTTAAAACAAATCTTAGAGAAAACAGTGAACCAAAATAGAAGGGATTGGACTTCAAAACTTCAGGATGCCCAGTGGGCTTATAGAACTGCTTTCAAAACCCCTTTAGGAATGTCCCCTTATAAACTCATTTATGGAAAATCATGCCACCTTCCGGTAGAGCTAGAGCACCGAGCCTTTTGGGCAATAAAAAATTTAAATTTTTATCCCCAAAAGGCAGGAGCACAAAGAATGCTGTAATTGAATGAGCTTGATGAATTTCGGTTAAATGCATATGAAAGTGTCAAGTTGTATAAAGAGAAAACAAAAAAATGGCACAATAAGCTGATAAAGCCAAAACACTTTCAACCTGGAATGAAAGTACTGCTTTTTAACTCTAGATTAAGACTATTTCCTAGAAAACTGAAGTCAAGATGGACAGGAACATTTACTATCACGAAGGTTTTTTCTCATGGAGCAGTTGAGGTCACCTCCAAAGATAGCACTTTTAAGGTAAATGGAAATTGTCTCAAGCTCTACTTGGAGGAAGGAATCTTTTAAGAAAAGGGGGGATGAACTCTTCAAGACCTCCCCGATGACAGTATCACATGAGGATCTTTCTCATGTCAAGCTGAGACAATAAAATAAGCGCTTATTGGGAGGTAACCCAGAAATAAATAAATTATATTTTTCTTTTTGTACCTTTTTATGTTTTTGTTGTATTTTTCATTCTTGTGTTTTATTTTAAGATTTCAATTTATGATTTTTGTATCCCCTCATTTGTATGGCAGGCTTAAACTAGCTATTTTTTCTGAATTTTTTGGAAATCACAGACTCAAATATAAGTAAATGGGTGCAATTCAAAAATAACCAAACACATTATAAGCACAAAAATATTTTAATTAAGGAATGAGTGGAGGATAATCTCATCTCCAAAAATTCAATTTAATGCCTTGAACTAAGTGTGAGGGAAGGCATTGGACTTGGACTAGAAATGTGGTGTGTTCTCTAAAAGAGAGTGTGCTAGGCTTCCGTAGGACTTCATGACCACAAAGATGCATATTGGGGATGAAGAAAAATATCTCTCCCTAAGAATGAAAAGAATAAAATATATATTCAAAAAAGGGATGCTGAAAAATATCTCTCCCAAACGATCAAAATGTGTAAGGATAAAGATAAATATCTCTCCTTCAAATCTTTTCATCTTTGTGATTCATAAGAAAGAGCACATATGGCATAACTCTTGGAGACTTTGACCACCTTTTCTAATCTAGGGTTCATAATGAACTCTCTATATCACCTAGTGTCTAGCATGAAAATCAAAATATTTGGAGATTAATTGATTAACCCACCCTTATTGCCAAGGTTAAAACATTAAATGTTGCTAAATGTTTTGTTTCATTTTTGCTATTCACAAACATTAACTTATATTGGCTCTAATTGAATTTTTATGACTATTATCTCTAGTGTAACAAAAAAAAAATACCATTTTGAGCTTACTCGATGACAATCAAAAATTTAAGTGTGGGGGTGTGATGAATCAAAAAATTATATCTAAAATAAACAAAAATTCATTCATTTCTGATCTTTAAAACTGCTCCTAAATTAATTTTTATCTATTTTTTTCAGGAAAATGGCATCCAAAGAAGTTCTGTGACAATTTTTGCAAAATATCATTTTTTTTAAAGGAATCCGCTGCCGCGCGCTGCAACCGAACGTTCTGCGAACCGCAGGCGCGGTAGCGCGCTGCAGCGGATCCATTTGCGAACTGAGGGTGCAGTAGCGTGCTGCAGCAGAACCATCCGTGAACCGCGGGCACGATAGCTTGTTGCAGCGGATCCATTTGTGAACCATGGGCGCAGTAGCATGTTGCAGCGGGACCATTTGCGAACCACGGGCGCGGTAACACGCAGCAGCGAAACATTATGCAAATTGAGCCGCTACAGCATGCTGTAGCAGTTCGATTTACAAAATGAACCGCTATAGCGCACTGCAGCAGGTAATTTTTGTGAAATGTGGACGCAGTAGCACGCGGCAGTGGGAGACTTTGCTAATTTTGCCTACTCCATTGCATGCCACAGCACGCTGTAGCACGCTGCAGCAGCCGCTGCCAATTTTGCCAGTTGATGCATTTATTGCGGCTGGGACAAGACCCTCAACCTGCATCTTGTCCCCAGCCATCATTCCCTGCTGCAGCTTTGATTTTCAAAGTAAGATGGCCTCTTGATTTGATAAGAATGATAAACAAAGAAGGATATTGGTCACTTCATCTTTATTTTGGGATTTGCCATCATTACTTCATATTTATTTTATCAATTTGCTAGTTTTGGAGGGGATGAAGGAGTATGCTGACCCTCTCCTACAAATTCACCTCCTCTTGACTATAGGAGGGTTCACATTTGTGCTCAAGACACTAAGTAAAAGAGGAGGAGTGCATATGGAGAAGTGAGGAACTCCCCAAGGGTGGCAAGGCAAGCTCAAGCTAAGGAGGAGAAGAAAGAAGGCAGCACTAGCGACCTAAGGGAGGAGCTTGAAGAAGGAGAAGAAGAAATTCGGAGAACTTCCAAGGAACATTCCTAGTATTTGCTAAACCTTACTCATGTATTTTCTTTTCTTAGTTGATCATGAAAGGGTCTTTATCCATGTATGTGTTTTTCTTCACTTCCTTTGTAATAAGTAGCTAAATCTCCTTTGGGGAGGGTTGGGGAATTTTCATGTGTATGTGTTATTATTAATGTATGAAGTTTTCCTCAAGCGGATTTAAATTGTAAAGGACTTAATGAAATATGATTTTTATTATTTGGTCTTGAATGTGGATATAAGGAAATGAACTAATAATGTTAATGACTAAATTATCTTATGCTCCATAGCTCACCTTAGGTTGGATGCTAGGTTTATGAGTGCATGAGAGCTTAGAACTATGTGACAAAGTTCTTGAGCTTAATGCACCTTAATCTAAGCTCAATCCAAGTGTTGATGCATGTGAAGCTAAGACCCACTAAATGAGCTCCTTAGCTCAACATAATTGAGGTAAAGGAATAAATAGTTGAGTGCTCATGAACTAAGTGACATAGTCATTGAGCCCAACATATTAATCCCTAATCTCAACTATGAGGGATGCAAGTGGTGCTCGTAGTGGAATCAATGCTTATAAGATCTTAAAACATAAATAATCATAATCTTCTTGATCTAGAGATGAGATGAAAATCTAAAGCCTAAAATCTTATAAGAATCTTTATGCCAAAATAGAACCAAATGTGTGTTCATTTTGTGCACAAGATTTGAATTTGTGAGACTTTGAGATAAAATCTCAAGGTGATCAATGTGCACTTATAAACAAAATATAAATGAAAGACAGAGCTTTAGAAATCAAAAGTACATTGAGAATGTATCATCACATGTGGAATGACCCCAACTCTCATCTCTCTTTTATCTAACTTATCTTCATTTAGTAGTTACTGAGCTAAGTCTAGGACCAACTCACTAATTAAATCATAGCTTAAACATTAGTGAGAATAGATAGACCTTAGTAACAAAACAACCAATTCTCTGTGGTTCGATAAATCCCGGAAAGTAACTCTTTCCACTTATTACATCAGACCATGTACAGTTGCGTGCAAGCGCAGACGTGTATTTACAGTTTGTCAGTAACCATCGAGGATAAGTATCCTCTTCCGAGAATCGATGATTTATTCAATCAGTTATCTAAGGCTGTGATATTCTCCAAGATTGATATGAGATCAAGCTACCATTACCTAAGGGTTAAGGATGCAAATATTGAGAAAATGGCATTCAGGACTTGATATGCTCATTTTGAATTTTTAGTGACGTTATTCAAACTGACTAATGCTTTGTCAATCTTCATGGATTTGATGCAGCGCGTGTTTAAAATATTTCTGGATAAGTTTGTTATTGTCTTTATCGATAGCATCCTTACCTATTCTAAAATCCATCTAAAGCATGAAGATCATCTTATAGATTTTCTATAAACTAAATGAACTCATGAGATATTTGCAAAATACATAAAATGCTAATTTTGGTTAGACTCTATCGCATTTTTTTCATCATGTCACGGATGCCCAAGGGAACAAAGTTTATTAGATGAAGGTTAGCGCTGTCCAAGCATGGGTACATAAAAAGTCAGTGTCAGATATTTGTAACTTTTTGGGATTAGTTGGTTACTACAGAATTTTGTTAATGGCTTTTTTCATATTGCTTCACCATTGACAAGGCTAACTCAAAGAGTAATAAATATTGTTTTTGATTGGAATTTTGATTATGAATTAGCTGATCTAAAGCTTAAGAAGGTGCTAACATTAGCACCAGTTTTAGTTCTGCCAAGAGAATATTTAGATTACCAAGTCTAAACATTTGCTTCTATAATTAGATTAGGATGTGTGCTTATGCAAGATAATAAAGTTAACTCATATGCATCTCATTATTTAAAAAAGAATGAGAAAAATTATTTTGTCAATGACCTAGAGCTTGCTGGTGTAGCATTAGTCTTGAAAATTTGATAACATTATTTGTATGGTATTAACTGTTAGATATTCCATGGCCATTAGAGTTTAACATACATATTCATCCAGTGTGAGTTGAACTATCATTAGAGAAGATGGCTTAAAATCATTAATGACTAAGACCTTAGTATGATGTATCATCCAATGAAAGCTAACATAGTAGCAGATGCCCTCAGCCACCATACTACCCTTGATGCAATTATAGATGAAAGTCCTTTTGTCGATGAATTTCATAAGCTGAGCATAGAACATGTGAATGGAGATATGTTGAATGAGCTAATATAAATGAGTTTAACTTAACCAATCTTTCTTAGAGATGTCTCTATCATGCAAACCAAGGATGAATACTATTATAAGCTGAAAGATATTATTGTAAGTGGTCATTTTATTGATCTGCAACATTATGGAAACTCAATTTATCATAAGAACTAAATATGGATTCCAAAGTCCATGAATCAAGAGATCTTAGTTGAAGGTCATATGCCATTCATCTGGAATGTGCCAAGATGTATCAAGACATGAAGAAATCATTCTAGTGGTCAAGTATGAAGAAAAGTGTGGGTGAATTTGTCGCAAAATGCCTTGCTTATAATCTAGTTAAGGTCAAACATCAAAGGCCTGGTGGATTATTCAAGTCATTAGATATTACAGAATGGAAATGGTTCACTATTTCGATGGCTATGTTATGGGATTGTCTCAAGTAAAATCAGGTGTCGATGCAATATGGATTATCGTTGATTATTTAACCAAGTTCACTTATTTCATTTGAATTTGTTGACTCTGTAAAGAAACCTATCTAACTCTACATTAAATAAACTGTCAGATTGCATGGTATTCTGAAGTTTATAGTTTTTGATTTTAATAACAAGTTTACCTCTAAGTTCTATCAGTTAGTACATCAAGACCTAAGAACTACCCTAGTAATGAGTATGGCCTTTTATCCACAAATAAATGGCTAGAATGAAAGACTGAATCAGTTGCTATAAGATTTTTTATAGCTATGTATTCTAGATTTTAGCGGAAGTTAGGAGAATCATCTTATCTAGTTGAATTTTTTTTGAACAATTATTATCAGGCTAGCATTAAGATGGCTCCCTTTGAAGTTTTGTATGGTTGAAAATGCAGTACTCTACTATCCTAGTCTGAAATTGGAGATGTTCAGTTGTATGGGACTAAAATAGTTGAAGAGACAAATAAAAAGGTCAGACTTATTCAACAATGAATCCAAACAACACAGGATCATCATAGTAAATATAATGATTCTTGTCATCGTTCATTGGAATTTAAAGTAGGTGATACGTCTATCTGAAGGTCATCCTAATAAAAGGTATTTAGAGATTTGGTACTGCTAGCAAGCTCAGTTCCAAATTTGAAGGATTGTTTGAAGTTTATTCCAGGATCAGATCATCTGCCTACAAGTTGAAACTGTCATATTATTTCTCCTCAATTCATAATGTCTTTCGGGTTTTCTCACTCAAAAAATGTCTTTATAAGCCCAAACTTCATATTTTAATTCTTACTTCATTAAGTTTGCAGCCATATTTATCTTATGCACAAAAACCTATCAAAATCCTAGGAAATGATCAAAAGTAGTTCAGAAGCCAATATATCCCTGGGAAAAGAAGTGCGTATGCAATAGAAGTATCCAATGCTTTTTAAAAAATCTGGTACTTTTGAAACCCCTTTAATTCATATTTTCTTTTTCTTCATATTGCTTAGGTGATGTCGATGACAACATCATTCTTAAGTGGGGGAGTCTGTAACAACCCTACGTTGTTACTTTGACAAATCTACACTAAATTAAGTTTAAATCAAGTTACCAAAAGATTCAAATTATCATTAGGACCAAACACTAGAAATTTGGAATCTACTGGATAAAAATTGAATTAATTGTTTTTTAATAAATTTATGGACCTAGAAAATTATCTTTAGTAAATTGACCTCTAAATCAAAATTTAATTTCATTTTTGAATTCCTCATTCCCTGATTTGCTATGGGTGAAATTTTGGGAATTTTTAAAAATCATTAAACTTTAAATTGGATTTAATTAAATTAGGTTTAATTATTTAAATTTATTTAATTATTTAAATTCATTTCACCACAACTGTTGATAGGGATTCATTGTCGGGACAGAAGGCGATCTAGTGTGGAGCCCCGAATGTGAGGTTACCACCTGTTTATCACCATTCAACCATCTCACGTTCCCTCAAATCTGATCAGGCGACTCTGATCAAATATTGCCATATCCAGCCTTTTACAGTTGGATTCAAATGTGAAGCCTCAGGTTAATCGCCGACCGATAATCCATGACATTAACTCAAGATAACCCATACTAACCTATCATCAACTCATCACTCATGCTGAATTGATTGTTATCAAATGAGTTATCTTCAAATATTTCTACAACTGTGGCTAATCCTTTAGATAATTATAATCTCATTTTCTCAAGCATTAGTTAACTTACACCTATGCATTGGAAAAATGATAGTTTTTAAGAAAGCTAATGAATATGAATAAGGTTTAATAAAATAACAATCACATCATAATATTAAGTATAAAATAATATAAAATTGAAGTGTAGTAGGTTAAATATTCATCTATAACAGTCATCACAGAAACTAAGTAATTTTCGATCCACGTGGATCACGTGTACAAGTCCATTGCATAAGACTACTATTTAGATCGATCTAGATCTACAGTAGGTGTTCGCTTTGACCCAACCCTAATAAACCCCATTAGTAAAGGTACTTTTGAATTCTCCACATTCAATTGAGTAATCTCCACAATGTAATTTTATTTTGCGATTCCACTAACCTTAGTTTTGATGGATCAAGTCCAATCAAACTTGATCGAGCTCGAGCTGATCAACTTGCATAGTGGTGCACAGTCAAATCTCACCGATACCGCAACTACCACCCTAGGGCATATATTTGTCATAACTTAGAGGTGGTCTTTGGCGATGAATCATGAACAAATCAAAAGGTATTTCCCTAGACCTTTTTATTGGTGTGCAAAATAGAGCCAATGAATTTTTGATGCTCTAGATCAAGGTGCATGGTTCATACTGAGTCAGGCTTGATCCGGGCCAACTCAACCTGCACGGCTCAAAATGCGGGCCTGACCCGACCCACGTGCATGTGGCTAACAGCATGCGTGTGTCTATCCCTGTGAATAGTAACTGCAGAATAAATAATTAATCATTTCAATTCCCAAATATTCAAAGCCTTATAACTTCTTAGATACATATCTATTATATTTTTAGTATGATGATTAATCTTACTAATCACTATTATAATTAATAATGTATTTAACATAATTTTGTAAGTGCCATAACTTAGTCAACTATCATTCAAATTTGATAATTCAATAGGCCATCTTGATTAAAAATTTTGTAGGGCATTAATATAATGTTAATTTTTCTTTTTGATAACTAATTACTAATGACCTTTTAAGCATCATTAAGTGTCAATAGTGCTTAGATTGACCTTTTGATGTCCAACTTGACCTTATTTAGTGTCATTTTACTTGTTATGCTATAATGAAGTTATAGCCACTATGTTTATATGAAAATATGAGTTTTTAACCCAAAAATAAAATAATATTAAATATGCAAAATTAAGGTTTTGCATATTTAGGTCTCCTAGACCTTATGATACCTTAGAAAACTTACCTTATGATATATTTGAACATTAGAAAATGTTTATAATAAGAAAATAACTAAAATAACCTAATTTTAGCTAAGTCTAGTGAACTTAAGATAAGAGCCTCAACATAGAAACTTAGTTTTTGTAGGAGCTCTTAAGGCTTGATTTTTGTGCTTCAGGATTATAGTAGTCTTAAATACTAGGATGAAAATGACTAGTTAATTATAATAACCTAAGTTGTTACCTTAGCTAATTAGGACTAATCTAAGTCTTAATTTGCTTTTTAGTGCACTAATTAAGTCATTAGTAGTTCACCACCATGACCAAGTCCAAAGTAGAGATCAAATGGATCAAACCCTAAATTTGGAAATTTTAGGAACCCTAGAATTTGACGCAATTATTTTGACATCATATTAAAAATCGAACTTCGCCATTGCGCTCATTGCCCCCAAATTAGCTAGAGGTGATGTTTTGATGGCAATCAAAAGTCGTCAAAATTTCATCAAATATTTTAATAATATTTAATATTAATGGAAAGTTAAGATATTTAATTTGACCTCAAAATCAAAATCCAACTTCACCATTGCGATCGTCACCCCCAAATTAGCTTAAGGTAATGTTTTGGACGCATTTGAAAGTCGTTGGATTTTATCGAATATTTAATAAAATTAAATACTTTGAAAAGTATGAAAATTAAGTACTCATCGGAATCAAATTTTGACTTCTCCATTGAATTCTTCACCCCTAAATTAGCTAGGGGTGAATTTTTTGGATTTTTCGAAGCTCATTTATAAAATTGAATTCTTAGAGACTAATTAATTAATCAAATTAAATTAAAATCCATTTCCTTAATTCTTATTTTATTTCCTTCTCATTTTCTCTGGCTGGGACCCATGCCTACTGTAATTAGTGCCTCCACCTTCCCTTATTCTCGTATGCACACAAACTAGCCTCCACTCCTCTCAATTGCTGCCCCCTTCTTCCCATACTAGTGGTGGGGCGAGTCAAGCTCATATCATCCAAGAGCCATGCCTTCCCTCACCTTTAAAAGAGCCCCTCAACCATCCTTTCTTCCCTTGCTGCTAAAGAAGCCCTCTGGCTTCCAAGCTCCTACAGAAAATATAGCTTCTTCCTCCATCTTCTTCCATTTGAAAGCCAAGGTACCTCTCCTTCACACTTTGAATGGATTCAATGGCTAAATCATTTTTGCTCTTATGCTTAGTTTCCATCCCTAGAAATTTGTAATTAGGATATGGAGTTCATTAAAGCTCATTAGGTTTGTGAGTTTAGGAAGATGAAGTTGCTCTATTTTCCTGCTTTCTGCATACCTGAACTTTAACTCCATTGTTTATATAGTTAGAATAATTGCTTTGTGCCGATTTTGGTATCCATGGAAAGTTCTTGGAATTACCTTTCCATCGGTATATGGAACCACATGTGAAGTACTTTAGTTTGAGAGTATTTGAGCCCGAAAGATGACTCATTGCAGTTTTTGCAGCGCGCCACAGCGTGCCGCAGCACCCGAGCTTTGAGTTGAATTCGCCATAATCTGTTGCAGTGCGCCATAGTGCCGACACCCACTGTTGCGCGCTACAATGCCAAAATCTGTTATAGCACGTCGTAGCGCGCCACAGTGCGCCGTAGCGCCTGGCTTTCTGCCAGAAGACACTACCGCGTGCCGTAATGCCCAGAACTATCGAAACTGCCCAGAAATGTCTTGAATGGCCGAAACTTTATAATTTTCATATTTTAATGACCCTAGGAACCTAATAGGGCTGAATTATATCAAATATGAACCCTAACATAATTTTATTAAAATTGAGCATTGTATAAAATTCTATGTGATTTTTAAATATGGAAAAGATTGGGTTTTGACCCCTTTCAAGAAAATAGAACCATAAAATTGAAATAACCATAACTTGATTATTTAGACTCCAAATTAAGAAATTCAAGGTGTAAATAGTAAACACAAATAAAATTTGGGTTTTAACCACTAAAAACCCTAAGTTTACCAAAATACCCCTAACCCTAATTAGGTCATAACTTGGCCAAATAAGGTCTAATTTGGGTCTATTCCTAATTAAAGTACACAGTGTTTCATAGGAAAGCTATAGCCACTAAGTTTGTTGAATTTAGATCTCAAATGGAAAAGTTAGGTTTTTGACCCCTCTTAACCCTTGAAATAATATATTTACTCTTAAACTTAGAACACTCATAACTAATCTAATAGGCCTCAGAAGTTAGTGTTCTTAGACTCTATAGAATTCATGAACTGCAAGCAACCATAAACTGCACAAATTTTTAGATTCCATTAGGGGAATTTACTAAATTGCCCCTTGGGTCAAATCCCTTAGTATCGGCCAATATGACCCATTCCTTGTCCAAATTTGGCATACTTATTATCTATCTTCATATTAGATAGTAAGGAATCATTTGGAAGTAAGAAAATCCATTTTGGAGCCCTAAATAAAAAAGTAGGTTTTTGGACCCTTTAGTAAGGGCAAAATGGTCATTTTGCCCAAAATTTAGGTTAGGTGTTCTTAACCCTTAAAATATCTTTTAAGTCTTTAAAAATAGTAATAAAACTGATTTAGAATCAATTTAAGTCTTACATCTCATAATTTGAATAATTTGTCAAACATCCTAATTTAGGCTTAAAAATATCTAAGGATAATATAACTTACTTAGCTAAAATTTGTTCTTAACTTCCCTAATTAAATAAAACAATAAATTCTTAGAATCTCTCTAAGTCTTTTTGTTAGGAGCTTACTTAGGAACTTCACTTACATCTAGACCTTTTCTCTTAATATTAGGAGTAGACCCTATGTTAGAATTCATTTATTGAGTAAATAGGTTATTTAATGAATGAAACCATAGTTTTATTAATCTCTAGATTTTCATACTTTAATTATGATTATCTTATCTTTCAATTTTTGATTTAGACTAGGATATTCATCCTATAAGCCTTAATTTTGCTTAATAAGATTTGCCTTAGTCATTAGTTCACAATTTAGATTTAGACCATAGTTCTTAAGTATTACCTTGAGATTATGTGATTACTCCAATTCATGGTGTTTAATGCATAATTCCTAGTTTTAGTAGATCTTGATCAGATCTTAGCTTAGAACATCTAAATTCATTAATTAGGACATAATGATTTCTTATTTAAGTTATAGCCGTTAGTAATTTTATTAAATTAGAACCTGATCAGTTCTAATTACTTTTAACTTATAGGGCTGTGCTTCTAAGTTACATTCGATAGTAGGAATTGGAGATCCTAAACTTGTGTAATTTGGAATAGTTATAATGGCTTAACAGATAACAACTGATATCACCTTGTGTAGTAGAGTCCCTTGCTCACTATTATTTTACTTGTGCTTTCGCATTCCTTGTATTTTGTGCCTTATTCCTTGAACATGTCATATAAGATAATGTTGTTGCATGTAAAGAAAACATAGAATATTAGGATAATATTTGCATTGGGTTCAGTTACTTGTTGATTTGGCACATTTTACCTTAATGGATAGGGGTAAGGAGAAATAAGGAGTACTTGGTATTACTCATTGAGGAGTGTTGTGCTAATTTTGGAAGCTGTATAGTCTTGCAGATGTGCTTGACTCCTCAGCTACTTCTGGATATGTCCATAAAAGTGAAGTAAATAATTAAAACATTACTGCATTTGTGATTACTGTCACTTCAGTTTAGTTTCTATTCTGTTATTCTGGCCTAGCCTCAGATGATGCTAGGAATATTTTGTCACCTTAGCCTCCACATTGATGCTAGGAATCCTTTTGATATCAACAAGCTAAATTAGCCCTCTTATGATATGGCAGTACTTATATTCCTGTTTACTATTTACTGTTTACTATTTATTATTTACCATTTTACTATTTACTATTTATTGTTTTGTGTTTGCCATCGTACTTGACTTTAATCTACCTTGCTTTACTTAATTACTTATATATTATAGGATGCTAGACCTTTATTACTTACTTCTATGTACCACTATTAAATTAATTTTTTTTAAATCAACATATGTCATATGATCATTAGCATGATTAGCATTAGATTTTTCTTTCAGTATTCTTACTTACTGTATCATATATGTATGCCTATCCTTGCTTAGTTTACTTGAGGTGTGCTTTTTTGTCTCTAATCTTGTTTAGTTATAAATGCTATATTTATAACTTATCCTTCTCCATATATGTTTACTGCTCCTATGCTATTTAGGATCTTTGATTTATTTATGTAAAATGGTGACATTAATAGCATATAAAAAATATTCAGCTTAAAATGTACTTAGACATTTATTTAATATGATCTTTCTTTTGTTGGCTGGGGCCCTGGCATTGTGAAATTGACAATGTCAGAGTCGGGTAGATTTGAGAAGCTTGATGCTGAAAAGGAGCCTTATCCAGATGTGGAGCCATATCTTGAGTATGGGCATTAGGAAGGAGCTGAAGTTGTTTAGTCCTTTCTTCTTATTGTGAGTATGAGTGATTTCATTTTAGTTCATTTAAACTTAATTAATGTTGTAATAATACAAGAACTATTTGACTATGTTCTCCTTACTGTACTATTTATTCTGAGTTGAATGCTACATTTTCTCTATTTATTGTGGTAAATTTCTGCATTTTGATTCTGTATTTGTTTAGTGACTGATTATATAGCATGCATGCATTGGCTTATCTCTTCCTTACTAGTGGAATAGGGTTTAAACCTAATCTAATATCAAGTGAGGAGTTTTCCAAAGTGACACACCACCCCTTCGCTTAATCTTGTGGATGAACCCTTAAGAGGATATCTAGAGCATAACTTAGTTCCCTACACTTCTTAAGTGTAGGCCTGACCCTAGTTACTCTATTAAGCAACTTAGTACTTTCTTAGTGAGACTAACCTCCTAGTTGACACTAGAATTCCTAACATTTTTATGTGAGCCTAAGAGTTTGTAAATAGAACACTTCCACTTAGAATTTATTCATTATAATCTCATTAGTATGAAGTTAACTAGATATGTGTAATTGATGATTAAAATCATCCAACCCTAATATGCCCTAAGGAACTTAAGGTTAAGAAGTCTCCATGCTTCTAGATAAAAATTAATAAAACTAGTCCAAGTCTAGTAATTTGATAACAATAGGAATATTAATTATAAGTTAGACTTTTAACTCAACTTCGATAAAGCATTACTCATTAATTGTCATCAAAATAACCTAGAATGAATTCTAATTTATACAATAATCAAATTATAGATCATACTTATACTTAGTGAAATACTAGAGTAGTATTGAGAAATTTCTTAGTGTAACACTTGTGACTACGAGAGGACTTTTAAGATATTAAGATGGAATCATCTTAGAAATATTAGTGTTTAAAGAGTGTCCTAGTAAATAATCTAAGTGACAAAGTGCAAACTACTTAGGATTGATAGAGCAGCCAATATTCAGCTAAGTGTATAACTTAGAATCTTTTAAGGTGAAGCATTATTAAGATTTAGAATTTTTTAGAATGCTTAGTAATTGAGCTAAGGCAAGATGTTGCCTTAAGTGTTAAAAGTCTTAGAAGTCTTAAATTATTATGTAATAAAGTTGTTTTCAAAAATTTAGTGATAGAAATACTTATGCTTGGAATCTTAGGATTAAGGTGAGTAGCTTGATGCTTATGATTAGTAAGCTTATGTGAAATGAATTAAACAATAATAAATTAAGTATTATTTGTAGCGCCCCATCCCGTCGCCACACATAATTAATTTAAGGAATAACAAATTGGCGGCGGAATGGTTCGTTAGTCGAGAAGGAAACACAACTTCCTCGAATAAACCTGCTGAGCACAAGAACTGCTGAGACTCAAACTTAAGAGAAGAGGGCTGAGTACTAATCCTTAAGAGTAGTGTAATATTCTTATCTTAAGTATTGGATAAAGTACTCATGTATATTGGAATATGAATACAAATATGATTCAAGTTACACGAATACTACCATTTTAATAATATTCTAATCACATCACAATACTAAGTATAAGTAAAAGTATAATCAGAGTACAGAAGCTAAAGCATACATCCAAACACATTCATCATTGTAGCTAAAATAAAAAATCAATCTCAGAAAAGAAAATAAAAAAATATCTAGATTTATTATAACCTTTTTATAACAAATATAGAAATAAAGTCTAAGTGCTAAACTAAAAAGCTAAATATAAAGTAAATGCTAAAGAAGAGTCCACTAATGCTCCTCTAACTCCTTTCTGATCTCCTAAGCATCCACCTGATCTGGCTCCGCAAAGTACTTAGGATCTAACAAATTACTAAATCCCAAAAGTACTACATGTTAGACAAGAAGTCTAACAAAATGAAAGCTACTCCAACAATTTACAATTATCTACTATTTAACATTTAAGTAGCTTAAGCAAGACTATAGGGAAGACAGTAAAAAAGCTGAAAGCTCAAAATAATATAAATTTGAAGTAAAGTAGTTAAAGCTGTAAACTAAAATTATAAACTAAAATTATAAGCTGAGACTGAATGTAAAGAAAATAGTAAATAAATCTGAAACTGCAACTAACTACTGAAACATATGTAAAATAGCATATAATCTAAATTTGAGTAAAGAATGCTATAAAATTGTGTTATATGCCACTAAATTCATAATTATGCATTTAAATATGCTACAAAACTATATGCCATTGATATGCTGACTTGGTGTCTCATGGACACACCAGAAATTTCCTAGATGAGCAAATGCTCCGCTAACAGAGTCTTTAGGTGAGCCAAGCACTTCGCTAATGCTGACATGACTTGTGCATTTATGATATGCCAAGGTTTTACTGCCGGTATGCTTTAAATCATCAAAAATCTTTAAATGAATTTAATATGAAGTACTGATTCCATTTATCTATATTGTGCAGAATTCACCTAAGTGAATTTTGGCTACTAATTATGATTTACTGAATTATTTAAATTAAGATCATATAGAATCATCAACTGAAGGGATTATATACACATAGTTGGTATTTTTCCAAGAAAGGTAAATTAATACTTAGTTTGTTTAACTGCACTTATCGAAGCGCATGATAATAAGGGGCAGAACCTGGTCAAAGATTATTCTCTCAAATTAAGGTGTTAAATTCCCTAATTGCAACCATACTTAGTGCTCTAAAAAGGATGACTTGAGATATTTAGTTTGTTTAACTGCACTTATTGAAGCGCACAATGATAAGGGGCAGGACCCGATTATAGTTTAATCTCTCAAACTAAGCATCCAAGTTTACCCAATTATGAAACACTTAGGCTTGGAAAATTTACTCTAAGTTGGATTGTACTTATCCAATCACAGAGGATAAGACCGAGACTCTACAATATCACTTATAGTGACTCATCTAATCCCAAGTTTTATTAAAGTAATCCAGCACTATGGATATACACTTTCATATTCTACTGATAATCTACTGATTTCCCCAAACATATTTAAATAATAAGGGTTATCATACTAATGAATCTTTACTCCATTAAAATGGGTACTACATAAGGTTCCAAGAATGTGACCTAAAGGACACTAAATTTTAGGTTACTATCACATGGGAGAAACTCATGATAAATTCTAAGGTAATCCTGTCACCAGGGTCTAAGATCAGGCATCTAAAGCTAATAAGGAGCATCTAAGAGTTCCTACCACATGATGTAGATAATACGCTCTTCCTACCTCAACAAATTATTTATTTATGGCTTATCATATATTGAATTATTCAAGCTAAGGCAATGTGGTGCCCCACCCCCTAATCCATAAGATTAGAATTAAGGCGAGGTGTGCAACTCTGGAAAATCCATCACTTATCATTGAATTAGGTGGAACCGCAATCCACATAATAAGGGAAGAATGTGCACAAAATGCATACATAAGATCAGTTACTAAATGAATATAAGTACAGAGCATGGAAGCAAATAAAATACAAGTACATAATGCATCCACTTTACTATAATGCAAAGGAGAGATGAAATAAAACTGCTCAGAAATAATAGTGCAGAAAGAAAACACAGTCATAAGGGGAACCTATATTATTACATTATTTACTTGAATTTTGAAATAAAACAAAAGCACCACTCATCCTCATAATAATATTAATGACACTAAATATCTTTAGCTCCACCCTCTTGTGCCTCCTCCATATAGGTCTCCTCCTCGGGTATTAAATCTCCAAACTGCTCAGATTTTGACATTGTCGGTTTCACAATACCAGGGCCCCAGCCAACAAAAGAGAAATATTACTAGACAAATTATTTAAGCACATTTTAGGTTGATAAATTTTTATGCATTTCTTAATATCACCATTTTCCTAAACTTAAAGCAAAAGAAACTAAAGGAGCAACAAGCATATAATAAAAATGGAAAAGCTATAAATAATAGCATTTATAACTTAAGCAACAATAAGGCAAAAGATATACCTCAAATATAAACTAAAAACAAAGCCAAGCAATAATATGTAGACATAGTGAAAATACTGAAAGAAAATCTAACTTGAACTTGCTGATGATCATATGAACTATGCAAATTAAAAATAGCCAATCCAACAGTGGCATGTATAGTAAGTAACAAAAGATCTAGCATCCTATATGTATATATATAAGCAAGCAAAGAAAGTAGCTGACTAAAATAAAAGTATAACAAAAGAGCATAACCAAAATCAGAAATAAAAGTAAAAATAATGTGTCATGACTGCCATACAGATGAGGGCTAAATCTAGCTTGCTGAATTCAAAAGTATTCTTAGCATCAACAAGGAGGCTAAGATGATAAAATTTCTTAGCGTGAACAAGGAGACTAGACTAAATATATATAACTGAACTTAGAGGCAGTATTAACACATGCAATTCATGTTTTAGTTGTTTACGCTACTTTTGTGGACAATTTTAGAAAAAGCTGAGGAGTTAAGCACGTCTGCATGACTATTCGGGTTCCGACTTAACAACACACTCTGCAATGAGTGAAGTTTAGTAATCCTTATCTCAGCTTCCCCCTGCCCATTCAAGTACTATGCGCAAAAGTCAACCAATAACTGAACCTAATGCAAAGTTATCCTAAATATTCTATGTTTTCATTCCATGCAACAATGTTCTTGTATGATATGTTCAAGGAATAAGGCACAAAATACAAGGAATACGTAAGCAAAAAAATTCAATAGTGAATAAGAAACACTACTAAACATGGTGATATCATTTGTTATATAATTAACCATTTTACCTATACCAAGTTTTACAACTTAGAGGCATGACCTTATAAGTCAAAAAGGATTAGAACTGATCAGGCTCTAATCTAATTCAATCAGGCACGACTATAGATTAATTAATAAATCATGATGCCATAATTGATAAATTTAGACATTCTAGGCTAAGATCTAATCAAGATCTTACTAAGCTAGGGATTATGAACTAAATACTGTGAGCTTGGGTTTAATCACATAATCTAAAGGTAAAGCTTAAGATCTGGGTTTCAATCTAAAGGTGAATTAATGATTAAGGTAAATCCTATTTAAGCAAAGTAATACTTAATAGGGTGATTCTCCTATTCTTATCCTAAGGTTAGAAGACAAAACAATCATAATTAAGTTATAAAATCTAGAAATTAATAAAATCAAGGTTTTATTCATTGAACAACCCACTTTATTCAATAAATAAAATCTAACCTAGGATCTATTCCTAATCTTAGGAAAGGTGCTAAAGTGAAGTGTAGATCCTTAAAGAGCTCCTCAATGAGATGGCTTAGAGAAATAACTTAGGAAAAATTTTAAGAATTAATAGAGGTGCGATAAGTTAGCTTTATTTGCTATATTTGCTTATTTAGGGAAGTTAAGAACGAAGTTTAGATAAGGCATATTATCCTTAGAGTTTTTCAAGCTTAAATTAGAATGTTTGACAAATTATTCAAATTATGGGATTTAAGATTTAAATTGATCCTAAATCAGTTTTATTACTATTTTTAATGATTTAAGAGATATTTTAAGGGTTAAGAACACTTAACTTAAATTTTGGGCAAAATGACCACTTTGCCCCTACTTAAGGGTCCAAAAAGCTACTTTTTGATTTAAGGCTCTAAATTGTATTTTTTTACTGCTAAATGATTCCTTACTTTCTAATATGAAGATAGACAGTAAGTACACCAAATTTAGACAATAAATGGGTCCTATAGGTCCAAACTAAGGAATTTTACCCAATGGGCAATTTAGAAATTTTCTCATGATGAAATCTAAATTTTTGTGCACATTATTATTGCTTGCTGCTCAAAGATCCTATAGAGTCCAAGAACAATAATTTTAAGGTCTATTGGATTAATTATGAGTATTCTAAGTTTCAGGGTAAATGTGTCATTTTTAGGATTAAGAGGGGTCAAAAACCTAACTTTTCTATTTGAGATCCAAATTTAGTAAACTCACTAGCGATAGCTTCCTTATATTATATTGAGATTATAAGGTAATTAAAATGCAAAAAATAAGAAGTTTTGGCCATTCTAGATAGTTCTGGGCAGTTCCGGACAGTTATGGGGACTTCCGGACAGCTCTAGCGCTACGGCTCGCACTAGCGCCTTCTGGCCGAAAGCCAGGAGCTACGGTGTGCTGAGGTGTGCTGCGGTGCCCCATAGCAGATCTCTGCACTGTGGCACGTGCCAGCGCTTTTAGGCGCTACGACGCCAGAGTACCCGTGAACTGGATGCTACGGCGCGCTAAAGCACTCCCTGGCTGAGAGCCAGGCGCTATAGCGCGTTGCAACGCTTTTAGGCGCTGCGGTGGATTTCAGTGCTGGAGTGCAATTGATTTAATTTCATCAATTATTATATGCTGCGGAGGTGCGCTATGGCGTGCTGCAGTGGATTCAATTTTGAAACTCAGGCGCTACGGTGCGTGGTAGCGTGCTACGACGCGCTGTGGCGCCTGACGGTGATTTCATATGTGTGAAGGCCATAATGGGTCATCTTTCACGCTGACATACTCTCAACCTAGAGCACTTCCTGCATGGTGCCATGTACCAATGGAAAGGTATTTCTGAGACCTTTCAATTGGTATAAAAATAGGCACAAAACCATTATTCTTACTATAAAAACAATGGAGTTAAAGGTTCAAGTATGCAGAAAGGAGGAAAAACATAGCATTTTATTTACAATGAAATTTAATACCTTAATGAACTTTAATGGATTCCATACACAATCACATATTTTTAAGGATGCAAAATAAGCATAATAGAGAAATGAAGTAGCCATTGAATCCATTCAACGGAGGATAGGGAGGTACCTTGACTTTCAAATGGAAGAAGATGGAGGAAGAAAGTTTTGTTTTCTGCAGGAACTTGGGAGCTTGAGGGCTTCTTCAGCAGCACAGTAGTGAAGGAAGGAAGTGAGGAGGGGAGCTTAGCTTGGCAGTAAGAGAAGAAAGGAGGGCTGAGGGGCTCTTTCAAAGGTGGAGGGTGGCATGGCTCTTGGATGGGATGAGCTTCACTCATCCCACAAGTTTGGGAAGGATGGCTTGGAGAAATGGAGAGGGAAAGGAAAATGGAAGCATGGGAGAGTGAAAACCAAATGGAAGCAGGGGGTGGGGCTAGATAGGGAAAAGAAATGAAGGAAAATTAATAAAATTGGATATTTAAAGATATTAAATCTATTTATTAATTAATACTTTAAAAATCAAATTTTATAAATGAGCACCGAAAAATCCCAAAAATTCAATGGCAGAGTCAGATTTTGATTATGATGATTATTTAATTATCATATATTTAGGGGTATTTAATTACCTTAAAATATTCGATAAAATTCGATGACTTTCAAATGCATCCAAAACATCACCCCAAGCTAATTTGGAGGTGACGATCGCAATGGCAAAGTTAGATTTTGATTTCAAGGTCAAAATAATTAGGTCAAATACCATGGTGCCATCTTGATGCTCGACTAAAAGCAATTATTATAAGTAAATTCTATTAAAGGGATTTGATCTTTCCAAGAGCCTGAGAAATCCAGCATGTAGAGGCAGAGTAGATCTTCCAAAATCTGATTGACCCTTTCTGTTTGGCCATCTTTCTGCGGGTGAAAAGTTATGCTTATTGCTAAAGTGGTGCCTAAATCCTGATGCACAGCCTACCAAAATTTGGAGGTGAAATGACTGTCTCTATCAAATATGATCATTTTAGAAATACGGTGCAATCTGACTATCTCTTTGATGTACAGTTTTGCTAGCTTCTCAATGGAGTTAGTTTGACAAATTGGAATAAAATGCATTGATTTAGTGAGGTGATCAACGATGACCCAAACTACATCTACACCAGATCTTGCACGAGGCAAACCCATGACAAATCTTTAGATATATCTGACCACTTCCATTTTGGAATTTCCAATGAGCACAGCAAACCACCTGGTTTCTGATGTTCTGCCTTGACTAGATAGCACATGTGGCATTTAGTAACAAAGTCTGCTACACTTTTCTTCATTTTTGGCCCCCAAAATGATAGCTTCAAATCTTGATACATTTTAGAACTTCTTGAGTGCACTTGATATCCTGAATTGTGGCTTCGATTAGCACTTCATGATGCATGAACTTAGTAATCCATAAATGATCCCCTTGATAGATAGCACCCTTATGGAAATGAAGTTCAGTGAGACAACCACTCTCAATTGCTTGTTTAAAGTTTAGATACTCTTCATCTTTAGTCTAGGAAATGGATACATCGTTGTGGAAGGTGGGCTCCACATTACTCATTGAGATCATTTCACTTAATAGGTCACCGCGCATTGATTTGATATTCATTTTGTGAAAATATTCTTCTAATGAGCTTTCAGAGATATGGGCATTAAGAGTAGCATGACGTCTCAGAGCATCAGCCACAATATTTGCCTTCTTGGGATGATATTGAATATCGAGGTCATAGTCGCTGATAAATTCCAACCACCTTCTCTGCCTATAATTCAACTCAATCTGTGTGAATATATATTTGAGACTTTGGTGATCAGTGAAGACTAAGCATTAAATTCCCTAGAGGTAGTGATGCCAAATTCTTAGAGTGAACACTATTGTAGCTAGCTCGAGGTCATGAACAACATAGTTCCTTTCGTGGGTCTTCAGTTGACGGGAAGCATAGGTGATGACCTTTCCTTCCTTCATTAATATAGCTCCCAACCATATGCCATAGGTATCAGTGTAGACTTTGTAGTCCACTCCTTCTTTTGGAAGAACAAGAATGGGGGTGGAGGAGAGTGCATCCTTTAATGCTTTAAATGCTTCTTTGCAAGCTAGCGGCCTTTCAAATGGTACTGCTTTCTGGATTAACTTGGTTAACGGAGAGGCTATCTAAAAAAACCTTTCAAAAACATTATGTAGTACCTAGCTAGACCCAAGAAGCTTCTTATATCTATCACTATCTTTGGTTGGATCCATTCCAAGATAGCACTAACCTTATTTTGGTCCACTTTGATTCCTTGTGCATCAACTACATGGCCTAAAAAAACAACTAAGTTGAGCCAGAACTCGCATTTTGTGTACTTGGAAAATAACTGGTGATTACGCAGCTCTTTTAGTACTATTCTCAGATGGTCTTCATGTTCCTTCTTGATTTTGGAAGATAAAAGAATATTATCAATAAAGACGATAATGAACTTGTCGAGATAGGGTTTAAGCACAGCTGCATCAGATCGATAAAGATTGATGGTGCATTTGTGAGCCCAAATAACATTACTAGGAATTTGTAATGTCCGTATTGAGTTCAGAAAGCTGTCTTCTCGATGTCCTCATCCTTGACTCATAATTGAAGATAACCAGAACACAAATTGATCTTTGAGTATACTTTAGCTCCTACTAATTGATCAAACAAATCATCAATCCTAGGTAACAGTGTATCAACCCTAGTTGTTACCTTAGCTAAGACTAGATTAATTAAGCTAAACAAAGCTTTGATTTTGATTCCATTAGATTCAATGGGTCATTTAAACCTAACCCTAGAAGTTTGGAATTAATCGGAGCTAAATTAGAAATTTTGGTATTTTTGCCTAATTATTGAGCCCTAGAAAATACATAAATTAAATTGATCTCCAAATTAAAATCTGACTTCATTTTTGAATTCCCCACCCCCAAATTAGCTAAGGGAAAAATTTTAGGAATTTTTGGAGGTCATTTAGGCCTATTTTATAATTTAATTAAAATGGATCAATTGCACTTAAGGGTTCCAAATATTTTTAAATTGTAGTCATACCCACCTACGGTTTGGATCCGCTATTGGGACCGTGGAAAATCTGTTGTGGGACCCTGATAGCATTTCAGCTTCAGTGCCCTATAGGATCCTAAGCACTAATCTCAACGCTCTCCATCCGTCGGCTCTTAAGCTCTGCGTCGTGATCACCTATCCACCATAGGATCATACTTATGATCCAACGGCCAGTTTCTCCCCTCACTCATTTGTTAATCAGAAGGCATCAGCAACCGTTTATCCTCAATGACCATCACTTCAGACGATCCCCATTGCTCCCTCCCTGTTCATTTTCGTCCTGGCAAGATCCGCTCAGAGCCCGACAGGATCCTACCAGGAACGTTCGTGGCAGGGCTAAAAATCCTCCCTGTCTCCTTTGCCTAGCCCACGCTCGATGAGTAGTCACTTAGGACTTCCGGGTTTGCCCTTGTACTAGCCTAGCCCAAACTCTCAAGGTCTCGCGCCAACCTCATGGGAAGCTTGAGCTCCATGTTACTCTCAATTGGCTATAAATAGCCAGACAGCTCGCCTGGGACTTCTTTTGCCTATCCCAGATTTTCCCTGGAGCTCTAATTACCTCTTACTAACTTCCTTATCCTCTGCATCCAATCAGTGAACTAGGCCCTCCCATCAGTCGAATCTAAGGGTAGACTTGGCGTTCAAGTCCCCTAAAGTTGGGCCTGGATCAACAAAGATCATCTGTCCTTACTCCAGCCTCCATTATACTGCTCAACCTCATTTCAGGTACTATCTCTTTCCCCAGTGAGTTGAGTGAGCTCACTGTCCTGCTTACCTGGTATGCTGAAATTCCATAGATGTTTATGAGTATAGGGCCGTTAATAATCACATTGGAAATCGTCTGAGAACGATGAAGGCTTGACAATGCTGAGCATAGTCGAGCAGGAGCCATCATTCCGAGGTGATTCCAGAAATTGTAGACTTCATAAATTGGTCTTAAGGAAGGGTCAATCCCTGCATTATTGCATTTCATATCGAGCCTGTAGGGGATCGATATGGTCTGTGCAACCCAAGACAGCTCAATATGAGCTATCCTCACTCGGACAATTTTTGGTAAAATAGCCCGAGTCAGGATCCATAGCTTTAGTCTTCCCCGAGCCTAATGGAGTTGTGATTCAACTTCGTGATGGCATAGGGATGGTATAGGTTTTAATCTAAGGTAGTTTGGTGATCTGTAGGAGGAGAATTTCCCCCCACAGAGGGTTCTAATGGCCGCCTTCCTCCAAAATAGGGGATTAGTTGTTTCAGTCAAGCCCCGATGGGGGTTTGGGGTTAAATTGATCGGTCTCTAGCTGGGTAACCTGCGTCAGTTCTCCTTGGTCGTCGGCTTGGTCAGTGGAAGTGGAATTTGAAGAATTAGGGTTTACCTAAGTCACCTTCTATCAGGGCCGAACGTGAGGAAGGACACGGCTGTGCGAGTCGGGCCGACCCGTGACCCACGCTGTTCAGCAGTTAGTGGGCTCTCGGCCCGATCGACCTGCGTGGTTTTATTTCGGGCGGCCACTTAAATTAGGAATTCAGGAATTATATTCCTTCTATTAAATGGCAGAATGATTAATATAAATAATTCTATATAGTTTTTATTTAAATGAAAATACAGATTAAATTTTGTAAATAACTTTAGATATACTTAGCTAAATGGTATGATCCAATATACCATTTTGATTAGAAAAATGTAAAGAATCTGAATATAAATTAAAATCATAGATCCAATGGTTGGATTTTAAATAATTGTTTAATTCTTTTCTGTTCTTATTTAAATCAAATTAAATTCAATAAATACCCAAATGTGGTTATTAAGGGCTTTAATTTCTCATAAGACCCTAAAGAACCTATGTAGACCAATATAAGCAATTTTAAATAATTTTCGAATAAGACCTTTCTCAAGCAGTTCTTAGAGTTGACTGTGTAACTCTTGTAAATCCTTGGGTGCCATGCGATATAGAGCTTTGGATATGGGCTACTTTTCTAGGATGACTTCTATCACGAATTCCACCTCTCTAATTGGCGGAAGGCCTAGAAGGTCTTTAGGAAAGACAATAGGAAACTTACTGACAATTCTATTTTAATTTATTGGTATAGCTTCTTTCTTTTCACGTATTATCATCACTAGGTAGGCACCACAACCTTTCTTTACCAACTTTTCTACTTCCAAGGCATTGATTAATAATGCATGTGTACTCAACTTTCCAACAAATGACTTAGCTTGGGTACCACAACCTAGTGTGATCTTCTTCTTCTGATAGTTAATAGTTGCACCATGCTGGCTTAACCACTTCATCCCTAAGATCACATCAAAGTTGACTATAGGAAGGATCACTAGTTTGGCTTCTAATTTGCTATCACCAATAGGAATTTGCACTTTATAGAACTGTCGGGCTAGCATATTGGCTCTCGATGGTAACCCTACTCTTAAAGGTTTGGCTAAGTGGTAAAGGGGTAGATTAAGAGACTTGGACCAGCTTTTAGAAATGAAAGAGTGGATGGTCCCAGTATCAAACAAAATTCTACATGGTACATTATTCACATTGAAGGAACCTAGTTACATACATGATGATTACTAATTATTATATGCACATAATTTTGAAAGAGTAAACTAGGTCGAAAGTGTGTACCTAAGACGATATTGTTATCCTCTGTAGCCTCCAAGGGTGTGAGGTTGCGCACTTTCGTAGTACCAGTAGGATAATTATTTTATGCCTGCCGCTGGGGTGGTCTTGGAACGTTTGAGAGTGGCATCATGGTTATCTCATGTTTCGAAATTTGAGATGAAGGTTGGGCGGCTACTGTTGCCGAATCGATAAAGGTCAAGCATGGGTCGAGGCTTGGTGTGATCAATTTGATCACCGTTGATGATTTCTGTTATGTGGCACTAGGTGTAGCCATGACTTGGCCTCCCACAAGTGTAGCAGACGGGCTGCCCATGATAACATCTTTCGTAAAGATGCGACTTGGTATAACCCTTAAAAGGATCAGTTGAATGAGATTTAGCTTTAAGTTGATAAACCTTAGCCCTCTTAGGATTATTTGGATGATAGGAAGTGGACCCAACTCTTGTCTTGGCTTCTTGACTTAATGTTGCTCCACAACCTTAGCCATTTCCAGAAGCTCGCTATAATTGGTCATACTGAAGGGCACCACTTGGCCCTTAATAGAAGCACGCAGAATGCTTTGGAACCGATGAAAGTGGTCTTCTTCTGTTGGTACTATATCTGTAGAGACCCTTACGAGGTGGCAAAATTCAGCATCATATGCCGCTATAGTACGACTCCCTTGCTGTAACTTGAAAAATTCATCTGCCATGCTACGACGGGCAGACATGGGAATGAATTTAGCGTGGAACAGTTCCTCAAATTCCTCATATGAAATTTCTTCAAGGCTTTTGTCTGCAAATTGGGTACTTCTCATGCGATTCCACTAGTATTATGCTTCATTGTGTAGCAGATGGGTCACATTCCTAATTACCACTGTTTCAGGACACTTGTAGCTGGTTAAGTTCTTATCCACAATCTTTAACCAGTTTGTCGTGTCTGCAGCAGATAAGCTTCCATCAAAAGTGGGGCTCCTGAGTCTAAGAAAACTATGGAGGAATCTATATGCAGATTGAATGAGATGTTGGAAAGAGTAGTGGTTCTCTGGGGCTCCATCCCCTGGACAAGGATGGTTCTGTGCAATCTGTGCATTCATCATTTGCTCCATCCTCTCGCCCTACTTGGCTTGAGAATCAATCATCATTCACATTATTTGAAGTAGAGCACCCATTTTGGTGGAAGAGCTACCAGATGCTGCAGGAGCGGGAGATTGTGCAGGATTCATTTTTTCACAAGAGTCAAGGTTTAGAAAAAACATCTCTTTAGAATTATAGAATGACAAAATGCACAGATTCTTCCACTTACTCATTTAGAATGGAAATACATGAAATGGAAAAATATAATAAAGAACATAAAAGAAGATCCTAAGAAGATCTTTCCAATGTATTTGGTGATGAAGGCACGATAGAAGACCTCGAAAGTAGCTTCACGTCGCCTCCCTTCACTCCTATGGGTGAGTGCCCAATAGGTGGCCACCCACCAATCTTCAACTTGGTCCTGAAAAAGATGGAACACTATGGAAACTCAATTGTTGTCCAAACAATCTCTTGCCTCCATAACAAACTTTACTCATTTCAGCCACTCCTTGGCCAAAACTGGGAGGTTAAATCCCTTGAAGACGCCATGTTGTAGTAGTCGGTCTAGTACTCGAATGCATGGCTCTGATACCCCTTTGACATATCTCCTGTACCTCTGATGGAACTGGGAGACATACTCCCACGTGGCCTTGAATCACTGGTAATACCCCTAGAATGTTATTTGCAAGTATCTAATAATTCTACATATTAGTTCAAGTCTATTAGTTTGGTTAAAGTTTGAAATAAAGCAAAAGCATCACTCATCCTCACAAGAATATCAATGAAACTAAATATCTTCAGCTCCACCCAGCTGTGTCTCCTCCAGATAGGGCTCCTCCTCCGGTACTAAATCTCTAAATTGCTCAGATTCTAACATTATCGATTTCACAATGCTAGGGCCCCAGCTAATAAAAGAGAAATCTTATTAGACAAATTGTCTAAGTATATCTTAGGCTGATAAATTTTTATGTATTTATTAACATCAACATTAAGAAAGTAAAGTAGGGGCAGCACGCATACAATAAAAAGAGAAAAGCTATAAACAACAACATTTATAACTTAAGCAACAGTGAGACAAAAGATATACCTCAAATGTAAACTAAAAGAAAGGCTAGGCAATACATATGTAGTTATAGTGAAAATACTGAAAGAAAAACTAACCTAAACATGTTGATGAACATATGAACTATGCAAATTTAAAATAACCAATCCAACAGTGATATGTATAGTAAGTAACAAAAGATCTAGCATCCTACAAATATATACAAGCAAGTAAAGTAGTTGACTAAAATAAAAGTATATCTAAAGAGCATTAAAAAAGCAGAAATAAAAGTAGAAATAGTGTGTCATGACTGCCATACAAATGAGGGCTAAATCTAGCTTGCTGAAATCAAAAGGATTTTTAGCGTCAACAAGGAGGCTAAAGCGACAAAATTTTCTAGCGTCAACAGGGAGACTAGGTTAAATATATATAACTAAACTAAGAGGCAGTATTAACACATGCAATTCATATTTTAGTTGTTTACTTTATTTATGTGGACAATTTCCAAAGTAGCTGGGGATTTAAGCACGTCTGTAAGATTATTCGAGTTCTAACTTATCAACACACTCCTCAATGAGTGAAGTTAAGTAATCCTTATCTCATCTTCCGCCTGACCATTGGGATACTATGTGCAAAAGTTAACCAATAACTGAACCCAACACAAAGTTATCCTAAATATTCTATGTTTTTATTTCATTCAATAATATTCTTATATGATCTGTTTAAGGAATAAGGCACAAAATACAAGGAATGCATAAGTAACAAAATTAAATAATGAGCAAGTGACTCTACTAAATATGGTTATATCATTTATTATCTAATAAACCATTCTACCTAATCCAAGTTATACAACTTAGAAGCACGACCTTATAAGTCAAAAAGAATTAGAACTGATCAGGCTAATCTAATTTAATCAAGCACGACTATAGATTAAGTAATAATTCATGATGTCTTAATTAATGAATTTAGACGTTCTAGGCTAAGATCTGATCAAGATCTTACTAAGCTAGGGATTATGAACTAAACACTGCAAGCATGGGTTTAATCACATAATCCAAAGGTAAAGCTTAAGATTTAGGTTTCAATCTAAAGGTGAACTAATGATTAGAACAAATCCTATTTAAGCAAAGTCATACTTAATAGGAAGATTGTCCTATTCTTATCCTAAGGTTAGAAGACCAAATAATCATAATTAAGTTATAAATTTTAGAAACTTATTAAACCAACATTTCATTCATTGAATAACCCACTTTATTCAATGAATAAAATTAATCCTAGGATATATTCCTAATCTTAGGAAAGGTCATAAAGTGATGTGTAGTTCTCTAAAGAGCTCCTTAATGAGATGACTTCGAGAAATAACTTAGGAAAAATTTTAAGAATTAATAGAGGAGACATAAGTTAGCTTTATTTGTTATTTTTTCTTATTTAGGGAAGCTAAAAATAAATTTTTGTTAAGTAAGCTATATTATCCTTAGAGATTTTTAAGCCTAAATTAAGATGTTTGACAAGTTATTCAAATTATAAGATTTAAGACTTAAATTGATCCTAAATTAGTATTAATACTAGTTTTAATGATTTAAAATATCTTTTTTACTGCCAAATGATTCCTTATTGTCTTACATGAAGATCGACAATAAGTTTACCAAATTTGGACCAAAAATAGGTCCTATAGGTCCAAACTAAGGAATTTGATTCAAGGGGCAATTTAGTAATTTTCTCCAAATAAAATCTAAGAATTTGTACATTTTATTATTGTTTGTTGTTCAAAGATTCCATAGAGTCCTAGAATACTAAATTATAAGGTCTATTGGATTAGTTATGAGTGTTTTAAGTTTAAGGGTAAATGTGTTAATTTTATGGTTATGAGGGGTCAAAAACCTAACTTTTCCATTTGAGATCCAAATTTAGCAAACCCAGTGGCTATAGCTTCCCTATATCACAATGAGTACTTTAACTAGGAGTAGACTCAAATTAGACCTAATTTGGCCAAGATTAGGGTTTTTAGTGATCAAAACCCAAATTTTATTTCAGTTTATTATTGGCACTGAATTTCTAATCTAGTTACGATCATTTCAATGTTAGTGTTCTATTTTCTTGAAAGGAGGTATTCAAAAATCACCTACAATTTTATACAATGCTTAATTTTATTTAAATTAGGTTCAAATTTGATAAATTTGGCCACATTTGGTCATAAGGTCATTAAATGAAAAAAGTTTCGGCCATTCAGAACAGTTCTGGGCAATTCCGGAGAGTTCTGGGTGCTACGGCACCAGAGCTGTAGCGCTTCCTGGCTGAGAGCTAGGCGCTTTGGCGTGCTGCAGCGCTTTTAAGCGTTGTGGCTGATTTCAGTATGGCAGCGCAATTAATTTAAATTCATCAATATTTATATGCCACAGTAGCATGCAGTGGCACTGTGGCAAATTCAACTTTGAAACTCGGCGTCACGGCGCGTTACGGCGCACTGTGGCGCCTGACAGTGATTTTGCCTGTGCAAAAACCATGATGGGTCATTTTTTGGGCTCAAATACTCTCAACCTAGAGCACTTCACATGTAGTGTGATATACCGATGGAAAGATAATTTTGAGACCTCTCTATCGATACCAAAATTGGACCAAAATGATTATTTTAACTATGCAAACATTGGTGTTAAAGGTTCAAGTATGCAGAAAGGAAGAAAAATACAACATTTTATTTACAATGAAATTTAATACCTTAATGAACTTTAATAGCCTCCATACTCAATCACAGATTTCTAAGGATGAAAAATAAGCATAAGAGAGAGATGAAGTAGCCATTGAATCCATTTAATGGGGGGAAGGGAGGTACCTTGACATTCAAGTTGAAGAAGAAGGAGGAAGAAAGCTCTATTTTTTGCAGAAACTTGGAAGCTTGAGGGCTTTTTCAGCAGCATAGCAATGGAGGAAGAAGGAGTGGAGGGGAGCTTAGCTTGGCAGTAAGGGAAGAAAAGAGGGCTGAGGGGCTATTTTAAAGGTGGATGGTGGCATGGCTCTTGGATGGGATGAGCTTGACTCATCCCATCACAAGTATGGGAAGGATGGCTTGGAGAAATGGAGAGGGAAAGGAAAATAACAGGATATGAAAGATAGACCCGAATGGAAGGATGGAGTGGGGATAGCCAGGGAAAATAAATGAAGCAAAATTAATAAAAAGGGATATTTAAAGATTTAAATTAATTTGATTTAATTAATTAATGCCTTAAAAATTGGATTTTATAAACGAGCATTAAAAAATCTCAAAAATTTACCTCTAGCAAATTTCGGGGTGAAGAATTCAACGGTAAAATTGGATTTCGATTCTGATGATTTATTAATTATTCTATTTTTTGGAGTATTAATTATATTAAAATATTTGATAAAATCTGACGACTTCCAAATGCATCCAAAATATCACCCCAAGCTAATTTGGGGGTGACGATCACAATGGCGAAGTCGGATTTTGATTTCAAGGTCAAAATAATTAGGTCAATTTTCAAGGTTCCTAAAATTTCCAAAATTAGGGTTTGATCCATTTGACCTCTGATTTGGTCTAGGTCCCAGTGGTGAACTACTAATGACTTAATTAGTCTGATAGAATCAATATCAAGACTTGGATTAGTCCTAATTGGCTAGGGTAAAAACTTAGGTTATTACAGGCAAGACCATAATAATCTTGCACTTCTAACTTAAAAGAAAATCCAAGTCCTATGCTTTACACTAATTACACATCTCTTGTTTCTTAAGATTTAATTTGATTAGATTAGATGGGTAGACCTATCTGATCATCACCTATACTAAAAACATGGAATTCAATCTTATAAATTATTAAGGAGTGATTTGTTCATAAATCCATTCTATTTTATAGGTTACATTATGCTCGTGATCTTACTTAGAAGGAAATCGAGGATTTAAATATAAATATTCAGATTGACAAATCACATAACCTATTAAAGATCTTAATAGTTCTAAGTTAATGAGTTAAGATCAATGCCAAATCAGGATGCATTATTGGAATTATGCAAGTTAATCTATCTTTCAAATCAAGTTGATTTATTTAAAGTGATTAAGATTTAGATCTTAATTAAAATAAGTTAGGATTAAATTTTAACTAAACAAAACCAAGATTAATTGTTTAATTTATATATATGTGACAAATTAGTAGATTATTGTGTATTATTTATGTTTCTTTCAAGATTAAGGATTAAGTATTAATTACTTAATTACTTTCTTAAGATTTATAGGTTTAAATATTAAGTTATGCAAGATTTATTAAATCAAGGTGTCCTTCACCTAATAATTCTCTAACATACATCCTACAAATATGAAAGCATAAGAACACAAATTTACATAAAATAGAAAGTAATTAAGGCAAATCAAACCCTAAATCAAGAAAAATGGATTTGCAATTAATTACAAATCCAACATTAAAATTTCATGAAATTTGGCAAGTGTGTTCTAATAAACAATGCAAATAATCAGAGACTATAATTGAGGGTTTTGGCTAAGTAGAAATCCTAATTTTAACTAATCATGCTTTTACAAGATTATGACATGTATTACAAGGAATTAGAAACATAATGGCACCTAAATCATGCAATTTGGCCAAGTACACATACTAATCAACCCTAATTAGGTTCTACAATAATTAGGAAAGATCAGCAAATCTAACTATTAAAGTGCAATATTATTTTATATTTAGATTCTTTACATTTTTCTGAATATTTTGGTGTATATTTTTATAGGGTTTGGACCAGTGGATCAAAGGTTATTCAAATAATTTAATATGCATTTTTCTAATTTAATTTCCCTATGATTCAATTAATCAGATTATTTTCCTTAAGAAAAATAAATCAATTAATCGGATTTTAATTAAACAGTCTAGGGCCATTATCAAAAAGGCGCGGGTCAACCGGGGCCCAGGGAACCTGGCAGTGTTGCACAGTGCGGGTTATGGGCTGATCTGACCCGCACAGTGCCGTCGTCCCCAACCCTTTCTTCCCCGAGACTTAAAGAATTAGGGTTAGCTTCCACGACTAAATCTCATGTGCCCTGACCATGCCTTGGCCCCAATTTGATCCCTACATGATCAGTGGGCAAAGACGTATTGATCGCACCCACTAGCCCCTTATGAGGAGGTCTAGATCACTCAAATCTTACTCACCTAAGAGGCCTCACTTCAAATCCACTCTAGGGAGACAATTCCCCCACTTAGACCACAATTAGCCCTGGGGTCGATCCCTACACATTAAGGGAGGTGAGATAGATTAAACCTCTAAGGTGGCTGGGTTTGGGGTGGCTTGGATCACTAGGTCCTTACTTAGACCCAGCTTTCTTATAGAAGTTAGCTCGATCATTTGATTTGATCGATCGGGGCTCGCTTAAGGTGCAATTACATAAGCAATGAATTCAATTCAAGAAAACCAATTCTTACAAATCAAATGGAGGAGGGCTTGAGTCTTATTGGCTCACAGCATGCAAGGGTGGTACCTGGTTCGATGGGGGAGCTTGGACTGATTAATAGAGAGCAATGTAGAATCTAGTTAGTTTCCAAAGAGCACTAGGGGTCCATAATAACTGCAGAAAGCCTCTATTAGTGGATTGCAAGCACTGGATTCCACAAGATAAGCTATTTATAGCCTTAGGGAGAATCCTTAGGCTATTTATTGCCTTAGGGAGGGAATCGACAACAATGGAAGATCCTTAGGCTATTTATAGCCTTAGGGAGAAGCCATAGGGGAATGGATCAGGTTGGAAGTAATCCGAGATATCAGGCAATGGCTGAGCTCTCAAATTTTAATTTGAGCTCGGCCGGGTCACGGGGCCCGATCAGCAAGCCTTACTAGGATAGGGAAGGTACTAACATCAAGATGAGGTGGATGCACAAGTGGGGAGAGGTCCTGCTATTGGGGGTATGGGGGATCCTCTCGATCAAGAGTGGAGTGAAATGGGGACAAAGATCCACAGTATTGGGAGCCTTCATTGCTGTTCGATCTATCAATCAGATGGCGTAATGACTCGTATTGCTCGGAGCGATTCGGCGCTCCACGGATCTGGATCCTGGCCGCAGGATCTGTGGAAGGGATGGTGAGATGGACTAGGGTTTCGCTATCATGTGACCCTAGCTTTATAGTGGATCGCCTGCGGTCTGCACAGCGGATCCCAGATGGGTAAAACAATTTAGGGTAGATTTACAATTAATAAATGTTGGGATCCCTTATTTGTAATTATCCCAATTTAATTTGAACTGAATTATGTTCTGAATGACCTCCAAAAATTCCCAAACTTTTACCCCTAACTAATTTCAAGGTGAGGAATTCAAAAATGCATTCAGATTTTAATTCTGAGCTCAAAATATTTTAGGTCTCAATAGGGTATCTAAATTAATCAAATGGTTAAATTATCCTAGAGAGGTCTGATTGACCCCAAACTTTTAGGGTTAACTTAAGATGGTATATTGAATATAATAGAACTATAATAAAGGTGTAATTAAGCTTAGATCAAATAAGGTAATAAACTAGGGTTGTTATATTATTAAAACTTAGCCTTACCATACTAGACTAATGATCTTATAACACCACTAAGTCTTAGGATAGACTAGAATTATCCCATTAGTGGCATACTTTAAATTAAGATAATCTAAGTGGTTTGACAAAGAACCTTATTAAGTATAGAACCTTAAGATGCTAGTAAGATGGAATGATTAAGGAATAGTGTTAACTTAAATGTTTGGTTAATATAATTTAAAAAACCTTGTACCATAAGTGTAGTGAGACATTAAGTTAAAGAATCCTTTAGTTAGAACTTCAAGTATCCAAAGTCATAGGAATCAACTAACACAAGTACTGAAGTAGTTAAGCCTTTGGTCTCTAAGTTAAAATGTTCCAATAGAATATAAGTATTATTAGATAGTTTATACAATTGTAGTGTTAATAATAGGATGAGATGTTTATTTGTAACCTTTCAACTATATCTATAATTTTTTTGTCACATAAATAAGACTTTAAAATCTTAATTATGTTATATATCAACCACCATAAATATGCTATCATGACCACAAATTATTTGAGGTAACCCAAGAACAAAATCCATTGATATATCTTCCCAAGGCATATGAGGAATAGGCAATGCCATGTATTGGCCAGATTTTTATTTAGTAGCTTTAGCCTATTTGCAAGTTAAAAATTGAGCTACTAGTTTTTAAATATCTCATTTTAGAGAAGGCAAAAAATATCCATTATCCATCAAGCATATTGTTTTATCCTTTCCAAAATGGCCAACAATTTCTCCTGAGTGCAATTCAAAAATCAAAACCTCCCAAAGAGAACACCTAGGAATGCAAAGTTTCTTTCCTCGATAAAGATACCAATTAATCCCAAAATATTTTGCATCTAAGTTTAGCAATTTTTCCAAGTGCTCCATGTAAATTAGATGAAATTCTGGGCACACTGGCAGTCATCTCAAATTCATTCAAATCTAGGAATTCTGAATTCTAAACTGGAGATGATTATTGCCATGCTTGATAATGCATTAATAGGTTTATTTTGAATTCTTGGTTTATGTTTAAGGACAAAAGAATAGCCTTCGAGATACTCAACCCATTTGGCATGTCTATGATTTAACTTTCATTGGGTATTGATAAATTTAAGGGCATGATAGTCTGAGTTAAGAACAAAGCCATTGTGTAACAAATAGTGTCTCTAATGCCTTAATGATTAAATGAAAACATAAAATTCTCTATCATATGTTGACTATCATTGCAATGCACCATTCAACTTCTCACTAAAGAAAGTAATCGGATGATTTCCTTGACTTAAAACTCCTCCAATTCCAATTCCATATGCTTCATAAGTCACTTCAAAAGCTTAAGAAAAATTAGGAATTCGAAGGACTGGGGCTATTGTCATTAAAACTTAATTTGATCTAAAGCCTTTTGAGAAGTTGGGGTTCAACAAAACTTTTCTAACTTCAGTATATTAGTGATTGGCGCTACAACAACCCTAAAGTTTCTAATGAATCACCTATAGAATTTGCGAGGCCATAAAAACTCCTTACTTCAGTAAAATTTTTAGGAGTTGGCCACTCCGTAATTGCCTTAACTTTAGTCGGATCAGGTATTATTCCTTCAAATGAAAGGATAAAACTTAAGAATATCACCACAGTTTGCAAGAAGAAATATTTTTTCTTAAAATTAATGTATAACTTCTCTGTTTTAAGGGTCTCAAAAATTTGTCTAAGATGATTAAGATGGTCTACTTTATTTGGGCTAAAATTAATTTATCATCATAATAAACCACCAAATGTTTTCCTATAAATGGCTTAAGAACCGTATTCATCAATCTAATAATTGTACTAGGTGCATTCAAAGGTCGAAATAGCATGCCCAACCATTTGTAGAGTCCATCAGGGGTCTTGGAAGCTATTTTCCATAGATCTCCAGATCTAATTCTAATTTGATTATACCCACTTTTCAAATCAATCTTAGAAAATAAGTTTGCTTTTTAGATTTAGTCTAACATGTCATCTAATCGGAGAATGGGGAATCGATAATTAATAGTGATTTTATTGATACCCTGACTGTCAATGCACATTATCCATGTTGCATCTTTCTTAAGAGTTAATAGGGCAAGGACTGCATAAGGACTAATTCTATCTTGTATAAATCCTTTTTCAAGTAACTCAATGACTTGTCTATTAATTTCTACATGTTTTGTGGGGCTCATTCTATAATGAGGATGGTTTGGAAGTTGTCAACCTACAACTAAGTCTATAGCATGTTAGATGGAATGAAGTGGTGGTAATTTATATGGGAGTTCCTCCGGAGCAATATCTCTAAATTTAGAAAAGAGAGGTAAAACATCTTTAGCAATGGAAATCTCATTAATATTTAAGTTAAATTCTTTTATATGCAAAAGGTGAGCATTGGTTGGATTAGAAAATTCTTTTCTCAAGGTTCCAAATCCCATTAAGCTTATGTTAAATGTTGAAGAAGAATGAGTAAATAAGCTAGAACTAGGAATATGCATAGGATCTCTTATCATGATCAGTTGAAGCTTCGCTCCTTTCTTGATCATGAGTTTTGGTTGTAGATCAGATGTTGGTTTATGTGGTGCTATAGATGGTATCTTCTCTAGTGGTCTGACTGGAAAAGGTTTGATGGTCTTATTATTATGTTTAAAAACATGTGTTCTTTCTTCCATAATGAATTACACTCAAGTCATAAAGCCATAATCACCCAAGTCGAATATGAGTGATATCCATAGGGAGCACATCACACCAAATTTTATCCTCATAACTACCAATCTTGATAGGAACTAAACATCGACTAGTGATGGGAAGCAAAGTATGGTTAACCCAACTAACATGAAAGGATTGGGGATGAGGTTCAATTTTTAAATTGGCTCTTGATATAGCATTATTAGAGATAACATTCATTGCACTACCTGCATTAATAACTAACCTACACCTTCGCTCATTGTACACAACATACATGCTAAGAATATTCCTTCTCCTCTAGTCTTCTTCTCCATTCTTAGCTATTTTAAGGCATCTTGATATAGCATTATCCACAAATTCTTCATCTGATAATGGGGTATCATCATAAACTTCTTCTAAGGTTTCATCTAGAGGGTCATGAACTTCATCTAATAATAAGATTTTTGCCTTACATTAGTTTTGCATATAACTTCTCTTATGAAAGTTGAAATAAATAATATCTTTGATGTTATTAGAGCTTCCCTTTTTGAATGGATAGTTTAATCTAGAGGGTGAAATGAGTCTGGTAGTTGACATAAGATTTCAATTAAAAGTCAGTTGAGCTCTAGTTCGTATTATAAAAGTTAACTTATTTTATTGTTCAATAAGTAGAGCATAATGGAAAGTTTCTTCTAAGGTTTGGGGATCAAAAAGTTCAACGTCATTTCAAATTTCCATTCTAAGCCCAATAACAAATTTATTAACAAGTTTCCAATCATTATTATAGCGCCCCACCCTCGTCACCACACGCAAAAAGTGTAAGCCAAATTCAATTCGACGGTGGAGCGGCGCGCTACTCAGGAAAGCACAACCCATCTCCCCGAATAGGTGAAACTAAACCACTGAAGGCTGCTGACTCAACCCTAAATAGGGTTGAGAGCTAATACTTAAGATAAGAGTAAGATACTTATCCTATGTATTAGGCTAATACATATATTAGATTATGAGAGTAAAGATGAAGAGTCCAATATATGTCTAATAATATCAATATTTCCAGTATGCCGATCACATCACAATTCTAAGTATAAGTAATAAAAATAGAGTGCAGAAGCTATGCATACAACCAGAAAACATTCATCACAGAAGCTAAATTCAATATTCATCTCAGAAAAGAAAAAAAAAACACATCCAAAAATTATTATAAACTATTTACTAAAATTACAGAACATAGTCTAAATGCTGAACTACAAGAAAGCTAAATAAAATTGTAAAAGCAGGAGGAGAATCCACTAAGGCTCCACAAACTCCTCCTGAATCTCCTGAGAGTCTTTCTGGCCTAGTTCAACAAGCTGCTCAGGAACCAGCAAATTGCTAGATCCCAAAAGAACCACATGTTAGACAATAAGTCTAACACATTGATACTTATATAAGCAGTTCTAATTATTTACATATAACAGTAAGGTAAACAAAGCTATAGAAAGACTATAAAGTAATTAAATAACTGAAACTGTATAAAACTAAAGTAAGGTAAAGCTGGAAGTATAATGAATACTAAAAACAAATAAAATAGTATATGATATGAAGCTGAGTAAAATAGCATAAAAAACTATGTTGTATGCCACTGAAATTATGCCTCTAAATATACCATGCTACTATATACTATTGATATGCATCCAAAATATCATTGAACTGCTATGAGCCATACAGTCCAATGTCTACATACATCCTATTAGGAAGTACTACTTGTTGTGATGTCTGAACATCCTGAATTTTCCCTGCTGATGTATATAACATTCCATAACTCATAAATCATTACTGATACTCATATGCCATGCTTATGTTCATGCTCATGTTTCTACACTACATGTCTTAAAATTCATAAATCCAGAAAATGCCTTAAAATCAGATTATGAATTAAATGTCTTTATTATGCAGAATCTTGCTAGAAGGATTCTAACTCTTAGGCCTAACTCCAAAGGTTAGATTTTTTCACTCAGGATTTTACTTAAAATCATCAATTGGAAAGGTTATTTACACATGGTTGTATGTCACTAAGAGTTGTGAATTTAATACTTAGTTCGCTTATAACTGCACTTATCGTGGCACACCAAGATAGGAGGTAGAACCTTGTTTCATTTATTGTTCTCCCAAACTAAGAATCTAGTTCACACTCTTAGGTTTGGAGGATTTACTCTCGTGGGACTGTATTCATCTAATCCCTTGGGATAGCACCTGGTCATAAGTTCACATCGGAGTGACTCATCCAAACTTGAATATTACTAAAGTGACTCAGCACCATGGGTATGCATGATCTTAACCAACTAGTAATCTGAGCTCATTCAATCTTATTTAATATCCAAGGACTTACCAAAGCTATAAATCCTTACTCTAATTAGGTGATTCCTACACAAGGCTCCAAGGATCTGACCAAAAGATCACTCAATATAGGTTACTATCATATAAGAGAAATCTCATACTAATGGCTTAGGTGAATTCTACCACATGGTTTAAGCTCAATTTCTAAGGTTAAGGAGGATCATCTAAGTTTCTACCTTAATAGATCATAATAAGCTCTTCCTACCTCAATGTATTAATATTTATTAGGCTTTTTAGATATTACAAATCACTCCTATAGCAAGATCATCAAGATCACACAACTGACCATATACTAAATTCATAAGTTTCATTCATTAAGCCTAAATTAATTTGGTCAGATCAGATGGTTAGACCCATCTGATTATATCCCATACTATAATCATGGAATAAAAGTAAGATTATTATTAGGATTAGATCATTCCGTGAATCAATATAATTTTACTGTTATTCTCATGCTAAGGATCTTATATAGGTGAAAATTAAGGATCTCGAGCTTTAAGTCCATATATTAAATCACATAAGTTCTTTGATTATCTTAGCATTTCTAGTTCAATAATTAAAGATCAAATGTCAAATCAATGCATTATTGGAATCATGATAGTCACATTATCTTGCAATCAAGTTGATTGATTTAAGTGATTAGGATTTTAGATCTAAATCAGACAGGTTAGGGTTTAAACCCTAGCCTTACCAAACGTAGACCAATAGTTGCTTTATAAATCAAATGACAAATCAAATATATTATTAGTGTATTATTGATGGCAAATCTCAAATTTAGGTCAAGTATTAATCACTTGATCAAGACCTTAAGATTCTTAAGATTTAATTAGGGATTATTCTCAAATTGATTAATACATTTGTTCAAGTTACATAAAACTTATTACTAACATTCACATCAATGAAATGAAAACATAAAAGCATAAATTCACATAAATCCGAGGGTAATTAAGGCAAATCAAATCACAAATCAAATAAAATGGGTTAGCACTTAATTACAAATCTAACCATTAGATCTTTATGAAATTTGGTATTTACATTCTACATAATCATGTGATCAATTAAAGACTAAGTTTACTAAATTTGGATAATCATAAACCCTAATTTTCACTAATTATACATTTGCAAGATTAGGGCATAATTAAGAATACATTACTCAGAAAATTAATCCACCTTGCACATGCATTCTACAAGGCATAAGGAACACAATGGCATCTAAATCTTGCAATTTGGCTAAGTATACATGATAATCAACCCTAATTAAGTTTTGCAATAATTATGATAAATCATAAAATATAACCATTAAAAGTGCAATATTAATTTATATTTATTATTCCTCATGATTTTCTGATCAATTTGATATATAAAATTATATATTTTGGATCAGTGGATCAAAAGTTATCCAATTCATTTATTATGTATTTTTCCAATTTAATTTCCTTATTATTAGATTAATTGGATTATTTTCCTTAAGGAAAACAAATTCAATTAATCAGATTTATTAAAATGGGTTTGGCCCGATACTAAAAGACATCGGTCAGATCGTCCAGGGGACCCGTTACTTTCGAGTGTGGGTCATGGGTTGACCCGACTCGCACTGTTTGCCTTCATTCGCAATGCCCCCCCCCCCCCCCTCGCGCGCCATCCCCGACCCTTGGCAGATTAGAGAAACCCTAATAACCTAAATACTCGGCATAGGGACCATGCCGTGACCTCAGGTTGATCAAAGATTGATCCCCTAGCCAAGGCGCATCGACTAGGACCAGGAGCCCCTAGTGAGAAGGTTCGGATCATCCAGACCTTACTCACCCGAGACTCTCTACATTAGGGCTACTGTGGAGAGACAATTTTCTGCTTAGAGACTTCAATTGACCTGGAGCTCAATTCCTACACCTTCAGGGAGGTGAGGCAAATTGAAGCCCTCAAGTTAGAGAGGCTGGGGTGGTTTGGAACATTGGGTGCATACTTGCACCCAATGCAAATGATAAGGGTTGACCCAATTGATCATTACAATCAATTGGATCCACCTAAGGGCTTACAATCATTTAGTATACATTTAACTACCATACTGACATAGAAACAAAACTACATAGAAGATTAATTTAGCCTCAGAAGATCAATTGGACAAGAAGGGTACCCTGTTCTTCGGCGAACTGGGATCGGACAACAGGGATCTAGGTAGGGCTTGTTGAGCTTCGGAGGAGATTACCTTAGGATCCTGAACACCATGAATCACCACTATCAGTGGTTTGCACACTTGGGATGCCTAGGGTAGCTCAAAGAGATTAACAATGGTGGAAAGAGAACCTTTTGCAATTGATCAGCAAAGGGGGCCTAAGGAGAGATCAGTCCATGCCGAGTTCTCAATTTTTCAAATTGAGCTTCACAGGGTCATGATGCCTGATTAGAGCTCTATACCGAGATGGGGGAGGTCCTGACGACCTTGCTGAGCTGGAGGTGTGAGTGGGGGACAGGGAGAGAAGCTGGCATACGAGATATCCCCCTTATCGGGGAAGGGAGCGATTGGGATGAAGGTCCATAGTGTCAAGACTTTTGAATTCCATTTGATCGATCGAGGGAGAAGGAGCTACAGTTTTGATCTTCTGGATCCTAACAGCTGGATCCGATTAGATCCGAGTCGTGGGATCCGAAGGAAGGATCCAACGATGGATCAGCAATTTCGCAAAATTAAATCCTAGCCGTGGGATCTAAAGGTGCGACAGTGAGATCAACGGGACTCCGTTGTCACGTGACCCGACCTCCATAGCAGATCACCGTTCACACTGCAGATCCTGACCGTTTAATTGAGTATATGGGTATATTTCCAAATAAAAAATGTTGGAAACCTGAGAATGCAATTAAACCATTTTTATTTAAATAGAATTATGGTCTAAATGATCTCCAAATTTTACCAAATTTTGATCACTAGCTAAATTGGGGGTGAGGAATTCAAAAATGTAATCAGATTTTAATTCTGAGATCAAAGTATTTTAGAGCTAACTTAGGCCATCTAGACTAATCAAAAGGTTAAATTGACTTAGAGAGGTCCAATTGACCTCAAACTTTCATGATTAGCTTTAGTTGGTATTCTAAAAGTAATGGGATTAAAATTAATGCCTGATAAAACAAAAAATTATATAGGGTAACGACCTAGGGCTATTACAATTATCCCCATAATTGGTCCTAGAAACTAGATCCTCAAAAGTATTTAAGTATTCTATTACATAAAGAGAGCCTTGCCTTAGAGTCAGCAATTGTCCATGTTACTTTTTATCATGATGTCAAGGATAATAATTTGACCTAAGAATTTCTTTCATCTCCTTCCAAGTAAGATTTATCCTTCCTAACCTTTGTTCTTTTGCTAAAGTGTTTGTCCAATAAATCTTAGCATGATCAGTATATTTTACCTTAGCAAAATAAGCTTGTTGACAATCATCCATCCTATATTAATCAAAGAACTTATCCATTTGGGTTAACCAATTTAAAAATTTGTTTGGATCATGTGTGTCATCATAAGTAGGAGCTTCAACTTTAATTCTCATAGAGGAATTATTAAAATTTTTAGCAACTCGTCAGTGGTCTTTCCTTTCTCCATTCTTAGGGTTTAGTTGTCTTCGATGAGATTGGGGAGGTGGTGGAATATGGGGTTGGTAATCACTTGCATCTATGTATGAGCCATCATTTACCATAGGTGCGTTATGGTTATTGATATGATGTGGAGCATAATTTTTATTATTTTGCAAGAGGCTTAAGATAATTTGCATTAGATCTTTAATTTCTTATATTTGAGTTTTATTTTTCTCAAATAATTCCAGTCTTTGTTTGATGCTCATGAATCCTAAGATCTAAGGAATCCACTTTCTAGGTCAACTTCTCGATTTGGTCTTCGGAAATTGACTTTGGTGACATTTGTTTTTCTTTTTTTATAAAGAAATATGAGGAAAAAAAAATGCTAGATTTGATAAACTGAAATAGAAAATATAAATGTAAAAAGAATGTGAATTGTAAGTTAAGAAAACTTTCAGGTGAGGAGGGAGGCACTTGGCCATTTACGTCCCAAGTTCTCCTTAGGCTGTTTATGCCTTTCTGGCAAAGTTTTTTTTAACTTTGCAATACACTAAATTTTATACAAGTACATTCTTATTCATACAAGTTTAATGCAAATGAATGTTTTTGCTAGATTTAAAAGCCTTATTTTATTAAGATTTACAAATTAATTTAAGTTATGAAAATAAACAACTAATATTATCACAAATACCAAACATAGAAAGTAAAGAAGTTCATATAATTTTATTGTTTGCATCATGCTAAAGGATTTAATATTTAGTGGAACACTCACTTTTCATATTTTGACCCAAGTAAATGCTTAAGGTATGAACAAGGATATTGGCTAGGCTATATAATGGTGCTAACTAATTGGATTTCATGCACACACTAGAGACTTGCAAGTAATATGATAAATTTCTGAGCAATTAATATGAAAAATATTAAGTCATAAAAAGGATTAATTTACATTGCATTTGTTGGCATAACTCAAAAGCTTGTGGAGAGGATTTCACCAAAATTTAATCCTCATGCCAAGATGCTTTTTTTTTTTCCAGCTTTCCCAACCTCACTCTGATATTAAAATAAGATGCTAGTGGGCTGCCTTATTTGGTAAATTAGGTATTTAAATATTGAATGTATTGGTAGGATAATATCTAAGGATGATTTCTAAAGTTTGTAGTAGATTAGTTATGGCTTAGAGTGGGCTATCTAAAGGAAAGCCAAGATTAGTCCAAATTGAGCCTAGTTTGGGCTAATTCAAAATATCTCTTTTGTTAGTGGGGTTTTAGTGGGTTAAAAGGCTGGTAATAAATAAATAAAGGTAGCCTAAGATGTGTAGTTTAGGTCTGGAGTAGATGGCTAGGTTTGATGGTGTATAGATGGGTGTCAAGGGGTGTGGAAGAAGATTAGGTCGGGCTATTTTTAGATTTAGCTATAGAAGCTGTGGTAGAGTTTGGATAGTGTTTGAGAGATTATATAATAATTTAAAAATTTTAAAGGATACTTAAGATGTTGGAGAAGATGTGTGGATAGTTTAAGGTTATAAGAATAAGAGTAAATTTAGAAAATAAAATATAAATAAGATAACAACCTAACACACCAAAGATATGCAATAAACTTAACACCACCAAGCACAAGCAATATGAGAGCTATTCACCACAAAATTCTATCATTCAAGTTACTTCATTACATTGCATTTCAACTCATATTTATAGGCACTACAAATCTCTTGCCCTATGAGCTTTGGAGGTAAAATATGGAGGGAAAGAAGGTTAGTTGGCAATTAGTGAGGGAGTAACTCCAACTACTTACATTTAATATTTTCCTCATGATATTTTTGGCCAAACATGTACTTTAATGAATAAAAAAAGTATAATATTAATAAAAAAAATACAAATGACAAGCCTAATATTTTGGCACTTTATTAGGCTTATGGTTGGGCTCTTGTAATTGGACCCACTTTCACACTCTTCCCTTGAACTTTAGCCATGCTCTTATTGTTGGGCCTTTGAAAACATTCTTAGGATGTGCTGCATCACTAGCTTAGGCATTAGTCAAACTTGTTAATAGTCTAGAAAGTAAAGATCATAGTCTGGAATGGGGCTATCAGTCCTTGCAACTCACCAGCTTTTCACATGTAATTGGAACCACATTCTTATGCATAATTTATTTCATTATCAATTATGATTGATTGATAGGGTCTAGAGTGACTTGACTAGCCCAATTGTCCTTAATCTTACTTGAGCAGTGAAATTCCTCAACAGTATTGAAGCTCAAGTAAGATTCTGACATCCTAACACCTCTACCATCACTCTAGGATGGGGATTCGCTCTACCTCGACACCGTATGTGTGTCAGTATATAGAGAAAGCCATGGAGACGACTCTGTTGGGAGAATAAGCTCCCTTAGTAAACTCTAATTTGAATCTTCGAGTGGAATACGGTCCCAGTGACTCTAGCAATTCCACATATGGCTTATAGGCAGAATAAATGTATCTCAGTCTGGTAAACATGGACGAACCGTCACTAAACCATCGACATGCCTGAATAGCTTGGATTTTGTTGATTAACCCTAACAATAATCGGCCTCTATTGGGATATCAACAGAAGAAGAAGTACAGTAATGGGCTGGGTTAGACCCTGACCCGTGCTTTTTGATAAAGTTATTTAAATAATCTAATTTTCTTTATTTATTTTTCTTCTAGTAATTCAATAATAAATATTAAACCTACAATTTAATTTAATCAAAAAATATTGATCTTATATACCATGGGAATAAAAAAACATAAGGAGTTTAATTAAGCAAAAATATTTAACTTTTTGTAATTCTATTTCTAACATATTCCTTAATTACTCTAGAAATGGAATAGTGAATATTATGCTTAATCTTTAGCAAAATTTCAAAATTAAGGTCTTTATTTTCTTATTAGACAGATGAGAACTTAATTATGTAATTGATTAGATTTTCTTGTGACTAATTTTGGTAATCACCCATTAAATGCAATAAATCTTAATTCATCAAAATAATAATATTAGTAATCTAAATTAAGTGTTTAAGGTGTAAATGACTCCTTAGATATTAAGCATATCAAATATAAGTTAAAACCCTAATTTTTTGTAATTAAATTTGTTAATCACCTTTTAATTAGCTCAAATCATGATTAATGTTTATTGGAGTCATTTCTTAACCAAATTTAGTGTTTAAGGTGTTAATCTTATCCTCAGATAGTAAGAAATAATTTCAAATAAATTCAATTTGTAATCTTAAATGTTAATGTTAACATTTGAACCCTTAAATAATATTATCTTAATAAATAAAGTCAAAGTTCCTAAAAGATGATAATAGAACCATTGATCTATTTTATGCCCTTTAAATCAGTAATTAAAGTATTTAGAACTTTGGTTTGGTTAGAATTAAATAATTAAAAAGCCTTTAGCTTAAACCATAGTTTGACCTAATTAAGTTAGTCTTATTATTAATTCATTTTAAATATCATTGAAAGACTCACATTTCTCTTTTCTTATTCTTTATATTAGTATTAGATTAGTGCTAAATTTTATTGAGATTCATTTAACTCAATAGAAGTGCCTTTAAATCATCTCTTAGTCAATTTTAATTTAATTTAATTTAAGGCATTAAAACTTTAGAATATGGATGTATGACCAATATTATGTTCCTAACCTTTAAAATCAGTAGTTGTAGTGTCAACTAATCTTAAGTCAAGCCTATTCTTATAATTCCCTGAGCTAATCACCAAAGAATAACCCGGGACATTAACTGGAGATAACCCACCCTGACCCATCATCAACCCAATTCTCATTCTGAGTTGGTTAGGATTAAATGGTTTATCTCTAGATGTACAAGTAATTGAGGCTAATCCTTAAGATAAATATAGTTTCTTTATCTTAACTATTAGGTAACTTACCCCTATTCATTGGCAGCAAGATAATTTATGAAGAGCCAATGTATATGAAGTAAGTACTTAGTAGCATAACGACCATATCACAATACTAAATATAAGATAATATAAAATCAAAATGTGGAAGCTTAAACCTCCTTCCATAACTTTCATCATATATACTAAGTAATAATTTGTCTAAGAAAAAAAGTAAAAAATACATCTACACTTAATTATTTCAACCAGAATTTAAATGCTCAAATAAAATAGTCCTCTCATATCATCACTAGCAGAAAGAGTAAACTAAATGCAAAAAATCAACACTCAAGTGGCTGCTGCTCCTACGTCTCCTCTTGAAGCTTTGGAATCTCTTAGAAAGCAGGATTCTCAAACTGATCCAAGATTGACATGTCACTAAGGTGAAATTGAACACATATGTTGTTTATAAGAGATATACATCTTTTTGTAGTTTGTTCTCTCAAACTAAGGTGTCCAAATCCTAACTTATAATACACATAGGAACTGGGAAGTTACTCCTAAAATGAACTGTATTTATCTAATTACCTAAGAAAAGACTAAAACTCTACAGTTCCATGTAGGGTAAAGTAGCCAATTCCTTAAGCTAACTATAAGTCTGAGTCAGGTTAAAGATATGTATTGCATTCTTAGATTGTAATAGCCCAAACTCTTAAGCACCAAGGTATTGTATGCTTTGGCTTGAAAGCCTCATGGTTTTTCCCTTAGAAGACAACATTACAGCAGGTCACCCATCCCAGGAGTGCACCCACTTGAACATGCTTAAATTTGGAGTTGTTATAAAAAATTCTAATATTATCTGAAAAGGTGCATTGATGCTTAAGTGTTTCACTTATTACTACTTTAGTGGGTCCTTACAATCTCCGCAACTTACGTATTGATGTGCTCATCAATAACCACACAGAAATCCAATAATCATCCTTTGGGTAGATAGGACTAGAGGTGGCCCCTACAATCTCAAGAGGTACCCATAACCACGTAGCTCCTTAACCATCTTGGGTTTAAAATGCTGCTTACATGAAGTGGTACTTCACCCTATATGGCACTAAGCTCCTATATAACACCTCTGGCCTACTTTAATACCATTTGTAATAGCCTAAACGTTTAAGCATCAATGTATTATCTACTTTTGCTTGAAAGCCTTATAGTCTTACCCTCAGAAGATAACTTCCCAGTAGAATTTAAACGTTCAAATAAAATAGTCCTCTCATCTCACTAGCCGAAAGAGTAAACTAAATGCAAAAAATTAACACTCAAGTGGCCGTTGCTCCTACATCTCCTCTTGAAGCTTTTAAATCTCTTAGAAAGCAAGATCCTCAAACTGATCCAAGCTTGACAAGTCGGTAAGGTAAAATTGGACAGATTGATTATTTAACTGCACTTATTTATGTGCATAGAGATAGGAAACATACATCATTTAATAGTTTGTTCTCTCAAACTAAGATATCCAAATCCTAACTTATAACATACATAGGAATTGGGAAGTTACTCTTGAAATGAACTGTATTTATCTAATTACCGAAGATAAGACTAAAATTCTATAGTTTCATATAGGGCAATGCAACCAATTCCTTAAGCTAACTAAAAGTCTGAGTTAGGTTAAGGATATGTATTACATTCCTATATTATAATAGTCCAAACTCTTAAGCACCAAGGTATTGTCCATTTTGGCTTGAAAGCCTCTTGGTTTTTCCTTCAGAAGATAATATCATAGCAGGTCACCCATCTAGGGAGTGCTCTCACATAGGCACACTTAACTTTGGAGTTCTTATCAGAAACTCCACCGTTATCTGAAAAAGCGCCTCGATATTTAAGTGTTTCACTTATTACTACTTAAGAGGGTCTTTACAATCTCCCCAACTTAAGTAACTGACATCCTCATCAATAACCACAAATTGATCCAAGAACCATCCATTGGGTAGGTAGGACTAGAGGTGGCCCCTATAGGCTCAAGAGGTACCCACAACCATGAGCTCCTTAACCATCATTCATTCAAAAGGCTTCTCATATGAAGTGGTACTTTGCCCTGTATGGCACTTAGCTCCTATCTAACACCTTGGGCTTGCTCAAATACCATTTGTAATAGCCCAAACTCATAAATACTAAGATATTATCTGCTTTGTCCTAAAAGCCTCATAGTTTTACCCATAGAAGATAACTTGCCAGTAGGTCACCCATCCTGGGAGTGCTTTAACCTGAGCATGCTTAACTTTGGAGTTCTTATCAGGAACTTCACTACAATCTGAAAAGGCGCATCGATGTTTAAGAGTTTCACTTATTACTACTTAAGTGGGTCCTTACACATATGATAATACTAACATTATCATTGGGTTTAACTCTAAATAAACTATTTAATATCTAAGGATTGTTAAAGCTACAGGAGATTAACTAAAATGCAAGGGTTTAACACTAAGCTCTAAGGTAACAACATTTATGTCCTTCGATTAGACCTACTACCACAAGTGTATAAGTTTAATCTAATTCCCATTAGGTTATTACTATTATAAGAATATAGAATCAATCATTAGGGTTTACATGGTAACACATGGATTCTACCTCAAATATATCAAATAAGATATCCTACATTAATGATTTATCCTAACTACAGCCCCATCAATAATGTTGTTTAACCATATCTCTAAAGGATATATCTACAACCTTCTAATCCTTCTAATTACTATCAAGCAAGTTTCTTAGATTAAAATAATAATCAAGATAAGTCTTATTTCATGCCAAAGTATACAGTTAATGTTTACCATAGGATTCTAGATAATATAATCAAGAATGCTATTCTTCCTTAAATTATTTTTAAGAGTTACATGTTATTCCATAAAACAAATCCTTAAAAGTAGGATTTGGTTGTTTGAACAATTAATATCTTTCATTAGATTACTAAATAACATTAAACTTACTAGTTTATTGAAAAAAGATCAGCAAGATTTAAAGATTAGTATTTAATCCTTTTTCACACAAATCCTCTATGATCTAAGAGTGTATAAGAGCAAGATTAAATACTATTAAACAACTCCTTATTGTCTAGTAAGAGTTTAGACAGTAAGTAGGCCAATTTTGACTAAGCAATTGGTTTAATATTGTTAACTATAATTTAAGCCACCTAAAGATAATTAACAAATTTAATATCAAAAATTAAAATATTAAGTTGTCAATAAGCTCCTTATTAACTATTGAATCCATATCTACAAAAAATACTAAAATCATTTGTTAATTGAGGTTAAGATTTACTAATCATAATTTAAGGTAATAAGTGAAAAATTAGTAGAATTAATTACAAAAAAGTAAATTTACTTTCATACTTAAACTCTAATCTTCATAATGATGAAATAGCGACCATAAACATGCAATTTGGCTAAGCAAACACCTTAATACTCACTAATCATGCATTTGGATAATTAGGCCTAATTAATAAAAACCATTCAAAAAAACTAAAATACTATTCCAGTTTAATAATCTACATATTTTCTTGATCAAAATAGTATATAAGTTCATTATGTTTGGATAAGAACAGATATAAATATAAAAAATCCTAATTTTTATGTTTATTCCTAAGATTTGACTTTAGGCTTTGCATTTATTAAATCATATATATCCATTTAAGGGTTTGGGCCCTGTCGGGTCAATCGAGAGGCGATGGGCTGGCCCAATTTAGGACCGCATGGGTCGACCTAAACTTGATGACCGCACTACTGAGCAGCAGGGGTCGCGGGTCAGCCCGACCCGCACTGTTTCCTCATTGTCCCAACGCAGACGGGGAACACTCAAGCGGGATTTAGTGTTTCTGAGAAATCATAAATCCTCACTCATATGAGCACCAAATAATGCAAACAATAGCTCAAAATGATTATCCTATCAGGCTCTACACAAGGATTAAAAAAGGCCTAAATGGGGAGTGCTCAAACACAGCAATCCTATTCAATCATTTTGAAATTTAGGGTTTAGTATAGAGGGAGAGTTCTCCCTCCACAGTAAGACCCACAACCAATGATCACTTCCATGTTACTCCTTGGGCAAGGCCAACTTAAGGAGTATTCGAGCTCCACTGGAGGTGGCCTGGTTCACAGATGCAAGTACGAACAGCTCTAAGCTTCCAATGCTGACTACAAGTGATATGAGCATTTCTTATTATCATGGCCAATGCTTAGGGAATGCCAGGAGATTGCTAGATGTGGATGATGCTGACTTCAGAAGATGAAGGCTCCAGAGTCTCAAGCAGAAGATGAATAAAATGGAGATGGAGAAGAAAAAAGTTTGGATGCTCAACAAGACTTGAGGTAGCTGCGAAAGCAGTTATGAAGGGGTTATTGAGTTTGTTAGGGGACCAGACATCATGGGAGATAGTAGAAGGCCAACAATAACTAATGTCTGAGGAGTGAAGAAGAGGCTAGCAGGGGGGCAACCAGTGCGAATGAGCAAGTGCATGCACAGTCAGCATGGGATAACAAGGCACAGTACCCTAATGATTTGGGATGACAGATCAGATATGGCAGCCTAGATTTTATCCCAAGCTAAGTATAAATGGTAGATTGAATCTCAGTTGATGTATCTGGACTCTGATCCAACAGTTAGGCTCGGATCTGGTGGCCAAAGGCTATGCAGGTCATCAGATCCGTGAAGCCAAACCACATGATGGTCTAGATGACCCAGACTGTGCAATTCAAAGGAGAGAGGAATTCGTAGTTAAAATGGTTATAGCCATTTGGAAATTAAATTAAATAATATTTAATTAATTTGAAATTTTGAATTTCCTTTTTTGACCAAATAGACTAAAAAATACCAAAACTTCACTCCTAGCTACTTTTGGTGCTAGGAATTTATAAACACAATTGGATTTTTAATTTGAGATCAAAATAACTATTTATCTTTTTCTAAATTAAAATATAGCTAAAATTAAAGATTGGTCTGATTGATCTCTAAATCAAACCAAGGCCTTGGAGTTTGCTCCTAATGATAATTAGAGACTAATGGAAGAGATTATAAGTAGATTAGACTTGGTTAAGTCCTAATAATAACCTTGGGTTGTTACAAACTCTCTTACTTAAGAATGATGTCATCCTTAAAATCATGGTTAAGAAGGGTAAGAAACTATAAAAGTTAAAGATAAGAAACAAAAAGAGAGTAACATGATTTTTAAATAGCTGTGGATATTTCTGCGCATATCCGGTTCCTTTTCCCAAGAAGATTCCTTGAGACTACGGTTCTTCCATTGCACTTTCACCATAGAGATAGAGTGACTTTTTAACTACCATTGATCGTGAGCTAAGATTATATTCGGTTCTTCCACATAAGAAAGATCAAGTTGAATAAATACAAGTGGAAGTTGAACCAAATGAGAAGAATTTCAAAGACATCGTCTCTACGAAATACATGAAATACTAGGGTTTGCATTAAATTTGTCCATACTTAACCAAATATAATGATCTTATATACTATTTTGACCAGAAAAATTGTGTAGAATCTAAATATGAAATAATAATTAGCCTTTTGTGATTAAAATTTCTAATTTAGCCAAATCTCTCTAAAATTTTTATTAGTAAATATTTAAGTAATTCTTGGCCATATTGCTTAGTTAATATCTCCAAATGCTTATACGATAGTGAAGGATGTAATTTTAAGATTTAATTTATGAGATCTTGATATCAATCATTTACTTATTCTTTGTAGAACTCATTAGTGAACGTAAACATTAATCTCATAGCCATTATTGTTAATCACCCTTAATGACCTAGAAATTTGATTAATGTTTATTAGGCCTATCCTAAGTGCAAATTTTATAATTTTTATGTTAATTTATCCATTTAGCAGAAATGAACCTATTAGAATTGATTAGAATCAATTTGGAAGCCTAAGTCATGAAATCCCAATTAAACCCTTTAGGGAGGGCTTTTTGGTCATTTTGGCCAAAAGTTGGTTTAAGAGCCCTAAAACTCTAGAATTCTAATTAAATACTTTTAATTAGTAAGTTAAAGGTTTAGGACCATTCCATAAACTTTTAGACTTGAATATTGAAACCTAAATGTTAAACCCTAATTCTTCCTAAAATTTACATATGAATCATCAAAATTTTAAGATGATCTTAAATCTTAAATATCAGCTCATTAAATGAAGATAATGCTTAAGGAATCAGTACTAGTTAACTTAACTATTGTTCAAAATAATTCTAGTGTCCTTCCATAACTTTATATCTTAAAAAGAACCTTAAGTCTCCTTAGCTAAGTCTTAAGTAAATAATCAAATCCTTAGTTAGATCTTAGATCCTAATATCTTAGATTTATTGAGTGGGTTTGAGCTACTCCATATATAAAATCTTCTTAGCGACTGTAACCTTCATTCTTAAAATTCCTTAGGAATATTCCTAAGTTCTTAATTTCTTAATTACTCTCTGCTCAGTGGGTTAAGTGATTCAACTCTATTGAATAAAGAAGTTATTTAATAAATTGAATCTAGTCTTAGATTTATAAGTTTTACATGATTATTTTTAGCTTGAGACTTTAGACTTCAGCCTTTCTAAATTAGGATCATATCTTTCCTTAGTCTTTCAGTCCTTAAAATCTTCCATTTAGAGTGAGGTTTTGTGTCTAACCTTAGACCTTTGGATGTTGGCACCATGGATTTAGAGCTTAAACCCCAAACTGGAGTTTAACTTTAAATTCCTAAATCTTGATTAGTTTTATCAGTATTGGGTATGGCTTCTTAGAAAACATTAATTAAGTTGTTGATTAAATGATTAAAATTTTGCAGTCAACACTTCTAATTATAAATTACCACCTGTTGAGCTCTAATGTTTAACCTTTAAGGTCATGAATATGAGATTTTACTTAATAGTTAAATATTGGAGATCCTAAGCTTATATTCTCTCTGAATAGATAGAACAAATTAAATTAGATAACAATAGATATCACATATGTTTTAGTAGAGTCTTACTTACTTTGACTTTGTTGCTTCGCATGCCTTGTATTTGAGCCTTACACCTTGGACATATTAGTTGAACATAAGATATTTTATGAGTACCCTATATTAGTTTTGAAATACATAATAATAGTTACTTATCATTACATTCATTTCTTCATATATATATATATATATATATATATATATATATATATATATATATATATATATATATATATATATATATATATATATATATCAGTTAATAAAGTGTGTTGTTAGTATGCCTTTGTAGTTCAGTTCTTTTGCAATATTATATACTATGCCTAGCTCTGTGGTTGGCTAGGATGATACATGTCCACTTCTATATTTCTGTTGGGTCTAGCTCTATCGTTGGCTATAATGATACATGCATACTCTATATTTAGTGGCTTCATTTAGCTAATTTTCTATTATGTTTGTATTAGCTAAAGCAAATCTCTAATTTCAGTTTAAATTTTGTTTCAGTGGCTTTGTTTAGCCAGCTTCTGTTACAGCATTTCATATATCTGCTTTCTATTTTCTGCACACTTTTATAGTTCATCTTTATTCAGTACTTTATCTTTATATGTTATGATGCTATTTATATTAGATACTGGTTTCATATTAATCATATGTTTCAGTTCAATTTGTTTTTCTGTAAATCGGCAGGCATTCTTATGGTCATAAGCATGTTAGGATGAATTGTACTTTCAACAGATTCATTATTTGCAGTTATATCTACATTTATTGCCTAATCTTGTTACAGCTTCTAGTTAAGATATGTCATTCACATACTTTGTTTTGTTTAGTCATAAATGTTTTATTTTTAACTATCATGTTCCTTTATCATTTATTGCACCTTTTTAAATGCTTAATGTTTAGTATATTATGATATCTTAAAACATGTATATTTCATTAAATCAACTAAAAATATACTTAGATAATTGTCTAAAGCAATTTTTCTTTTCTTAGATGGGGTCCTCGCATTGTGATACCGACAATGTTAGATTCAGAGTTGTTCGTGGAGGTAGCATCAAGTGAGGAGCTTGGCTAGGAGGACCTTCTTGACGCTATCGAGGGCTAGATATATTTATTTCCTACTTGTGAGGATGAGTGTGCATTTCCACTAAATTCAATTCAGTATTGTAATAATTAATGTTTGGATGCCTTTACTTTTTTGTACTTTTATACTGAGTTGGGCTTTTGTTCTTTTTCTTTCTGTGCTATGGGAACGGATGTTATATTTGTTTTTGCTTCCGCACTTTAATCTTTTTTATATGTTGATGAATGAATTAAAGTTACAGGTGGAATATTTTGTAGTTAAGGTGGGTTAGGCTAAATTTTTCACATGGTGACCGCTCTACTGTAATCTTGTTGATATTTGTGTTAAAATGACTACAGCAAGGACGGGGATCCACAATTGTTATAAGAGAACACCATAAGGTGCTAGATTGGAATCTACATTCTTATCTACATAATGGATCATTCTCCTGTAATATAGTTATCAAACATAACATCCATAGAACCAAACTCTCAAATAGCTCAATATAAGAGTATGAATTGGAAAATATACGTCCATAATGTTTAAATAAATTGAAAGATAACTTAAGAATTTTATAAATTTTTTCTCGTAAAAGAATGGAGTGTAGAAGATCAGACCTGAGCTACTACTCAACAAGGTTTGAAGATATTTGGAACTAGACTTCTTGCTTGGTCAAGAGGGTGGTAGGATTGTAGAAAGAGTATCAGCCAAGGGCATTCAAGTGCTCGACGAGCTACTTCATAGAGTGCCTAGAACCAATCCGTATCAAACTTATGGCCTTTCTCCTACAAGAGGTAGCCGAGGATTGGTGGATCGTCACCAATTAAAAGCTAGAAAGGAAGTGTAGGAGGAAGCACAATGTTGTGACCTATGCTAACTTTTGTCTTGTCTTTTGTGCAGAATTCATCAAAAGAGCTTAGTGTTCTTCAAAACTTGTCAAAATGATTGTATTTTTTTATCATCTTCATGCCTTAGAATCTATATGAGTTATCTTATTCATCTTACCATCTATATAACCTTCACTTGTGCAATGAGAAAGGAAATTTTTGTTACTTTTATTTGAATGCTAAATTTTGTCATATTTCTCTACTCACTCTAAGGTAAGGATTCATCTTAACATAATAGGAAGAATCCAAGATCGCCACCTGTGACCACTCCCATCAAGAGAGTGGTGGCTTCTGGTACTACCTCCGACAAGGCAACTTCTCTAAGAAGCATGGTAGCAATGATGCTTAAGAATTAATCTCAGCAATCCCTAGTGATTCAGAAGCTGATCGCCATCCATCATTCAGCTACTACAAACAATGTTGCATCAGTAACACCTGCCCCCTATGCACCCCACATGTCGCATCATTCTGCTAATTGACTCTCGCATAGTTTTCTGAGGTTGAGATCTTCAACCTTAAGTAGGAACCATTCCCCCATGGATACAGCCGGTTGGCTAAGGATGGTGGAGAAGAATTTGATTAGCATCAGGTGTCCCAAATCGAAGGCGATTTGTCTAACTACTCATATGTTTAATGAAGAGGTCGAGTACTGGTAGGACAATGTCTAAAACTCCTATTTTGTTGACTATGATATCATAGACATCTCCATGGATACATTTGTGGATGTGTTCAAAGCAAAGTTCATTCCTATGTCAACTTAGAACATAATCAAATACATGCTTCTATGAATGAAGCAAGGCAGTCGCCCCATATGGAAATACAAGATGGAGGTTAGAACATTGACTTGCTGCACTCCAGACCTCATTAGATCTGAAGCTTCATGATGCCATTGTTTCCACAGCGGCCTATGTGACTCCATCAAGGCTCATGTAGTCATGTTGCTTCTCACTGACTTTTTCCAGTTAGTCGAGACTGCAAGAATGGTGGAACACCACTAGTTTGAGAGAGACTAAAAGAGAAAGGTCCATGCAACATCGAACCGCCATGAGATGTTTAAGAAGCACAGACCTCAGTAAGTTAAGGTCTATCAAATCAAAGCTGACCCACCCTCTGAACTAATTCAAGGATGTAACAGACCCCAATTGTATGGTAAGTGTTATTACTTTGTCCACCAGTGCTTTACTTGTGTTGTCAGGGCCATATGTTCTATACCTTCACCTTGCAAGAAACATAAATGGTGTTCACATTAACCATTCACAACAAAACCAAGCCTTTCATGCCATGCCTTTGAACAAACGAGATTCAAGGATGAAAATAATGCCACCTCCTTTAGCAGAAGTTTCAGAACCAGTAAGGGATCAAGATGCAGCTCCGAGATTTTAGCGTAAGAATAGCTTCAAAAAGTAGACTAATAATCATTTTGCTGGTCTTGCACATGTGTATATGTTAACTCTTCTCGAAGCCACAGAAGACAATAATGTAGTTTCAGGTACGCGTTTATGTACCTTTTTTTTCTTGTAAAAATATTTGCGTTCCTACATCTTTATTTTTTCCATTAGTTAACACAATCAATAAAAAAAATTAGGGACACTCTATTTTAATGAAAAACTATGTAATGTGTTAATTAATACCGGGGCGAGTCATTCTTTTGTCTCTAAACATTTTATTAAGATCCTTAATCTGCCCACATATAAGTTGAGCAAGTTACTAAATGTTGGACTTCCTTTTAGACCCCAACTCAGCGCTCGCAAATTTTGTGATGTTAAGATTTCTTTGAATGATCAAGCATTTGATTTCAAGCTAATCATCTTACCTCTAGCACACTTTGACATTATTCTCAAAATGAATTAGCTTAGCAGCAACAATGTGGTCTTAAATTGCCAAAAGAAAAAAGTCACACTTTATTCCCTTGGTAAGCTTGAAACCTTCGTAGTGAGCAATTTTGTCGATGTATTTCCTAAAGATTTACCAGTAAGGGTTATGATACCTATCTTGTCACCATGATGGGTGAAGCTGAGGAGAAGATTCCTCTCTATGAATAAAAAGTAGTGAGCAATTTTGTCGATGTATTTCCTAAAGATTTACCAGGTGTACCTCTAGCTAGAGAAGTAGAATTCTCTATTGTGTTAGTTCCTAGAACTTGACCAATCTCTAAATTGTCTTACAAAATGGCACCCAAGGAACCACAGAAGCTTAATGAACAATTGCAAGAGCTCTTAAGAATTGATTTCATCAGATCTAGTATGTCTCATTGGGGAGAGCCAATTCTGTCATGATCTGCCATGATCACAGATAGTCCTATTGTTGATAAATTTTATAAGTTATGTATGTTATAGGAGACATGCTCAGTGAGCTAATCCAATTAAGTTTTGTTGAGCCAACATTTCATATAGATGTCTCCATCTCTCAGATGAAAGATGGGGAGTATCTAAAGTTATAAGTTGAAATAAGAAGTTGGCATCACCATTTTCTCCAACTCCATGGAACTGTAATTTATCATGGAGATCATCTTTGGGTTCCAAAATCCATACATCTAGAAGTTCTTATTGAAAGTCACCATTCCAAATACAAGGTTCACCCTAATTGTATGAAGATGTACCAGGACTTGAAGTAGTATTTTTGGTGGCCTGGTATGAAGAAGAGTGTAGTTGAATTCATTGCAAAATGTCACACTTGTAATATGGTCAAGGACAAACACCAAAGGCCTGGAGGTCTATTCCATCCCTTAGAAATCCAGAGTGCAAGGGGTTAGACATTTTAATGAATCTTGTTATGGGTTTGCCTCACACAAGATCTGGTGCGCTGCAGCAGTTTTCATCCAGATATCTCCAATTTATCTCTGGCTTGCCCTTTTCTACATTTTTCTTGAAAATGCATAAATTCCACTAAGTATGCTTATTTGTATGATGTTTTAAATATTTTCATCACTTTATTTTGCTATAAATTTTGGATATATCATACATCATAACTTGATAAATTGATATCCAAACTCGACATTTAAATAGTCCATTTCACTCACAAAAATATGTAAGACAATAATATGAAATCAAATTTAGGATTTGAACCCTAGTTTTCTTAATAATTTCTTAACCCTACTTAGGAGTCCCAAAAACCCTAAAATCTCAATGTTGTCCAATTTTGACATACTTAGTGTCATTATTCTCTTTATACTATAAGAGTTCCATATTTATGTATATTATTTCTATTGGACAATAATTGGTGATTTTAGGTTTTTGACCCCTCAAATTAGGTAAATTTGCAATTTCTTTATTTTTAAATTTTTGCTTATCTTAGGTATTTAATCCCTAGGACAACAAACATGTCATTTTAATTGCATGGTTAGAACTTAGTTCTTCATGTATTAGATGCTTTTGTATACTTAGCAAAATGACTGATTTAACTTATAACTTTAGGAGAGATAGCATAGGATTGATTTAATAACTTGATTTACTTATGATTTTAAAATATATTAATACACTCAATAAGTATAAGTATCCTTATACATGTGTGATTGTAGGTTATGAACATATTAGGACTAGCTCTTTGCAATTAAACTATATTCTAGTTCACATTTTCTTTCATTCATAGTTTGTAAATTCCTTATTGTTTGATTTAGAGGTTCCCTAGATACCCTAATCATGTGATAGATATGCAGTAGATTCCATTTAACCTACAACCTATAATGAACATAGAGCTTGTAGCTTACAATCCTCTCTTTTCTATTCATTTAAATTTCTACTTACTTGATCTTAACTAGATTAGTGATTTTTTAAATAGGACCTTCCAATTACAACCTAGTTAGATGAGTTTAGTATGTAGAATCTTAACTACCAATTTCTCCAAATATAGCAATTCCTTAACCTTATATTTTCCTAATTAGTTTCCTAAGCCTTGATTTTTTTAACCAATTTCAATCAAGTGGTTTAGGATAAGAATAGTATTAGTTTCTTTTTATATTATTATACTTAGATTTATTTTGCCATTCCATAAATTAAAAAAAAAACTATTTTCCAAAACCCCAACTACTTATATTACTTATAATTGATTTGAGATCAATATATCTAAGTTAATTAGGAGCTCAATTATCTCCAATCATTAAGTAGATCATTAAATATAGATATCTTTAGATATCACATAGTTTATAATTATTGAATTTCTTTGAATGCTTGCTTAGCTTTGAGCCTATTCCTTTAAAACATACATACAAGAGATTGTGCATAAATAAAACTTTTACATTAAAACTTTAGGGGTTTAATAATGCTGGATAGCCAAGGGTAGGCTAAATAGGACAAATAAGGAGACCTAATATTCTCAAAAGATGAATATGAGTGTTTGTTGTTTTTGAAATGCCTCTTTCCTTTACCTGTTTGGCAGATGTTCTTAACTCCTCGCTTCATTCTGCAAGTCAATGCAAAATAAAAACTTTCATAAAATAACTTTAATAAATAAAATATGAGTTCTTTTACAATCTTATTGATTAGAGAATGCAACATAGATTTCAAGCTATAGTACTTTTCATAGTTCTAGGCTATGAGTATCTTAGATTAATAGTCTATGATTTTTCTTCATCTACTATGCTTTGCATTTTCCATTTTTTGTACTATACTTTACTTTCTTAAAGTTCATATAGGATGCAGTGTATGTTGCTTTTATTTAATTTAAATGCTTCACTACTTTCTTTTCATTACTTAGCATATTTTCATTGAATATATACAAGTTTTACTTCATTTACTTACATATGCACTTTAGAAATTTCTAACCTTATCTAGGATGCTTTTCCCTTACTATCTCGTTGCATGCTAGAATGTCTCTACTTATGAGTATTCTTGCTCATTTATTTTCATTTGCTCTTCCTTACAATTTATTTATTTTCTTTCCCTATTTGTTTGCTTTAAATGCTCCACTACTTATACTTAAGTTGTAAATTAGCATGTGATATCCAAAATAAACTAATAAAATATTTAGCTAATCTTAAAATGTGCTTAGACTGTTTAGTCTAACTACACTTTTCTTTCTTAGTTTTTCCCTATGATATTAAAATACTAAAATATGATAGATCATGAGCAATTTAATGCAAGTGGAGTTGGACTAAGTACTTGAAGATTTTATTAAATTTTACTTCCGCATATTTCCTTTTATTTACTGTTTATGAGAGAGTGAGCTTTACTTCTTGCCTTTAATTTTAAGTTTGTAATAATTAAATTTATGCATTGTGTTTACTAATTCTGTGATGATTTATATTTCATGTTTAAAATGTTTAGTTTGGATAAATGGATGGATGTATATACATATGATGTTTACACATGTAAAATTTTATTCAAATGTGACTTCTTTCTTCTATTTATAATTACAGCTACTCTTACTTGTATATAATTGCAATCACTTCCATTCATACCTACATTACTTTTTCTTCCTCCCATCATAACTTAGCACCCTCTTCATGATCCTTGGCCAAATACAACACCTAGTAATTAGGTTAGCTTCCCTCTAATTCAATATTAGATATTGTGGTGATGCTCCGATGTTGGGTTAATCTACTACCCGATATTGGGCTCATCAAATTTGCTTCCTTTTACTGCATTTTGTGAGAATGAGTGAATTAATTTAATTACTTTTAATTTAGTTTGTAATAATTTAATTTTATGATATTCTTACTTTATTTTTATGATGGTTGTACTTTCATTTTGTATACTTGCTTAGTTTGTATGATGGATATAAATGCTTTTACTTATATTATTTACTTATTCATTTTCATATCTAACTTTTTTGCCTCAAAAAGATTCTTAGCCACATAGCACTTAATAGTAAGCTAGCTTCCTACTAATTTAGCATTAAGTGCTAAGGTAATGCTCTAGTATTGGATGAGTTCCCGATTAAATATTAAGGTCATTACAGTTGGTATCAGAGCTAAGGTTGAAAAAAAAAAGTTAAATGAGCATCCATATATCTAAATCAAATAACACTGAACTATAGAATAAAAGCATTAAATATCTCACCATAAGTTAGTAAATGCATTATCATATCAATAATGAACCTAAATTAACTTAAATTATTAATTAATCTCAGATGGCAAGTTACGAATCTGACTTAGACTACTATACTATGTTGTTCGTTCAACTATAGGATGAAGATCACCAAAATAGACTCAAGTATGGAAGGCTATATGTTGGAGTATCTCATGTGGTACAGGACATTCTCAGCAAGATCCTCAAGTCACTGATCTTCAAAGGTTGCTGTATTCGAGAGTTATCTAGAGAGTGGCTTTCAGTAGTGACCGAGGCATTTTATGTGATTGGTTGTCCCGATCCAAACCACTTTAAAGTTTTGGATTATCTTTTGTACAATTATGTCGAGGAGTGGTGGGCTCATTCCAACGCTATGAAGATTTGTGATAGTAGGAGATATTATTGTGCTCCTATCTATCAAGATTTTGGATCCTTTTATATTCCTCTTTCTACAAGTGATTATATTAGCCATTACTAATAGTTTTTATTATATCCTTAGCTTTAGCATTTTCCAATCATTTATTCCAAATCCTTAGGAATCCTTTTCTTATTTTTAGAATTATGACTCTTTTCTATCATCTAGTATAGATCCCGAACCTGATACTCTTATTCCTTCTATTGCAAAACAAGCTGCCTCTTGTTCATCATCAACTACAGATAATGAAAGTGATGGTGGATGCTCATACTTGAGCTACCAATAGGATGGTTGTACCTCCTCCACCACCACCTTCTCCTCAAGTCATTCATGTTAGTCCTCAGTAGGCATCCGGGTTGATTGTGGATAGTTTTCTTCTCACCTTTCTGAGGTTGAATGCTCCAGCTTTCAATGGTTTTTCCTCTCCGATTGAAGTTGCAAACTGGCTGAAAGTTATTGAAAAGGACTTGGCTAGTATTAAGTACCATGAGAGTGAGGCCATCCACCTTATCACTCACTTATTCATGGAAGAAGCAGAGTTCTGGTGAAACAATGAGCTCAAATCTCGCTTTTCAAAATTCAGCGTCGAGGATATCTCCTGGAAGGAACTCTAGGAAGCATTTAGGAAAGAATTTATTCCATCGTCCACTCAAAAGATTATCAAAAACGAGTTCATGTAGTTGATTCAGGGAAACAGGACAATCTTGGCCTATGAAATTGAGTTCAAGAAGATGTCCATGTTTACCTCAAACCTTGTACGTACCGAAAAGGCTAGGTGCAATCATTTTCTTAAGGGACTAAAGGACTCCATTAAGAGTCACTTGATGTCTCAGCACCACAATAACTTTGCAAATCTCTTGGAGGGAGCGAGGATGATCGAGAATCACCAAACCCAGATGGAGATGAAAAAGCGATATCACCTGGCAGCTCCCAAGTCTGAGCCGCTTAAGTTGAACTGCTCTCAAGGACCAAAGGTCTATCAACTAACCTATGCCTAGCCAGGATAGCAGGGTATCACTACCATAAGCCGCATCTCTATGGAAAATGTTAACATTCTGGTAATAGAAGTTATACTTGTGCGGAACTATCCACAAGTGTAGGGATTTCCGAACAGTGTGGGTTGTAGATTAAAGAAAGATGAATCGCCTAGCCATAGTTCATAACCCCACTTCTGCCAATGCCAAAGCTCTAGCACTCACTTTAATGGCACCTTCTGCTGGTGGAAGTTCTCAAAACCCTCGGGGAGCACCTACACCGGCCCAAAAGCAAGCTCAGGCAAGGAACAATGCAAAGGGTAAAGCTATTATTCAATCTCCTACCATGCTCGGTGTTTATGCCTTGACACTCGTTGTCTCCTATGAGGACAATGATGTCGTCATCGGTATATTCTACATTTATTTTCAAATTCTTATTTTCCTTCCTCCATATTTATTTTCATGTTTTTTGCTTTAACTACATTAATTATGTACATAAGTTTTTATTTTTCCATCATATTAATTTTATTTATTAATAACCAATCCTGTGACACCCTCTTTAATATGGGTATTAGTCATTCTTTCATATCTGAGAATTATGCCAAAATGCTCAACCTTCAACATTTTAGCATAGGTAATGGCTTACGTGTGTAGATGCCATCTGGAGCTAAAATGCAAGCTAACAACTTTTGTATATTAGACGTTCCCATTAGCAGCCAATATTTTTAAGTGAAGCTTATTGTTTTGCTGATTACAAACTTTGACATAATTTTAGGAATGAATTGGCTAAGTAAATTCAACGCCATCATAGACTGCCATTGGAAGAAAGTTATGTTAAAAGTAGGGAAGAAACCTGAGGTTTTCATAAGTAAGCTTGGTTTAACTGCATCCCTAATTACTGTGATAGAAGCCAAGTGCCTCATTAGTAAGGGTTATGACACGATCTTGGTAGACATGATTGGTGAAACTAAAGAAAATAGATTTGTGGAGGACACCAATGTCATTATAGAGTTTCTTGTTATGTTTTCAGCCGATTTACTAGGACTGCCTTCTTTCAATGAGGCAGAGTCTTCAAACGAATTGACTCCAAGAATGCAGTCTAGGTCTAAGGCCCCATATAGGATGGATGTCAATGAGTTGCAAGAGTTAAGAGAGCAATTGCAATATTTTCTTAAGAAAAGCTTCATTCAACTTAGTATGTCACCTTAGGGAGCCCCCATTCAGTTTGCAAAAAAGAAGGATGGCTAATTGTGGATGTGCATCGATTACTATGAGCTAAACAAGTTTACTATAAATAATAAGTATCCCTTACCCAAAATCAATGACTTACTTGATCAACTTGCGGGAGCGAAAGTATTTTCCAAAATAGACTTAACATTAATTTACTAGCAGATCAGAGAGTCTTGGATAAAGACATTCCTAAAACTCCATTTAGGACATAATATGGTCACTACAAGTTCTTGGTCATGTCTTTTGGGCTAACTAACGCTCCATCCATATTCATGGACCTGATGCAACGTATCTTTAAGCCTTATCTCGATGATTTCATCATAATATTTATCAATGATATTCTTATTTACTTAATGTCAGAAGTTGAGCATGAGAAGCATGTTTGTACAATTCTAGAATTTCTTAGAAGCCACAAGCTCTTCGCTAAGTTCTCCAAGTTTAAATTTTGGCTCAATTTTGTGGCATTTCCAGGCCACATGAATGATGCTAAAGGGATTCAGGTTGACCAAAAGAAGATCCTTGTTGTTCAGTAATGGGTGCAACCCAAATCTGTAACCAAGATTCGTAGTTTCCTTGTACATACCGGCTACTATAGAAGGTTCATTCCAAGGTTATCTCAGACTTTGTCTTTAACACAGTTAGCTATTAATAAAGTTTCGTTCATCTAGAACACAAGCTGTGGTTAAGATTCTTAGATGCTGAAGCATTTGTTAATTTTTATGCTAGTCCTTGTGTTACTTCAAGAGAGAAAAGACTTTTAAGGTTATACTAATGCCTCTGCAGTGGAACTTGGTTGTACATCATCTTGAACATGCAGGGGTAGTTTTCACCCTCAAAAGAGACACTACCTATACAGTGATAAGTGTAAAATATTTTCTAATCATTAGAGTTTAAAGTATATTCTTATGAACAAAAGGACCTTAACTATCGTTAGTGTAGATGGCTTAAGTTGATTTGCGAGTACGATTTAGAAATCCAATATCATATAGATAAAGCTAACATAGTAGTTGATGCCCTAAGGTGTAAAGAGACATTATCTTTTATTTATGACAACGACACTTTCATCGAAGAATTAGAAAGGCTAAATCTTGAGCCGATCACATCAGCAGATTTGCGAAGAATCATGTTTGCTTGTCAATAAAAATCCTCTCTAAGATCAAGGACTGTCGAGGCCTAGAAGATGGATGAAGATTATTATAAGCTTGTATTCAATATTAAGAATGAGAAGAGATATGAGTTACATCTTGATATTGATGGTGTAATCTTTCAAAAAGAAAGGTTATGAGTTCCCAAGAGTCTGTAGTTAAAAATTTTGTCTGAGGCCCATAACTCGAGTTACACTGTTCATCCTGGTAGAAGTAAGATGTATTAGAATCTAAGGAAGTCCTTTTGGTGGCCTAATATTAAGAGAGACATTGCAATTTTTATCTCTAAGTGCCATTCATGTTCTTTGATAATGGCTGAACATCAAAAGCTTGGTGGACTTCTTAAACCCTTAGGTAATTCTGAATGGAAATGATCTGACATTTCCATGAACTTCGTCATGGGTTTACTGAAGAGCAAGTCTGGTGTGGATGCAATTTGGGTGATTGTCAACTGATTCACCAAATCATCTCATTTCATTATGATTTGCCAAACTAATTCTATAGAGAAGTTGGCCAAGCTCTACATCAAGGAGACCATCCGTTTACATGGAACATTAGACTATATTATTTCAGATAGAGATAGTAAATTTACTTTTTGATTTTGGTCAGCTGTTCAGCAAGACCTAGTGAAAAATTTAGCTTTGAGCACCGACTTCCATCCCTAGAGTGATGGTCAAACTGAATGAGTAAACTAGGTTTTAGGAGATCTTTTATGCCTTGTGTATTAAACTTTGATGGATCATAGAAAGATCACCTTGCCTTAGTTGAGTTTACATACAACAATAGCTATCCGTCCAGCATTGATATGACTCCATATAAAGCACTTTATGGAAGGATATGTAATACTTTTATTGCTTAAACTGAAGTGGGAGATACTCAGCTCTATCGTTCCAAATTGGTCGAGGAGACTAACATAAAGGTTCTGCATATTAAGCGTAATATGTTGGCAGCTCTGGATAGATAGAATAAATATCATGATACTCGCAACAAACCCTTAGAGTTTCAGATTAGAGAGCGAGCTTGTCTAAAAGTTAGTCTGATGACTAGTATTCAAAGCTTTGATGTGTCAGGAAAGCTGAGTCCTATATATTTGAGACAATTCAAAGTGATTGGTAAAGTGGAACATCTGCGTACATGTTGGAATTGCCAAAATATTTTTTAGCTGTACACAATGTGTTTCACATCTTGTCATTGAGAAAGTGTTTGCTTCATCCTAGTCAGCAAGTTCAGATTCCTGTAGTCGAACTGCAACCTGATCTAACTTTCATCATCAAACCTATTGCCATTCTGGAAGACTTCAAGCAATTGAGGAACCACAGTATCTCTATGGTAAAATTCTGCTGACATAATCACTCAATTGTGTAAGCTATGGGGGGAAAAGAAGTGGATATGTGGAAAATGTTTTTATAATTTTTTCTTATCAATTATTTTGCAATCTCTTATTTTCATTTATATTTATTATTATATTAAATGTGTTATAGAATTGAGATCAACATCTCTTAAGAGGGGGAGTCTATAACAACCCTAGTGTTGTTATACATTATAAAGTAGCCAAATTAGCTTATCTTTACTACCAATGTACTTATAGTAGCATTATGAGCCTATATCTAAAGTTTGGTGTGATTTGGAGATCATTCGCATTTGACAAATATTTTGACTATTTTAATTAACCTACAAAATACTTAATTAAATTTGATCTCATAATCAAAATTGGAGTCTCCATTGAACTCCATACCCCCAAATTAGCTAGGGGTGATATTTTAGAAATGTTTGGAAGTCGTCAAATTTTCCCATAATATTTAATATATTTAAGTATTCAAAAATTTAAATTATTAAATTGATCTCCAATTTAAATTCTAACTTCTATTTTTGAGTTCCTCACCCTCCATTTAGCTAAGGGTGTTATTTTGGAATCTTTTAAAGCCCATTTGATACCTTAATTAGAACTTATATAATTTAATTAAATTAAATTAAGACATTTAAATTATTTATTATATATTAAAGCCAACAATCTTTAACCAATTCCTCAAAGCAGCGAAGATGCACTGAATAGAAATGAGCACAGGACATTGGTCCCCTTTTTCCTCTTCCAATCCGACGAATGGGGAGCATCCTGGTAAGTTCAATAAGATCTGACCATTGGATCAAGCATTCAATCCAATAGTCATATGATGATAAGGTATTCTTACCCTATCGTCTTCTACTGAGTTGGCCATAACTGTTCGGCCGCTGCCAAGCCATAACATGGTTTGACCACCCCTTCCTCCCCAACCTCAATTAAGCTCACCAATAGATCCATTGGCATCTGCACTAGAGACCTTCTGCTAGAGCTGGGAGCTACTGTGGTGACCGCAAGACCTTGCCAAAGTTTCACTAGAACAGATGTCAAGTACTCCATATTATCCTTCTTCGTTGAGCAATATTTCTATATCTTGTTTCAAAATTGCATTCCCAAACCCAATTGACCGTTTCCCAAGCTCAATTGAGCTTTGGCTGGGATAGCCAAGTCGTAGTTGCTTATGCATGCATAGTAATGTGTTGTGCTTGAGCCCTACCATAATTCGATTCTGGTGCTCCCATTAGTTCCATGGTCAATTAAGTAGACCCTCAGTTTGGTCTCGACCCTAGGGTCTAATGGAACTATTGGCTAACTCGTTTATAAACTGTGGAGAGATAATTTTCTCTCTCCATTGCCAATTGAAGAAGATGTACAATGATGTGGTTCGACCAAACTGCGGCACTGTGCGGTCTATGCTGTCAGACTGGTCCCAGCCACACTGCTTGGATATTAACCCGCTGTTAGAGGTTAATATGATTAAAAGAAAACTTTAGTCAAATTAATGCTAATGTAATTACTTAAAAAACTTTAACTATACTTATCCAAATAATATAAATTATTTACCATATTGATCAGAAAAATGAGAGGAACAATATTATGAAATCAAATTTATGATTTGATGCCTAATTTTACTAATCACTTTTTATTTGCAATTAGGAGTCCCAAAAATCCTAATTTACCAATGTTGTCCAAATTTGTCCTACTTAGTGTCATTTTACTCCTATTAATGTGAGGATTTTATATTTATAAATTTTGTTTTGATTGGACATTAGTTGGAGAAAATGCATTTTGGCTACTCTAATCTTCCTCAAATGAGAATTTTTTTTCATAATTGTTAGTTTGCATATTTTAGCATTTTTACCCTAGGACAGCAAACATAGATTCATAATTGAACTTTTATTTCACATTAGGAGGTGAGCTTAGGTCTTGGAATATTTGGTTAAATGCCCTGAGTAATCTAGTAAACATGTAATTAAGCCTTCAACAATTGGAGAGATAGTGTATATTGGAAACCCAAAAATAGATCAAATCATTAATAATGTGTGGAGAACCTATACTTTAGGTAATGTTATCTAAGAGCATGCCTTTGATAGTAGGATATAACCCTATTAGGACTAATAGCTACTACTTGGAATTAGATTTAGTGAATATTCTCCTTCGATTGCAAATCTCACCATAACCTCTCTAGTTTTAACTTAGCACTATTTAATCTTCTAAAAGTGATCTAGCCTCATAGAAAGCCTTAGTATCCTAATTGGCATAAGCAAGACTAGAACCACTAGATTTTAACATTTCGCACAAGTATATTTATAATACCTCCCTAGTGAGTTTTTAGCTAACTTAGTGAGCCTAAAAGCTAGATGCACATGAATCTAAGTTGCCTTAGTAAGTTTCAAGGTAGTGAGCCTATAACCTACATCTCCTAATCATGGAACCTTAGCCATAAGTCTAGCATCAAATGAAGATTGATGAGCTTAGGATTAACATAGGATTAGAGTCATGCTGTATGTATATACTTATAATTTATTTTGTCATATAAGTAAATCTAAATCAAACTACTACTTTCCAAACCTAAAATTATTTCTAGTATTCTCTTTCGTTTGACTTATAAATTAAGATGTTTAAGTCAATTGCGAGCTTAATTAGCACCAATCATTAAGTTAGATAACCATATTAGATAATAATGGATATCACATGATTTATAATTAATTTGAATTACTTGAATTTTGCTTTGCTTGAGACTACAATATTGAACATTCAAAAAATATTGAGTATAAGTGAATCATTAAAACATGAAACATAGAAGTTTCATATGTTAGACTACAAGGCATGGTAGGTTACGGAGTAATAAAGAGACATAACTCATCCTATAGCAGTCATGTGTGTATATTGAGAGACCCGCTTACTTACTTACTTAGACAGATGTGCTTAATTTTTCCTTTATTTTGTAATTTTAGCTTATAGAACAAAACCTTATACAACTTAAATAACTTAACATTACTTTTTCACAATCTTGTTGATTGTGTGCTACTTGTCATAGTCTTTTAACCGTGCTCACTTATCAAAGTTCTTGACTATGTTTGCTTAGTCCATATAATTGAGCTTCACTTTACTTTACTGTACAGTACTACTTCTTATTGTAGTTTACCTCACAATACAGTCTTTACTTTACTTGTAGTGTACGTTATTTTACTTACATTTTATGCTTCATTGCATGCTTTTATTTAGTACTTAGCATAATTTCATTGGGCATAATCATGTATCCTTTCATGCCTACATTTGCACTTTAGTAGTTCTTAGCCTTTATAGGATATATATTATTCCTTACTTATTATTGCATGCTAAAGAAAACTACTAGTGAGTTCTTACTTTTCTTACTTTACTATTTTTATAGACTTTCATACCCTACTTTTGATGCATAGTGCTCTGCTTACTCATTTAAATTATAAATGGCTAATATGATATCCACTTAAAATTAAATAGAATTTAGTGTAGCTTTAAAATTTACTTAGACTTTTTAAGTCTAATTGCTTGTTATTACTATATTTGTTGTGCATACCATATTAAAAACCAAATATGGTAGATTAGGAGCATCATTTGGATCTTGGAGCTGGGACTGGTACCGGCCATCAGTAGTTTGGAGATTTGCTTCCTTGTACTGCATTTTGTGAGGATGAGTAAATTATTTTAATTTCTTTTAATTCAGTATGTAATAACTTAATTTTGTGATGTTCTTACCTTTTATTTTATGATGGATGTATTTTATTTTGTATACTTGCTTAGTTTTGATGATAGATATAAATGCTCCTACATACATTATTTACTTATTCATTTTTGTTTCTAACTTCTTTGCCTCAAAAAGATTCTGGCTGCATAGCTCTTATTGCAAAGTTACCTTCCACTAATTCAGTGTTAAGTGATATGGTAATGCTCTAGTAATTGATTAGATTCCCAATTCAATATTAGGGTCATTACAGTCGATATCAGAGCTAATGTTGAGGAAAAGAAGTTAAGTGAACATTAATCTATCCAAATCAAACAATACAGAAAAGTATAATAAAAATGCTAAAGATCTCACCATAGGTTAGTAAACACCATATCATATAAATAATGAACCTAACTTAACTTAAATCATTAATAAATCTCAGATGGTGAGTTACAAATATGATTTAGACTACCATACTTGGTTGTTCTTCCAGCAATGGATAAAGATCACCAAAAAAAGTATGGAAGGATATACATTGGAGTATCTCAAGCGAGAGGTGACATTCTCAACAGGATCCTCAAGTCATCGGTCTTCAGAGGCAACAAAATTTGAAAGTTAGCTAGAGAATGGATTTTGAGACTGGCCGAGGCATTTTATGTGATTGATTGTTCCGATCCAATTCACTTTAGAGTTTTGGATCAGCTTTTGGATAATTATGCTAAGGAGTGTTGGGTTTGTACCTACTCTAAGATTATTCATGATAGTAGGAGATATTATTGTGATATTATTATCAAAATTTTGAGATCCTTTTCTGTTCCTTTTCTTATGTAACATCCTGTCTCGGCTCTTTGTGCAACATAATATCATTAACAGTGGAATGGTTCGTTAACTAAAAATATACAAGTAGCCCCCTATATAATGCTCCAGGTTGAGCACCAATAGTTAACCCAAACCATTAATCATAGAAGGTGACTAGAGTTAAGGAACTCCACCATTAATCAAGTTAAGAATTTCATGAACCAGATTAATAATGTGTAATAACCCTAGGGTGTTACCCTACTAATCTATAGTCTAAGTAATCATTAATTATTGATTCCATTGCTCTTAGAACATCAAATGAATCATATCATAAGAATTTGAAGTCCATTGAACTTCTCTAAGTCTAAGATGGTAGTTTGATCACTCTATATGCCCTAGATTAGACCTAAAATATTTTGATCTTAGAATTAAAATCTGATTATATTTTTGAATTCCTCACCCCCAAATTAGCTAGGGGTGAAAGTTTGGTGCAATTTAAAAATCATTTAGGCCATAATTCACATTTAATTAGAATGGTCTAATTGCATAAAAGGGTTCCTAACTTATATAAATTACAATTATCCCCTTTAAGCTAATTTAACAGCCGAGCTCCGTTGTGCGAACTGCGGGCGATTTGTTATGGAGTCCAGGTCACACAACAATGGAGTCCCACTGATTTAATTATGCGGGATAACGGATCTGCTGTTAGATGAAACCGTGAATCCTACAGCCCGGATCATTCCCGAGATCATTCGTTAGGATACGAGTGATACTAGCCGTAGTGCCATCTGATCGATAGATCAGATGGCATCCGAAGGTCCCGCTACTGTGGACCTTCGTATTCCTCTCTCCCTTGCCTGACAAGGAAGATCCCCCCGTACTGCCAGCTGTCGAGCCTGTCCCCCACTCCCGCATCCACCTCAGCAGATTGTTACGACCTCCCCCATCTTGGCAAGGAGCCCCAATTGGGCCTTGTGACTCGATCGATCACGAATTGGAAATTCTAGAGCTTGGCCATGGCCCGATCTCTTTGGGTCTCCCCATCCCGAGGCATTACCTCCAGAAGCTTCCCAACTCTCTGCTGCGGCTATAAATAGCCCCATCATTGCTCCATTTGATCCTTGCTGATCAATTTAGCTCTCTGCATCTTCCGCCATTTCCATCTGTTAGAGCTTGCATAGGCAATTCCAGAAGCTTCCGAACCGCTTATAGTAGGCTCTCCTTATGTTCAGGACCCTTTACACTTTATGGAAGCATCACTAGCACCTACCTTGCCTTCAGTCGACCATCTCGAGTTCAACCATCAAACCAGGTACCCCCTCGTGCTTAGTCTGAGCCAATTGGGCTCAAAATCCCTTCCATTTGATTTGTTAACGCATGTATTGTCATTTTGAACTCATTGTTATCATGATTGAGCCTTGAGCTAGCTCCGATCGATCGAATCGATTAATCAGGCTAAGTCTGTAAGGGAGCCTCGGGACCGAGTAAGGTCCCAGTGTTCCAGCCCACCAAAGGCCCTCAGATAAGGGGGCTTCGATCCAACTCACCTCCCTGATGGTGTAGGGATCGAGCTATGGGTCTAGCCTGGCCTCTATGGGTAATTATCTTCCCACAGTAGCTCCATTGAAGGAACCCTTGGGGGAGTAGGGTTCGGTCGATCCGGATCGCCTCACAGAGGGCATCGGGTCCTGTTCGATGCGCCTGACCACGTTGAACGTGTAGCGGTCATCGATTGGTCGTGTTGTGGTTGGGATGTGCCAAAATTGGCCGATTAGGGTTCCCATAATCGACTCCTTCCATCGGGATGAAGGCTCAGGACGAAGCGCTATGCGGGTCAGGCCGACCCGTGACTCGTGCGGTGCGACAATCCCGGGTATTCGGGCCCCGGCCTACCCACGTGTTTTGGTGAATGGGCCGAACCCGGTTAATTAATATTTGAATAATTGGAATTATTTACCTTAAGGAAAATAATTCAATTATTCTAATCATAGGGATTTAATTAAAAAAAATGCAGAATGTATTAATTGAATAACTTTCAATCAACTGGTTCAAACCTTATGATATTATACATCAAATTAATTTGAAAATCATCATGGATCTGAATATAAAATAATATTGAACATCTAATGGTCAAATTTTCCATTTTTACCTAATTATTACAGGTCTTGATTAGGATGGATTAGCAATTTTACTTAACCAAATTGCATGTTTAGGAAAACCATTAGTTTCCTTATGAAGTGTAGAATGAATGTGCTAAGTGATTTATTTTTCTGATCTTTGTACTTTAATCTATGCCTTAATCTTGGTAAGTCATGATTATAGAAAATTAGAGTTTTTAACCACTGGATCTTAGCAACCTTTGTCTTTGATTAATTGTATGATAAAATAGAACTTATATGTCAAGTTGTATGAAATTCTAATGGTTAAATTTGTAATTATGTGCTAATCCTTTTGAATTGGTTTAGGATTTGATTAGCACTAAATACTTCCTATTCTTATGAATTTTTCTAGTAATATGCTCCATAACAGTAAGATAAATGCATTGAAACCATGTATGCCAAATTTATGATGTATAATTTGAATAAACCTAAAATAGAGAACTAAAACATCTTAATTAAACTTAAGAAGCCTTATGACTTTGATCAAGCAATTAAGACTTGATGTAGGTCTAAGATTGCCACCAATAATACATACCTTAATTCACTAATTTGACATTTGATCTATAAATAAACCCTTGACCTTAATTGAACATGAGCAGGGGTTAAACCCTAACCTACTTAATTAAGACCCAAACTCTTAAACCTTAATTAAATGGACATGATTATAAGATAATGTAATTGACATTATTTTAACAATGCATCTGATTTGGCATTTATCTTAAACATTTGAATTAGATATATTAAGGTTAATAATAAATTTAAGTGATTGCTTAATCTGAATCTAAACTTTAGATCTTTGATTTTTCTCTTAAAAAAGACTATTACCATGAAAAGATTTATAGAATTACATTGATTTCATAATTGATCTAACTCTAATAATATCCTTGATTTAAATTCCATAATTTTAGAATCAATTATGATCAGATGACTTAATCATCTGATCTAATCACTCTAAACCTAAATGATAAGTAAAACCTAGATTATTCGCATTAGAATTAAGAGTGTGAGATCTTAAGTATCTCAACATAAGATCATCTCTGAAATATTTTAAGGATCTAAATTAAAAATACATTGAGGTAGGAGAGTTTGTATAACTCATTGAGGTAGAAACCTAAATGATTCTTTAACCTTAGAAGTTGATCCTAATCCCTCGTGATAGGAATCACTTAAGTTATTAGAATGATACCTCTCCTTGTGGTAGAATCTATATTGAGTAATCCTTGATCACATTTTTCTTGAAGCCTTGTATAGGACTTACCTATTTAGCATAGGAATTAATAGTCTTGATAAATTCTTGTTGATTAAATAGAGTTGTATGAACCCAGATTATTGGTTGGTATAGTATGGTATATCCATAGTACTTTATTTCTTTAGTAGTATTCAGGATTTGTTAATTCACTCCAATGTGGACTTATGACCAGATGATATCCCGAGGGATTAGACGAATAAATTCCTATTATAGTAAATCTTCCAAGACTAAGAGTGTATTAAACAGATACTCATTCCTTAGTTTGATTGAAATACAAATCACCAACGGGCGATGCCTCCTAGCGAAGACCGCTTCAATAGGTGTGGCTCAAATAAACTAAGAAATTAGAATCACCTTCTTTAAGACACTGAACATGATTGTGAGTTGGGCATCTAAATAACTTAGCTTGAGATACAAATCACCAACGGGCAATGCCTCCTACCTCCTATCGAAGAGCACTTCGTTAGGGTGGCTTAATAAAACTAAGTGTTAAGAACCACCTTTCTTGCAATGTGCTAAATATGTGTATACAATCATCCCATCTTAATAACTTAGCTTGAGATACAAATTGCCAACGGCAATGCCTCCTATCGAAGAGCACTTCGTTAGGGTGGCTAAATCAAACTAAGTGCTAAGAATCACCTTTCTTGCAACGTGCTAAATATGTGTATACAATCATCCCATCTAATAATTTTTAAGTAAAACATCAACTTTAACCAATTATCGTTCAAGAGGCTAGGAGTCAGAATCTTTTTAGTAGGATTCTGCACAATGGAGACCTAGAATTCATCATCGGTATTCAAAGTTAAAGATTTATTGATTTTTCTCATATATAATAGAAGCATAGGCATAAACATGAGCATGAGCATGATGAATTATTCAGTAGTGATGTATGAGTATTAGTGTTGAATTATGGGTTACAGAATGTTACATCCCTTGACTGGAGAATGTTAGGATGCATCGGCATCACAGTAAACTGTATTCTCAACTGGGTGTATGTATATATTGGACCATACGACTCATAACCTTTTAGTGATAGTTCTGCTACATATCTACAAAATACTGCGTTGTGGCATATTTAGATGCATTATTCCAGTGACATACAGTATAACATTGGATATTTTTTCCTTGGTTTCTAAGCATTTGATATTTTCACTTACTTTCAGCATTCAGTTTTTAGTTCATTTTTTCTTTATTTAGCCTTTACATTTTTAAGTGGTTCATTATTTTACTGCTTTTCTACAGTTTTGTTTACTTTACTATCTATTGGTATTTACTTTAGTACCGCTTAGTTTAGTTGCTATGTGTTAGACTTCTTGTCTAACAAGGGGTACTTTTGGGATCCGATAATTTGCTAGATCCTGAGCAGCTTGTTGAGGCAGGGCAAGAGATCCAGGAGGAGTACATGGAGCCTTAATGGATCTATCTTCCACCTTTTTACTTTACTGTTTCTACTTTAGTACTTCAGATAGGCTTTACTTTTGCATCATTTAATTTAGTTTGTAATAATTCTAGATGTATTTTATTTTTCTTTTTTGAGATGAATGTTTATTACTGCTCTGTGATGAATGTATTCTGGAAGTTTTGCTTTAGCTTCTGCACTCTTTTATACTACTATACTTAGTATTGTGATGTGATCAGCATACTAGAAATGCTGATATGGTGATAATGTATATTGGATTCCTATTTAACCTTTTAAATCCAATGTACTTATTATTCTAATACTTAAGAAAAAAATTCTACTCTTATCTTAAGTATTGACCCTCGATCCTACGCTTGGGTTCGAGTCAGCAGCCCTTCAGTGTGGCTAGTTTTAGCAAGCCTATTCGGGAAGATGTTATTGTTTGTTCATCTCGAGTAGCGCACCGCTTCGCTGCCGAACTTATGATTCTCTTCTCTTTTGCGCGCGGCGACGGGGCGGGGCGCTACAGATGGTATCAGAGAGGTATCATAAAGTGTCGATAAGGAGTTTTGTCCCTATCTACTTTATGAGCTATTCTCTGTATCAGGTTAAGATCACAAGTTACTAAGTGTAATGAAAAGCAAACATCCAAAAGTTCATTAAGTTACATCAGAAATGAAAGGGTTGACTATGTCTAGAATGATGGCATCCTAGGAATTCAACACACATAATAATTTGATTGAAACTATGAATTTTTAAATACCATAAAAGGACATCTTAGAACTTGAACGAACTTTAAAAATAATGATAAAACAAGAATGAAATACTTATGAGTTGATTTATTTTAGGAATGGAATACTCGCAGTCAGAATTTTGGTTGTGCCTTAGGAGGTTTGACGATTACTGGGTAGATGATCTCCGAGATGGCCAGATCGATGGAAGGGTCATCCATGGAGTGTCATTTTGAGGGGTTGAGATGCTAGATAACATCCTTATCAACTCATCATTTGGAGGCACCAGTCTTTCAGCACTCGCCAAAGAATGGTTGGATCGCGTTACTACCGCACTTCGAGAGACAGCCTGTCCAGAGGGGTATCGTCTAGAGATCGTAGAGATTCTATTGAGGGGATCAGCGAGTCATTGGTGGTATTGGGTTTATAGGAGATTAGCTCAAAGGAGCCATATAGTCACATATGATGACTTCTGCACTGCCTTTTGGGTAGAATATTGTAACTAGATTTCAGAGATCTTATTATGTCATTTTCTTTATCTCAATTATATGTGTTGTGGATCCATGTATCTTCTCTTTTGAGAAAGAAATGAATGAATGAAAGCATAGTAAAACTTTATGTTTCTGAATCCATACTTGCATTTATAGTCATGAATCTTGGATCTCTATCTGCTCTTACTCTGATCAAGAATACAGTCTCGTCATCAAATGGACCCGAAGGATCAAACCCCATGGCCAGTCTTGTAAAAGCCTTAATAGAAAGCAATGCACAACAAGCGCATGAAACAAGCGCTTTGATTCTCTCTGTCATACAACAACCTGCACCCCCATCAGGGTCCTCACACTTTACTGGCGATGGTATCCTTCGCAACTTCCTTCACCTTAGGACCCCCACATTTAATGGAGCCTTAAATCCAATGGATATAGTAAACTGGCTCAAGATGGCTGAGAAGAATCTGGCTAGTATTAAGTTCCCTAACTCCGAAGCCATCCACTTAGTAACTCACTTATTCCAAGAAGAAGTTGAATATTGGTGGGAGAATGGACGAAACAATAAGTTCGCTGACTATGAAATAGAGGATATTCCATTCGATATATTTTTGGAAGTGTTCAGTGAAGTGTTCATACCCGCATCATCTCAAGAAATCCTGGAGGATGAGCTCCTCCATCTCACTCAAGATAGTAATTCAGTGTTCGACTACAAACAGGAATTTCGGAGATTATCACGCTTCGTTCCGGATCTAGTGAGGACAGAAGCGTCCAGTTGTCATCGTTTCATATAGGGGTTAAGAGACTCTATTAAAGCCCACTTAGTCTCTCATCAGATCAAGACTCTGAAGTAATTGATCGAAGCTACCCGTTTACAAGAAGAATTCGAAGGTCAACTGGACCCGAAGAGGAAGGCAATAGTTTTGCAACCAAGGAAAGAGCATTTTGGTCATCACAAGATGGCAAAAGTCTATAACACCAAGACTAAATAATCCCAACCACAGAACCTTGAGTGCAAACAATTGCATGTGTATGAAAAATGCTACTACTTTGGTGGTGTATGTTTTACTTGTGGTCATAGAGGCCACGATTATTTCGAATGCAATGAGAAGAACACAATCGACAGAGTGCTCATCAATCACTACCGTCATAAATAAGTATTCTGAGCACAACCAAGGGACAACCGAGAGCCTACTCCTGCTATAATGCCAGTAACTACTATGAACTCTAAAGAAATTGAACCAGCACAAAAGCTGAACTATGATCATCAGAGTTAGAGGCCCCAAAAAAAACAACCTGCAGCTCCTGCAAGAGAGTACATGCTAACACCCGCCTTGGCCCTTAAGGACAACGAGGTGGTGTCAGCTATGCCTTAAATTAATTTTTATTCAGTTCTTACTATTTCTGTAATTAGTCTTTACCACTTCAGTACTTTCAAATGCTTAAGTAGCCATTCTTATTAAGTCATAATAATCATAGGCACCTAATCAATAAACGATAAATCTTGTAACATCCTTTTTAATATGGGAGAGAGTCATTCCTTTGTATCTAAACATTAGTCTAAAACTCTTAAGCTACCAACCTATCAATTAGCAAACTCGTTGAGCATCAGGTTACCTTCCGGAGCCTGAATATAGTCTCAACAATTTTGTAACATAAATATTCATATTGGTGACCAAAATTATAGATCTAAATTAATTGTATTGCCAATCGCAAACTTTGATATAATCCTAGGCATGAATTGGTTAAGTGAACATGGTGCTTCCATAAATTTCCAAAAGAAGAAAATAATGTTGGGCAATGGAAGTCAATTAAAATTATTCATTGAAAAATTTAGCACCCAAGCGTCATTGATCAATGCAGTGACAACAGAAAAGCTAGTAAAGAAGGGTTGCGATGCGTATCTCATAACAATCTTGGGAGAGAAGAAAGAAGTCATACCTATTTCTGAGACTCGTATAATTTGTGAATTTCCTAATGTTTTCCCTGAAAACCTACCCGGTCTTCCTCCCATTAGAGAAGTAGAATTTGTTATAGAATTAATTCTCGGTACACAACTGCTATCAAAAGTTCTGTATCGTATGGCACCTAAGGAGCTACAAGAATTGAACAAGGAACTTCAAGAACTGTTGGAGAAAGGTTTATTCATCCAAGTTCATCTCCTTGGAGAGCACCAACTTTATTCGTAAAGAAGAAAGATGGATCGATGAGAATGTGCATTGATTATAAGGAATTAAATAAAGTAACTATCAAAAATAAGTATCCTCTGCCTCATATCGATGTCTTATTCGATCAGTTATCTGGAGCTAAAGTTTTCTCAAAGATAGACTTGCGATCTAGATATCATCAATTATGAGTTAAGGATTCAGACATTGAAAGGACATCATTTAGAACCTGCTATGGACATTATGAATTTTTGGTAATGTTGTTTGGCTTAAAAAATGCACCATCCATTTTTATGGATTTAATCCAATGTGTATGGAAAGAGTTTTAGATAAATTTGTCGTTATCTTCATCGATGACATTACGATTTATTCAAAAAGTAAAATAGATCACGAGAATCATCTGTTATTAGTACAAGAAGAGCTTTGAAGCCATGAGCTATACACCAAGTATTCCAAATGCGAATTTTGGCTTGACTCAGTCACTTTCTTGGGTAACGTCGTAGACTCTCAAGGGATCAAAGTCAATCAAAATAAAGTAAGCGCAGTTCAAGATTGGTCACAACCAAAATCTGTGACTGATATCAGAAGTTTCTTAGAACTGGCAGGCTACTATAGAAAGTATGTCAAAGGCTTCTCACAAATTGCGTCTCCTCTCACGAAGTTGACGCAAAAAGCAATACTATTTATCTGGAATCCAGAGTGTGAGAAAGTGTTTCAATCATTAAAAGATGCTCTTTCCTCTGCACTAGTTCTAACCTTACCTAAAGAAGGCCTTAGCTACCAAGTCTATACCGACGCATTTGGCATAGGGTTGGGATGTGTGCTGATGCAGGAAGGAAAAGTTATAGCTTATGCATCTCATCAGTTAAAACCTCATGAAAAGTACTATCCTATCCATGATCTCAAATTAGTAGCCATGGTTTTTGCTCTAAAAATCTGGCATCATTATCTTTATGGCGTCCAGTGTTCCATATTCATCGATCATCAGAGCTTAAAGTACATCTTCACCCAGTGTAAGCTAAATTGCCGATAGCGAAGATGGCTTGAGTTGATAAGCGATTATGATTTAAGCATCCAGTATCATCCAGGAAAAGCAAATGTCGTAGTAGATGCACTCAGTCGTCATGCTACTCTATCTTCCATGATATCATCAAGTTTACTAGAAGAAGAATTTCAAAAGCTTGAAATTAGGCCGATACGTGGTGCTATGTTGAGCACACTAATATCCATGAGTTTAGTTGAACCCACGTTTCCTCATGATGTGTCTCCATCTCCCAAACCAAGGATGTAGACTATCTGAAATTTAAAGTAGACATTGAGAGTGGTCATTACTTCGATCTTCAGCTACGAGGTAATGTAATCTATCAAGGAGATCGCTTGTGGATTACCAAATCCATGCATCAAAAGATTCTAGTAAAAGGTCACACTTTTGGTTAACAAGTACATCTTGGCAGTACCAAGATGTATCAAGACCTAAGGAAATCATTCTGGTGGCCTGGAATGAATAAGATTGCGGCCGAGTTTGTAGCAAAGTGTCGCGCTTGCAACTTAGTTAAAGCTGAACACCAAAAGCCTGGAGGACTTCTTCATCCTCTAACAATTCCTAAATGGAAGTGGTTCGATATTTCTATAGATTTTGTTATCAGGCTTACCTAAATCCAGATCTAATGTCGATTTAATTTGGGTCATTGTCGATCGACTAACCAAATTAGCACATTTCATTCCTATGCGTTAAACTGATTTTGTGGAGAAATTAGCAAAGTTGTATATCAAGGAAATTATCAGGCTCCATGGAATTCCCAGATCTATTGTATCTAATCGAGATAGCCGTTTCACTTCTAAATTCTGGCAAGCAGTGCATCAAGACTTGGGAACTACTCTAGGTATGAGCACCGCTTTTCATCCTCAAACAGATGGTCAAATAGAAAAAGTCAATCAAGTCTTGGAAGATCTTCTTCATCTTTGTATTCTGGATTTTGGAGGCTTCTGGCAAGATCATATTCCTCTCGTAGAGTTCGCGTACAACAACAATTTTCAGGCAAGTATCAGCATGGCTCCAAATGAAGCTCTTTATGGCAAGAAGTGTAGTACTCCTTTAGCATGGTCTGAAATAGGCAGTGTTCAGCTATATGGCTTAGAATTAGTTGAAGAAACTAATCGTAAGATTCAATTGATCCAACAAAGAATCAAAGCAGCTCAAGATCGCTAGAGTAAATATCATGATGCTCATTACCGTACTCTGGAATTCGATGTCAAAAATTTTACGTATCTTAAACTCAGTCCGATGAAAGGCGTGTATCATTTTGGTGTAGCCAGGAAGCTAAGCCCATGCTACGTCGGACCATTTGAAATCCTAGAGAGATGGGTTCTGTAGCTTATTGATTGCAGCTTCCTGAGGACTTCTCTACAGTTCATATTGTATTCCACATCTCCTCTCTATGAATATGTCATCGCAACCCATCTCATCTAATTCAACTTTCAGCAGTGTCACTCCAGCCAAATCTTTCTTATGCGAAGGAGCTAATTAAGATCTTAGCTCATGATCAAAAGTAGCTAAGAAATTGCTCAATTCCAATGATAAAGGTTCAGTGGAAGAATCGCTCCTTAGAAAAATCTACTTGGGAGAAAGAGGACAGATATGAGAAGAAAGTATCCCAGTCTCTTTGAAAATCTAGGTACCCATTAACTTTCTGAATTTTATTCTATCCTTAAAATTTCTGTATGTTTCTCTTCTCTCTTGAGATGATGTCGAGGACAACATCGTTCTTAAGAGGGGGAGTCTATAACAGCCCTAGGTTATTACCCTGCAGTCTAAATAATCATTAATTTTGATTCCATTGCATTTAGAACATCAATTAAATCATGTACTAAAAATTTGAAGTCCACTGGACTTCTCTAAGTCTAAGATGGCAGTTTGACCAATCTAGATGCCCTATATTAGACTTAAAATATTTTGATCTCAGAATTAAAATCTGATTGCATTTTTGAGTTCCTTACCCCCAATTAGCTAGGGTTGAATGTTTAGTGCAATTTGGAAATCATTTAAGCCATAATTCACATTTAATTAAAATAGTCTAATTACATAAAAGGATTCCTAACTTTTCTAAATTGCAATTATACCCTTTAAATTAATTTAACAGTCAGGCTTCGCTGTGCAAACCACAGGCGATCTGCTGTTGAGTCTGGGTCACACGACAGTGAAGTCCTGCTGATCTCACCATCGAGCCCTTAGATCCCACGGTCCGGATTTAATTCTGCAGGATAGCCGATCTACTGTTAGATGAAACTGTGAATCCTACGGCCTGAATCATTCCCGTGACGGTTGTTAGGATCCGAGCAATTCTAGCCGTAGAGCCATCTGATTGATAGATCAGACGACATCCGAAGGTCCCGCTACTGTGGGCCTTCATCTTCCTCTCGCCCGCACCAGACAGAGAAGATCCCCCTATACTGCCGGCTGCCGAGCCTATCCCCCACTCATGCATCCACCTTGGTAGACCATTACGACCTCCCCCATCTTGGTAAGGAGCCCCAATTGGGCCTCGTGACCCAGCTGAGCTTGAATTGGAAATTCGAGATCTTGGCCATGGCCAGAGCTCTCGGGTCTCCCCAGTCGGAGGAATTACCTCTAGAAGCATCCCAACCCTCAACTGAGTCTATAAATAGCCCTAGCATTGCTCCATTTGATCCTTGTTGCTCAATTGAGCTCTCTGCATCTTCTGCCATTACCGTCTGTCTGAGCTTGCGTAGGTGATTCCAGGAGCTCCCGAACCGCTGATAGTAGGCTCTCCTAGTATTCAGGACCTTATGCACTTTCAGGAAGCATTGTTAGCGCCTACCTTGCCTTCAATCGACCACCCCAAGTTTAATCATCGAACCAGGTACCCCCTCTTGCTCAGTCTGAGCCAATTGGGCTCAGACTCCCTTCCATTTGATTCGTTACTGCATGTATTGTCATTTCAAACTCATTGCTATCATGATTGAGCCATGAGCTGGCCTCGATCAATCAAATAGATCGATTGGGCTAAGTCTGTAAGGGAGCCTCGGGACTGAGTAAGGTCCCGACATTTCAGCCCACCTCAGGCCCTCAGACAAAAGGGCTTCGATCTGTCTCACCTCCCTGATGGTGTAGGGATCAAGCCTTGGGTATGGCGTGGCCTTTGTGGGGAGAATTGCCTCCCCACAATAGCTCCATTGAAGGATCCCTCGGGTGAGCAGGGTCCGGCCGATCCGGATTGCCTCAACAAAGGGCTTCGGGTTCCGTTTGGTGCGCCTAACCAGGGTGAACGTATAGCGATCGTTGGTAGGTCATGTCGTGGTCGGGATGTGCTGGAATTGGCAGATTAGGGTTACCCTAATCGAGTCCTTCTATCGAGATGAAGGCTCAGAGATAAAGCGCTGTGCGGGTCGGGCCGACCCATGACCTGCGCGGTGCAACAATCCCGGGTCTTCGGGCCCCAGCCGACCCGCGTGTTTCGGTGAACGGGCTGAACCCATTTAATTAATATCCGAATAATTAGAATTATTTTCTTTAAGGAAAATAATTCAACTATTCCAATCATAGCGATTTAATTAAATAAAAATGCAGAATGTATTAATTGAATAACTTTCAATCCAATGGTCCAAACCCTATAATATTATATATTAAATTAATCAAAAAATCATTAGAGATCTGAATATAAAATAATATTGAATATCTAATGGTCAGATTTTCCATTTTTTCCTAATTATTGCAGATCTTAATTAGGATGGATTAGCAATTTTACTAAACCAAATTGCATGTTTAGGGTACCATTAGTTTCCGTATGAAGAGTAGAATAAATGTGCTAAGTGATTTATTTTTCTGATCTCTGAACTTTAATTTATGCCTTAATCTTGTTAAATCATGATTAGTGAAAATTAGGGTTTTTAACCACTGGATCCTGGCAAACTTATTCTTTGATTAATTGTATGATAAAATAGAACTTATGTGTCAAGTTGTATGAAATTCTGATGGTTAGATTTGTAATTATGTGCTAATCCTTTTGAATTGGTTTAGGGTTTGATAAGCACTAATTACTTCTTATTTTTTAGAATTTTTTAAGTAATATGCTCCATAATAGTAAGATAAATTCATTGAAACCATGTATACAAATTTATGATGTATAATTTGAATAAACCTAAAATGGAGAACTAAAATATCTTAATTAATCTTAAGAAGTCTTAAGACTTTGATGAAGCCATTAAGACTTGATCTAGGTCTAAGATTGCCACCAATAATACATACCTAATTCACTAATTTTACATTTGATCTATAAACAAACCCTTGATCTTAATTGGACATGAGTAGGGGTTAAACCTTAACCTGCTTAATTAAGACCCAAACTCTTAAACCTTAATTAAATGGACATGATTATAAGAAATGTAATTGACATTATTCCAACAATGCATCTGATTTGGTATTGATCTTAAGCATTTGATCTAGACATGTTAAGGTTAATAATAAATTTATTTGATTGCTTAATCTGAATCAAAACTTTAGATCTTTGATTTTTCTCTTAAATAAGACTATTAGCATCGAAAGATTTATAGAATTATATTGATTTCATAATTGATCTAACTCTAATAACATCCGTGATTTAAATCCCATAATCTTAGAATAAGTTATGATCAGGTGACTTAATCATCTATTCTAATCACTCTAAACCTAATGATAAGTAAAACCTAGAATGTTAGCATTAGAATTAAGAGTGTGAAAACTTAAGTATCTCAACATAAGATTGTCTCTAAAATATTTTAAGGATCTAAACTAAAAATACATTGAGGTAGGAGAATTTGTATAACTCATTGAGGTGGAAACCTAGATGATCCCTTAACCTTAGAAGTTGATCTTAACTCCTCGTGGTAGGAATCACTTTCGATATTAGAATGATACCTCTCATTATGGTTGAATCATTATTGAGTAACCCTTGATCACATTTTTCTTGAAGCCTTGTATAGGACTTACCTATTTAAAATAGGAATTTATAGTCTTGATAAATCCTTATTGATTAAATAGAGTTTTATGAACCCATATTATTAGTTGGTATAGTATGGTATATCCATAGTACTAGATTTCCTTAGTAGTATTCAGGATCGGTTGATTCACTCCAATGTAGACTTATTAGCAGGTGCTATTCCGATGGATTAGATGAATACAGTCCCGTTAGAGTAAATCTCCCAAGACTAAGAGTGTATTAAACAGGTATTCATTCCTTAGTTTGATTGAAATACAAATCGCCAACGGGCGATGCCTCCTAGCGAAGACTACTTTAATAAGTGTGGCTCAAACAAACTAAGTAATTAGAATCACCTTCTTTAAAACACTGAATGTGATTGTGAGTTGGGCATCTTAATAACAGGCGATGCCTCCTATTGAAGATTGCTTCATTATGGTGGCTTAATCAAACTAAGTGTTAAGAACCACCTTTCTTGCAATGTGCTAAATATATATATACAATCATCCCATCTAATGATTTTTAAGTAAAACTTCAAGTTTAACCAATTATCATTCAAGAAACTAGGAGTCAGAATCCTTTTAGCAGGATTCTACACAGTGGAGACCTAGAATTCTTCATCGGTATTCAAAGTTATGAATTTTTGGATTTTTCTCATATAGAATAGAAGCATGGGCATAAACATGAGCATGAGCATGATGAATGATTTAGTAGTGATGTATGAGTATCAGTGATGAATTAGGGGTTACGGAATGTTACATACCTTGACTGGAGAATTACAGGATACATCAGCATCACAGTAAATTATATTCTCAACTGGGTGTATGTATCCATTGGACTGTATGACTCATAGCCTTTCAGTGATAGTTTTGTTACATATCTGCAGCATACCATGTTGTGGCATATTTAGATGCATTATTCCAGTGATATATAGTACAATATTGGACATTTTTACCTTGGTTTCTGAGCATTTGATGTTTTCACTTACTTTCAGCATTCAATTTTCAGTTCATTTTTACCTAGTTTAGCCTTTACATTTTTCAGTGGTTCATTATTTTACTGCTTTTCGATAGTTTTGTTTACTTTACTATCTATTGGTATTTACTTTAGTGCCGCTTAGTTTAGTTGCGATGTTTTAGACTTCTTGCCTAACACATGGTACTTTTGGGATCCAGCAATTTGCTGGATCTTGAGCAGTTTTTGAGGCAGGGCGGGAGGACTTATAGGAGATCCAGGAGGAGTACATGAAGCATTAGTGGACTCATCTTCCACTTTTTTACTTTACTGTTTCTGCTTTAGTACTTTATATAGGCTTTACTTTTGCATCATTTAAAATCAGTTTGTAATAATTCTATATGTATTATACTTTTCTTTTTTGGGATGAATATTTATTACTGCTCTGTGATGAATATTTTCTGGATGTTTTGCTTTAGCTTCTGCACTCTATTATAATTCTATACTTAGTATTGTGATGTGATCAGCATATTGGAAATGCAGATATGGTGATAATATATATTGGATTCTTATTTAACCTTTTAAATCCAATGTACGTATTAGTCTAATACTTATGAAAAGAATTCTACTCTTATCTTGAGTATTGACCCTCAATCCTACTCTTGGGTTCAAGTCAGTAGCCCTTCAGTATGGCCAGTTTTAGTAAGCCTATTTGGGAAGATGTTGTTGTTTGTTCATCCCGAGTAGGGCACCGCTCGGCCGCTGAACTTATGATCCTCTTCTCTTTTGCACGTGGTGTGGGGCGAGGCACTACTTAATGCAAGTCTGCTAAACTGATGATCACAGCACAATATATGTAGTATAACATAAAGAACAGAGTGCGGAAGCTAAAGACTTCATCCATGCATTCTTTCATTCAGAAGTAGTAAATAAAGGTATACATCTCAGAACAAAGATCAAAATTACATCCCGAGATAACTACTTATTACAGACTTTAATAAAATTGCAAAATAAGTCTCATCTCACCAAGGCAGGAAAACACTCAAGGATGAAGACCATTACATCTACTCAGCAACACCACATTTCACATCCTCTTTAGCCTCCTGTAGCTCCCCGAGCATAGGTTCTTCAAAGCCACATAAATCTGATATTATCGGTTTTGTAATGCCAGGGCTCCTGCCAAAAAAAGAGAAAATCTTAGTTATACAATGAGTCTAAGTACATTCTAGGCTCACTAAAATGTGTTCAATTTGGTTACATATGTATTTAACTTTAAGCAGCAAATAAATAGTAAAGCTAACTAAAATAGAAAGTAACTACTACAAGTACAGAAAACACTAAAATCAAGTAATTGAATAAATACTATAATGCAATATCTAAATGTATATAATCTAAATCGCATCAGCAACAGAATAGAACTAAAATGTGCTTAAAGAGTACCCAACTGAAATGTACTCCATAGTTAAAATGCAAAACCAATATGCCCAATGCACCCAAACTCATATGAGCCCAACACTCCCAAATGCACATATACATAAACACATACATACACATATTCATATACATGTGCCCAATGCACCCAAAAACAAATGAGCCTAATGCTTTTGAAAAGAAATGAGACCAATACTCCCATAAGTAAATGAGCCCAATGCTCTCAAAAATCATATCTATGTATAGCATATTGTATATCTGAGTTATGCCCAATGCATCCATAATATATGAGCCCAAATCCAACAGATTTGTGCCCACTTGACATATTTATGCATGATATGACATCCAAAATAAGCTTGAATCATATGACTGAATCATAAAGTATGTGCTGAGTATTGTATGTAACTAAATGCAAAAATTATTAAAAAAAATATCCCTTTTTGTTATCAACATAGATTGAATCTAAATAGCCATTCCTAATACTAAGACATCTACAAGTCTTTGCCTAACCATCAGACAAATAGATCTGATCAACTACACCATAATATCATTAATTCAATTAACTAATTAATCTTAACAATTCTGATCTGAATTATATTCAATCAAGCAATATCAATAATTCATCTAATTCATCTCAATGAATCGACCAACTATACCATCTAAACATCTTAAGCTTGTATATGAACTGATTTATTGAGAAATCCAATATAAACTAAGTCCTTATTAATCGACTCTTAGAAGTACCTTAAGGCTCTAAGGACTAACTACTTATTCAAACTTAAGATCTAATCCACAAGTTAGGATTCTAAAATAAGCAAGGAGCTAAGGTTTAAGGATACTGAAAAGGCTCAAGGATTAAAAAAATCGAATCCAAAATAATCAAACTTAATGTTTAAGGCTAAACCCTTACAATTTCTATTGTAAAGACTAAGGTTAAGGAATTCTAACCATAAATCAAAGATTACTTGGAATTTAACCAAGCTAAGTGATAACCATCACTTAATACGGATTGCAACTAAGGAAAGGATGCTAACATTTAACTAAGTTGAATATAATCTTAAAGGATTAAAGGTTAACTCCTAAGTCATAACATATGACTCAACTCTATAGGATAAGGTTACTACTTAGTATATGACTTAACATAATAAGCATATGATAAACTATGGATCAAGGATCCTAAAGGTTCTATACTTAAGTGATATTCGTCACTTAGGAATGCTTAGGCTAATGACAGACTGTAAATCTGCACTTGCACACAAGTGTACGTGTACGAAATAATAAGTTGAACGGTAAGTTCCGTGAATTTTTATTGCCCTCAAGGAACAGTGGTTTTGATACTAAGTCTTATATTCTTACCCTAATGTTTAGAATAATCAAATTTTGGGTTTTTTGTTGGTTCCTAAATTAACAATACAATTTACTTGAGGTAAGATATTATTTGTTCAAAAGGAGAGAGTTGGGGTTTGGTTATGGGACTCATAAGACCTTAGTGCTGTCATTTAGTCATTGAAACTCATAAAGTGTTTTCTTATGCCTAAACAAATAAGTGAACATTTCCTAAACTAGAGCAATCCTCTAATTCAACAAGTTCAAGTCCAGTGCAGCAAGGAAAATACCCATAGGGTTATACCTCAGCACATATACCCTCATGAGATCTGTAATTAGTTCAGTTTTGATTTCCTATGTCTATGTTACCAAAATGTTACTTTTAGTTTATTTATCACACAAGCATGATTTCTATCAATCTGCATCTACGCATACACATGCAATTTAGCTAAATGAGAGAATACATTGGATTCATATAACTATGTCCCATCATCCAATGGATGTCCAATGCTCTCTCATTCCATCTACGTTGCTAAGCCACATGGGATCTTAGCTCACAAGTGCCAATCTCTCATATGAACCTTAAGGAATGGTGCTAATGAACTTGAGAACTTGTCACATAGTTCTCAGCTCTAATTTGCACTCATTTCTTGCTCTAACCCAATTGATGAGTTTTCGAGTATAAGTCCTTTATAATGATAATTTAATTTTAGTTTAATTTAATAAAGATTTTTATAAGATACATCTAGGCATTTTTATTAAACAAGGATAAGAAATAATTCAGCAAATAGTTTTTATTCATTTCAAAATAGCATACAATACCATAGACCCTTACATTACCCCACAACTATATCCCAACCCTCTCCAATGAGTGTTTACCCTTCCATTTTAGAATTAATACAAAAAGACAAGCAGAATAAAATGAACCTTGACATTGGTTCACAATAAGAAAAATAAGATAGACTTTAGAAGGGGTACTAGGAAACAGCCCAGCGGTTTTTTGGGATTCTCTTAGTATTCCTCCTTTTCTTTCCTTTTCATTTCTTTAAATCTTCTACTGACTTTTTTCTTAATCCTTTATGGTTCTCTTCATTTTCTCCTTGGAGAGTTCTTTCCTTTTATTCTCATAGCAGCCACCCATTTAGATGTTATATTTTGGAAATTTGGAACCCTTACTTGGTCTAAATTTGGCCCTTAAATAGGGGAGTTATCAGCTCCTAGGCTTTAATCAAGTTGACATTTCCTCTCCCTTTGATCTAATGTATGTAATTTAAATATTATTTTGTTATTCACTTGGGATTCATCAGAACTAATTGTTACTTCAAGTTTCAAGAGGCAGGGGAAGGCCAAAGGTCTGAAATTGTGGCCTTCCCTATGCAGTATTAAATACAAAATCTAGAGCTTTTCTATATCCGGCGCTGTGGCGCACTGCTGTGCGCTGTGGCACACTACAATTATTGTATTTGATTCTACTCCAAGTGGGATATTCTGTTGAGGATTCGCCATGGCACGCCGTGGCAGCTTCAATTCAAACACTATTCTACTGCAGCGCACTGTAGCAGCCAAAATCCAAATACTTTTTCGCTGTATTAACTGTATAGGTTTCCTTAGTGCCGCTACAACCCGCTATAGCGCGCTGAAGACACACTGCAGTAATTAGACTGTCATGAACGCGGAATAGTTACTATTTATATAATTCATATAAGGTTTTCATAAATAATTTTGAAATGCCGCAGTGGCACGTTGCGACTGACTATAGTGGATTTTGTCCTAGGTCTGCATTAATCTTCATAGGGTATAGCGTGTTGTGGCGCGCTTGGAGCATGCTGCAGTGGTTAATCTTTCATGGAAGCAGAGAGTCACTGTTCAATTAGTTGTTCCAAAGTTTTAATTTTACTTCTGCAAAATGATGTTGCGGCCCGTTGTAGCGTGTTGTAGAGTGTTGCAGCCGTCCTCCTTCTGGGCTTGCAGGTATGTTCCAGGTGAAGTAATTCAGTAGACTGCCATGGCCCGCTGTGGTGCGCTGTGGTGCACCACAGCGATTTTCTTCCAAAATTCTCCAATTTAGCTCTGTTTTGCCCTTTCTCCATTTTTTCTGAAATTGCATAAATTCCACTCAAAGTATGCTGGTTTGTATGATGTTTTAAATGTTTTCAACACTTTATTTTGCTGTAAATTTTAGATATATCACACCCCCACACTTAAGTTCTTGCTTGTCCTCGAGTAAGCTTACAAATGATTTTCTGAATTTTTAATTAATGGATTAAATGTGGGATGTCAATGTGAAATATTTTTGTTACTGATTATTGCTCTAGGTCAAGGTTATTTTAGAATTCCAACCTCTACTACTCTCTTCAATCAAGCTTCAAGTTCTAGTTATAATTTAGCTCCAATCTCAAATGTTCCTGGTTATGTCTTCATTATGGGAGGGAGAATTACAATAGGACTTTCAAACCTTAGCTAAGCATTTGGTTAGTGACAAGAGTGTTGTGCCATGTGTGCTTCTTCTCATGATTCACTTGGAGCATTTATATTTTTAGGAGAGATATTTTTCTTCATCCTAATTTCTCATTTTTGCATCTTGGGAGAGATATTTTTCATCATCCCTACTTTTCTCTTAAAAATTCAGCTCAAAGGAGAGACATTTTTCTTCATTCCTGAATTAGTTTATTGTGGTCATTAAGTCCTACAAGAGCCTAGCACACTCAATTGTTCACTCACACCTTGCCATTTGTTGGTTTTAATTTACTAGATTTCTTCACCCCCACAATTAAACCAAAGCACATTTTCATTTCAATTTGTTAGAAATTGAATCTCAATAGAGGCCCTTACTCTATTAGGAGGTGCAGGATTGTAATGTTGACTTATCACCTTATGTTCAAGCATACTAGTGTCTTTAATATTTACATTTGAATTTATTATTGAATCCATGAAGTAATAGTGCTCAAAAAATTTAACTTGTTAACACAATCATAGCAATGATGAGGGTGCCAATGATCTGAAATTTATTTAAATAAAAACAAGATTACAACTTTTGAAAGAAAAAAATTAAAACTAAAAGATTAAAATAGAAAAAATAGAAAAACAAAAATGAGCAGAAACAATACAACCTTATTGGCGTGGGTGCCTCCCACCAAGCGCTTGTTTTTACGTCTCAGCCCGATGCATTTTGAGTCTCCTATGTGATTCCTTTCCTAGGAAGGTCTTGCAATGGATATATTTCTTTCTCCTGTAAGTCATGTTCATCTAAATACAGTTTTAGTCACTGCTCCACCTTCAATGTTCCCTCCTTTGAAGTGATATTAACGGCTCTATGGCGAAATACTTTCTATATTGTGAATGGGCTCGTCCATCTAGACTTCAGTTTTCCTAGAAACAACTTTAATATTGAATTAAATAACAGCACTTTCATTCTGGGTTGAAAATGTTTGGGTTTGATTAACATAACATGCCCATTTTTTGTTTTTTCTTTATACAGCTTAGCACTTTCGTAGGCATTCAACCTAAATTCTTCTAGTTTGTTCAGTTGAAAAATTCTCCTTTCTCCAGCTTATTTGAAGTCAAATTTTAGTTTTTTAATCACCCAAAATGCCCGGTGTTCCAGCTCTATCTGCAAGTGACAGGACTTTTCATACATGAGCTTGTGGGGAGGCATTCCTAATGAGGTTTTAAAAGTGGTCTTATAAGCCCATAGTGCATCTTGCAATTTAATTGGCCAGTCCTTTCTATTTTTGGGAACCATTTTTTCAAGAATTTGCTTTAGTTCTCAGTTTGACACTTCAACTTGCCCACTAGTTTTAGGGTGGTATTATATGCCTATTTTATGCCTCACCCCTTAGTCCCTCAAAAGACTCAAGCAATTTATTGCAGAAATGTTTTCCTCCATTGCTTATCAAAATTCGGGGTGTGCCAAATCTAGCTAAGACATGTTCTTTTAGGAACTTAATTACTATCTTTGCATCATTATTCACATAGGCAATTGCTTCAACACATTTAGAAACACACTCAACTCCCACTAGTATGTATGTATTTGATTTGGTGGAAGGAAATGGTCCCATAAAATCAATTCCCCAAATGTCAAATAACTCAATCTCAAAATTCCATCAGCAGCAACTCATCTCTCTTTCCTAAGTTCCCGGTTCTTTGGCATTTGTCACAGCTTTTGAAAAATTCAACAACATCCTTGAATAGTTTAGACCAATAGAACCCTGATTGCAACACCTTGGCAACTGTGCAATCTATCCCATGATGCCCTCCATAAGGGGATGTGTGGCAATGATAGAGGATGTTGTTTACTTCGGATTCGTGCGCACATCTCCTTAGCATTTGATCAGCACAACATCTGTACAAGAAGGGATCATACCAAAAGTAGTTTTTAATGTCAGTGAAAATTTTTTTTCTTTGCTGAAAATTCAACCCTTTTGGAATAACTTTTCCAGCAAGAAAATTAGCATAATCAGCAAACCAAGGAGGTCTACTTGCTGCAACGGTATAAAGTTGATTGTCGGGAAATGTCTCACATATCTCCTCACCTTCTTTATAATTAATAGGTTAATCTTGAGAGGTGGTCAGCCACCACATTATCACATCCTTTTTTGTCATGAATTTTAAGATCAAACTATTGTAGAAGCAAAACCCAGCGTATGAGATGTGGTTTTTCTTCTTTCTTTTGAAGTAGGTATTTCATCGCAGCATGATCCGTGTAAGCAATCATTTTTGAACCAATGAGATAAGGTCCGAATTTGTTGAAGGCAAATACAATTGCCAACAGTTCTTTCTCAGTGGTGGCATAGTTCTTTTGGGCTTCGTCCATTAATTTACTAGCATAGTATATAGAATAGAAAGTTCTCTCCCTTCGTTGTCCTAAGACTGCCTTCATAGCCAGATCACTAGCATCACATATCATTTCGAAAGGGAGATCCCAGCTAAGGTGGAGATGATAAAGGCTGAGATTAGAGCAGACTTTATGGCATTAAATCCCTTTATACAACTATCATCAAATTTAAACTCTATATCCTTTCCTAAAAGCCTGCACAATGGTAAACTAATTTTCAAAAAATCTTTGATAAACCTTCTATAGAAACTTGCATGCCCAAGGAAACTCCTAACTCCCTTCACATTGGTGGGAGGTGGTAGCTTTTCAGTCACCTCAATGTTAGCCGTATCTACCTCAATTCCCTTCCAAGATATAAGATGATCGAGGACTATCCTCTCTTCTACCATGAAGTCACATTTTTCCCAGTTCATAATAAGGTTAGTGTCTTCACATTTTTTTAAGACTTTACTTAAGTTAGCTAGGCAATGGCCAAAGGAAATCATTCATAAAAATTTCAAAAAATTCCCCTATCATATTGAAGAAAATAGCCATCATGAAATGTTGGAAAGTGGCAGGTGCATTACACATGCCGAAGGGCATCCTCTTAAAATCAAATGTTTCATTGGGGCAAGTGAAGGTTGTTTTCTCTTGGTCTTCCAGGGCTATCAGAATTTGGTTGTAGCCCGAATAACCATCAAGAAAATAGAAGTAACGGATTACCACCAACCTATCTAACATCTGCTCAATGAATGGTAAGGGATAATGGTCCTTCGGGGTTGCCCTATTTAGTATCCTACAATTAATACAGACTCTCCACCTTGTCATCTTTTGAGTTTGAATTAATTCATTATTTTTATTAAGGATTACAGTTATTCCACTCTTCTTGGGCACCACATAAATTGGGCTCACGCAAGGGCTGCCCAAGATGGGAAAGATTATCCCAGCATCCAAGCGCTTAATGATCTCCTTATGAACTACCTCTTTTATGTTTGGGTTAAGGAACCTTTAAGGTTCAATTGAGGGTTTAGAGTTGTGTTCTAAGAGAATTCGGTGCATGCATAGAGTTTCACTAATTCCCTTAAGATCAGTAATGCTCCACCCAATTGCCCTCTTGTGCTCTCTCAACACCTAACACAACTAATCTTCCTAATTTTTGTTTAACAAAGCAAAAATTATTACTGGAAGTGAAGTCCCTTCCCCTAAAAAAACATATTTCAAATGGTTTGGTAATAGTCTTAGTTCTAGCTCAACAGGTTAATAAATGGAAAGTTAAATTTTCTTTCTTTCCTGCACTAGTTCCTATACCTTTCCTTCTACATCTATGACTTCCTCATCTATCTCAAAATCTGATTCTCCTACTTCACCCGACAACAGCACCTCTTCTATCAAATCTATTTCCCAACATTCTTCAGTTGGCTTAATCGAGTGCCTCATCACATCATTTATATTAAATCTTGCCTCTTCTCCCTCGCAGCGAAGACTCAATTCCCCCTTATCAACATCTACCGTGGTTTTTCCAGTAGCAAGGAATGGTCTACCTAAAATTATAGGAATCATTTGATATTCTTCTTCCATTTCTAAAACAATAAAATTTGCTGGGAAGATAAACTTATCAACCTTAACTAGAACATTTTATATGATTCAATGGGAGTTTTTATGGATCTGTCAACTAGTTGGAGAAGGACTCAAGTAGGTTTTAACTGATCAATTCATAACTTCTTAAAGATGTTAAATAACATTAGATTTATTGAAGCTCCCAAATTTTATAAAGCCTTTTAAAATGAATAACTTCTTATACTGCAGAGAATGATGAAACTTCCTGGATCTTTCCTCTTGATGGGGAGTTTTTGCTGAAGAATGGCACTATATTCCTCAGTAAGGCAATCTTTTCTTTCTCATGAAATTTCCTTTTCTTGGATAAGATGTCCTTCATGAACTTGGCATAGCTAGGCATTTACTCTAAGAATTCAACATAAGGGATGTTTATGTGAATGGTTTTAAATATTTCCATAAATTTATTAAATTGAATGTCTAATTTCTCCCTAGCCATTCTTTGAGGGTAAGAAATGCTGAAGATATATTCAGGTTGCTTAGTTAACTGAATTTGGTCCTCCTCCGTCACATCCTTCTCCCTTCCCATAACTGAATTCTCTCCTAAAACCTTAGATATATTCTCAAAAATTTTAAATACCATAGGTTCAGTAATTTTCCAGCTTCTTAATGTGATCAAATTTCCTAATTCATTCTCATAATCCCTTATTGCTCCAACTAGGGCCAACTTATTTACTTGGTTCATCATTTCTTTTATTTGCAACTCGATTCTTTTCACCATTTCCTCTTGTCTCAAGAAGGTGTGCTCATGTTTGTTTAATGTTGCATCAATTTTGTTCATAAATTTAGTTGTGGAAGTTCTAAGCCCTCTGAAAGAGTGCTCTAATCCCCTTCAATCCTCTTCTTGATTATTCCTATGAGTTAGGACAGCATTGACACATTCCGTATCACTAGTGTTCCCACTATATGAATTTTGTTGCATATTCTCAAGTTTTTGATTTAGTTGGAAATTTTGATTTTTTTTTTTTACTCAGAAATCAGGTTGACTTCTCCTTTTTCTATGTTAAGCTTTTCACCAGGACATCGATATGCATTAGTTGCCATTTCCTCGAGAAGGTCAAAAACCTTTTCTTGCGTCTTGCTATTTACATAACGCCCCGAGGCTGCATCTATGAGAGTCCTAGTGGGTGCGTTTAAACTGCTATAGAATATTTATACCTGCATCCACAATTCAAACCCATGATGTGAGCAGCGTCTTAAGCAGTCCTTAAAACATTCCCACCATCATATAAATTCTCACCATTTTGCAGTTAGAAATTGGATATCTCATTTCTTAGCTTAGCTGTCTTAGCAGGTGAGAAGTATTTAGCTAAGAATTTCCTAGCTAAGTCATCCCAAGTCCTGATGGACTCACTAGGCAAAGAAGTGAGCCAAATTTTAGCTCGGTCTCTCAAAGAAAATGGAAAGATTCTTAGTCTAATCGCATGATTGGAAACACCATTAAACCTAAGGGTATCACAGATTTCTAGAAAGTTTGAGATATGGGCATTTGGATCTCTTGAGGCTATACCATTAAATTGATTATTCTGGACCATGTTTAAAGTTGAAGGCTTAATCTCAAAATTATTAGCTTGAATAGGGGGTCTAACGATCGCATTAGGCACTCCTCCCAAAATTGGGAGGGCATAGTCTCTTTGGCGTCTACCTCTCACATTGACCAGTGGATCTACAGGGTTTGCTTCTAGATTATCCATTTCAAATTGAGGTTGGTTCAGATTTACCTGTTCTCTTCTAGCTCCTAGGTAAGTGCGCACTATTTCTGGATCAAAGAGTAATTCATCACCTATTCTTCTACTCATGCAGTTTAAAGATTTCAGCTTGAAAGAACTAAGCAATTTTAGCAATGTATTTAATCATAAAAATTTAGCAAACATAGATTCGAGCAAATAGTTCAATAGAATTGATTCAGCAATATAGTTGCAGTAGTTCTCAGATTTCAACAATGTAAATTCAGCAATAGTAATGTTTAACTAAAATAGTTCAGCAATTAAGATCTTCACAGTTTTCAGCATGCATAACTTCGCAATGTAATTTCAGAATTAATAGCAATTAAATTATACAATAAGTTAGTTCTACAGGTTTAAGATTATATAATTACAACAAAATAGGAAGAGATTAATTACAAATAAGATAAAGTTTAAATCACTAATTACTTGACAATTTCACTAATACAAAACAAAAATATTCCCTGGCAATGGCACCAAAAACTTGACAAACTGTAAAGTTTCACTTTCACGCAAGTGTATGTGTTCGAAGTAATAACTGGAACGATAAGTTCCGGCAATTTATATCGTCCTCGGGGAACAGTGGTTTATATAACAAGTCTTATCTTCTTTTACTAGTGTTTAAATTAATCAATTTTTGGGTTTTTTGTTGGTTCCTAAATTCACAATACAACTTACCTGAGGTAAGATACTATTTATTCAAGGGGAGAGAGTAGGAGTTTGGTTATGGGACTCATAAGACATTGGTGCTGTCATTTAGTCATTGAAACTCATAAAGTGTTTTCCTATGCTTAAACAATCAAGTGAACATTGCCTAAACTAAAGTAATCCTCTAATTCAACAAGTTCAAGTCTAGTGCAGCAAGGAGAAGACCCTTAGGGTTCTACCTCAGCACATAAACCCTCATGAGATATATATTTACTTTAATTTTGATTTCCTATGTCTAGGTTACAAAAATGTTACTTTTAGGTTATTGATCTCACAAGCATGATTTCCATCAATCTGCATTATGCACATACACACGCAGTTTATCTAAATGTGAGAATGCATTAGATTCATAGGACTAGGTCACATCATTCAATAGGTGTCCAGTATTCTCTCATTCCTTCTACTTTGTTGAGCCATGGGGCATGATTGATGGGAACATAGATCACAAGCATTAATCTCCCTGATGACCCTTAAGGAATGGTGCTAACAAGCTTGAGAACTTATCACATAGTTCTCAGCTCTAATTCGCACTCATTACTTGCTCTAATATAATTGATGAGCTTTGGAGCATAAGTCCTTCTTAATGATAATTTATTTCTAGTTTGATTTAATAAAGATTTTTATAAGAGACATTTTCATTACACAAGGATAATAAATAATTCAACAATAGTTTTTATTCATTTCAAGATCGCATACAACACCATAGACCATTACATTATCCAACAATTACATTCCAACCCTCTCCAAGGAGGGTTTAGCCTCCATTTCAGAATTAATACAAAAAGACAAGCAGAATAAAATGAATGTTGACATCATTCATAATAAGGAAAATAAGATAGAGTTTAGAAAGGGTACTAAGAAATACCTTAGAGGTTTTCTGGGGTTCTCTTGGTATTTTATCTTTTCTTTCCTTTTCTTCTCTTGAAATCTTCTACTAATTTTTCTTCTTAATCCTTTACGATTCTCTTCACTTTCTCCTTGGAGAGTTCTTTCCTTTTGTTCTCACATCAGCCACCCTTTTAGATGTTATGTTCTAGAAGTTTGGAACCCTTACTTGGTTTGAATTTGGCCCTTAAATAGGGGAGCTATCAGCCCGTACGCATTAATCAACTTGACCTTTCATCTCCCTTTGATTTAGTGCAAGCAATTTAAGTTTTATTCTATTCTTCACTTGGAATTCATCAAAATTAATTGTTACTTCAAGTTTCAAGAGGCAAGGGAAGGCCAAAGGTCTTAAATTGTGGCTTTCCATATGCGGTATTACATGAAAATTCTAGAGCTTTTCTGTATCGGGAGCAATGGCGCGCTACGGCGCACTACAGCAATCAGATTTGATTCTGCTCCACGTGGGCTATTCCACTGAGGATCAGGTGTGGCGTGTTGTGGTAGTTTCAATTCAAACACTATTCCACTGCAGCACATTGTGGCAGCTAAAATCCAATTATTATTCCGCTGTATTAATTATATAGCTTACCTTAGTGTCGCTACTACCCACTGTGGCATGCTAAAGGCGCACCGCGGCGATTAGACTGTTCTGAACGCATAATAGATACTATTCAATTAATTCATATAAGGTTTTCATGAATAATTTTTAAATTTCATCGTGGCACGCTATGGCGCGTTGCGGCAGGCTACAACAGATTTTGTCCCAAGTCTACATTAATCTTCATAGGGCATAGTGCGCTGTGGCACACTTGGAGCACGCTGTGGCACGCTCAAAGCTTGCTACAGCGATTAATCTTTCATGGAAGCGGAGAGTCACTATTCAATTAGTTGTTCCAAAGTTTTAATATTACTCCCGGGAAATGATGATGAGGTCCGCTGCAGTGCGCTGCAGCGGTCTTCCTTCCATACTTGTAGGTATGTTCCAGGTTAAGTTATTCAGTAGATCGCCATGGCCCGATGTGGCACACTGTGGCGCGTTGCAGTGCACCCCAGCAATTTTCTTCTAGAATTCTTTCATTTAGCTTTGGCTTGCCATTTTCTCCATTTTTCATGAAACTACATAAATTCCACTCAAAGTATGTTGGTTTGTATGATGTTTAAAGTTTTTAACACTTTATTTTGCTCTAAATTTTAGATATATCAGCTAACTTGTTGAGTCACCACAAGTCTTAACCTAGGTGAAAGGATATAAACAATTCTAATTAAGCCTAAACTAAGCTTTGACCAAATGATAGAGCAAAATGGTCATTTTCAAGGCCAAAACCTAATTTGATCAAAATGAAATCAAATCATCAAACTAAACTTGCAAACTAATTCTACAAATCCTAATGAAAGCAAGGATATCAAGATCTCCAAATTCAGAGGTATAGAACACCTACTCTAAGCTAATCATCTTAAACATGATTAAGGGACAATTAGCAAGATATAAAGTAAGTCATAGTATTTCAACTAGTCATAATGTTCTCTACTACTAATAAACAAATTAAAACTAAGCTTATATAATTTTGATGTCAAATCACAAGTTATTGACTAATCTATGTTTGACCTAAGCATGCACAATCCAGAAAATTATACCACAAAATTATAAATATTATTGCATAATTAGAATCTACACATTTTTTTGATCAATTTGATATAAACATACCATGTTTAAATAAGAAATGAACAAGTTAAGCTAAACCCTACTTTAACACATTATTCCTTAGTTTAGAACTTAGGAAACCATTTTAGGCAATTCAAATTAAATTAAATGCATTATTTAGGCACTCAGATCCTTGTCGGGTCGATTGGGACCCAATGGGCTAACCCAAACGAAAAGGCTCGGGCCAACCGGGACTTGCCAACCTAGCACTATCGAACAACGCGGGCTTGGGCCAGCCAAACCCGCGTGACAGCGCCTTCGCCCTCATCTATTGGGGACTTTCTGAGCTGGGGTAATTAGGGTTAAGCTTAGAACCTTAATTCCTCTCAGCACAAAGCGCCAAACACAGCAATTAAGGGTTTAAATCATTCACAGCATCCAGATCGACGCATAAGAATAGAAAGCCAGAAATGATGTAAGCTCAATCGTCGGGACTCCAATTCCATCAAGCATAGAAAGATGTACTCAGGTATAGGAGTACCTGAAGGTTATTGTTTGCCAATCCGTAGAGTTGCAGATGAGCTCCTACTACCAATGCCCCAGCTCAAATCACACAAGTGTTGAGCCCAATACATAGACACGAACGACACTTTCAATTTTAGACTCTTTAACTATTGCCGAATATGGCTGGACTGCTCGCTTGGAGGAAGGACCAAGCTCTCAGGAATGAACAAGAAGGAAGAGATGTTTAGAGGTTCAACTATTCGAATACGAGTTGGAGGTGAGATTAAGAGCTGAAAGGGAGTTCCTTAGGATGCCAGAGGGAAATGGCCAACATTCAGCAGGCTGACAGAGGGCACAGTGGAGTAGATGGGGAGCGGGTGGGTGGGGGGGGAGGGGGAAGTTAGCTGCACAAACGCAAAGCACAAACACACGTGCATGTGCAAACACTCGAGCTCGGGCTGGGTCAGTGGGAGAGAGGCCAATCATTGGATCTGGTCTCTGATCCAATAATTGGATCAACTCGAGGCACGAGATCCACTAGATCCAAACCAAAGAACTATGGAATGGCCCAGATCTCTAGATCTCGTTGTTCCATATTCATAACTCGCAACGGATCAAGGAGAGCGACAGTTAATTACGATGGAGTCGTTGGGAATTTAAATAAATTAATAAATTGGACTCCAAAAATTGCCAACAATTCATCCCTAGCTAATTTGGGTGCTATGAACTCAAAAATACGATCAATTTTTTTATCCAAGGTCTAAATAATTATTCTAATTATTTGGGGTACTTAATTATATTAAAATATTCATCAAAATGTGAACATCTTCCAAATATTCTCAAAACTTCACCCCTATAAAATTTGGAGGTGTGGAAATAAATGGTAAAGTTCTTATTTAATTTGGAATTCAAAATAATTATCTTATTTTTCTTAATTATTTGATTAGCAAAAAAAATGGTTTGGTTCGAGTGATTCCTAAAGTGAACCAAAACTTCAAAGTTCACTCCTAATGATGGTTAGAGAGATAAATAAATGTGATCTAAGACTGATTAGCCTAGGTTCAACCTAAGTAACAACCTTAGGTTGTTACATTTTGCAAGTGATTGTATTAGCCATTGGTAGTAGTTTTCATTTATCTTTTAGTTTAGCTTTTTTCTATATTTTAATCCAATTCCTTAGTTTTAATGAGAATCCTTTTCTTAATTCCTGAATTATGATTCTTTCTCTCTTCTAGTGTAAATCCTGAACCAAATACTCCTATTCCTTCTGTTGTAAGAGAATATGCCTCTAGTTCATCATTGACTATAGATGAGCTAAGGAATCAGATGCAGATGATAAAAGTGATGGTGGAAGCTCAAACTCAAGCTGCAGATAGGATGGTTGTGGACTATTTTCTTCTCACTTTTTGAGGTTGAATCCTCTAGCTTTCAATGATTCTGCCTCTCTGATTGAAGCTGCAAACTATGCTAAAAGTTATAGAAAAGGACTTTGCATTATTAAGTGCTTTGAGAGTGAGGCCATCCTCACCACTCACTTATTTATGGAAGAAGCAGAGTTCTGGTGGGACATTGAACTCAAATCTTACTTTTCAAAAGTCAGCATCGAGATTATCTACTGGGAAGAATTTGAGGAAGCCTTCAGGGAAGTATTCATTTCATCGTCTGCTCAGACAATCATCGAAGACTAATTCATGCAATTGAGCTAGGGAAACAAGATAATCTTGGCCTATGAAATGGAGTTCAAGAAGTTGTCAAGGTTTGCCCCAGACTTTGTGCATGCTAAAATGGCTAGGTGCAGTCATTTACTTAAGGGACTAAATGCTTCCATTAAGAGTCACCTGATGTCTCATCACCACAATAACTTTGTGAAGGTTTTGGAGGGAGCACGGATAATGGAATCAAAAACCCATATGGAGATGAAAAAGAGATCTCACCCGGCAACCCCCAAGTTTAAGCCATTCAAGCAGAACTGCTCTCATGGATAAAAGGTTTATCAACTGACGGAAAACACAGTCATGAAAGCAGGGTGCTCACTGCCAAAAGTTGCATCCCTACATAAAATGTTACCATTTTGGTAATGTATGCTATACTTGAGGCAGAACTGGCCACATGTATTGGGATTGTCGAGCAGTGTGAACCATGGGTAAAGTAAGGATCAATCGCTTAGCCACAGTGCATATACCCACTCATATCAATGCTCTCACTTTAATGCCACATCCAGCTGGTGGAAGTGCTCAAAACCCTCGGGGAGCACCTACACCTGCTTAGAAGCAAGCTCAGGCTAAGAACAATGCAAAGGGTAAAGTTGTTGTTCAATCTTATGCCGTGCCCTGTGTTTATGCCTTGACAGCCATTGTTGCCCAAGAGGACAACGATGTCATCACTGATATGTTCTACATTTTATTTAATATTCTAATTTTCCTTTCTATATTTTTACTTTCGTGCTTTTTGCTTTAACTGCATTAGTCATTTAAATAAGGTTTTATTTTTTTGTCATAGGAACTCTATTTATTAATAACTAACTCTGTGACACACTATTTGATATAGGTCATACTCACTCTTTCATATCTGATAATTGTTTCATCTCTCTCAACCTTCAATATTTCAGCTTAGGCAATGCCTTACGTGTGTATATGCCATCTAAAGTTAAATTTGTGCTAAGGTTTTGTATGTTAAACATTCCCATTAGCAACCAATATTTTCAAGCAAAACTTATTATTATGTAGGTTACAAACTTCAACATAATTTTTGGCATGAATTGGTTGAGTAAGTTCAACGCCGTAATAGGCTGCCATTGGAAGAAAGTTATGCTAAAAGTAGGAAAGAAACCTGGGGTTTTTGTAGGTAAGCTTGGTTGAACTGCATCCCTAATTAATGCAATAGAAGCTGAGGTTGTGACATGATCTTGGTAACCATGATTAGTGAAACCAAGGAAGATAGATCTATGGAGGATGCTAATGTCATTAGAGAGTTCATGGATGTGTTTCCAAGCAATTTTTTAAAACTACCTCCTTTGCATGAGGCATAGTTTTCAATCAAACTTATTCCAAGAATGCAACCTAAGTCTAAGGCCATGTATAGGATGGATCCTAAGGAGATGTAGGAGTAGAGAGAGAAACTACAAGATTCACTTGAGAAAGGCTTCATTCGTCCTAGCATGTCACCTTGGGGAGCCCCTCATTTTGTTTGTGATAAAGAAAGATGACTCAATGCAAATGTACATTGATTACTATGAGCTAAACAAGGTGACTAGAAAGAGTAAGTATCCTCTACTCAAAATTGACAACCTGTTTGATCAACTTGCATGAGTGAAAATTCTTTTTCAAAATAGACTTAAGATTAATTTACTACTAGATCAAAGTCTAGGGTGAAGACATTCCTAAAATTGCATTCAGGAAGTGATATGGTCATTACGAGCTCTTAGTCATATCTTTTAGGATGACTAATGCTCCATTAATATTCTAAAACTTAATGCAATGTAACCTTAAACTAGCGATCATTAACAAATTCCTGAAAATAGCATAGATCTGTTAAGTGGAGTTGAGCACAAAACAGCGGTCCCGTACAATCCAAGGCAACGCCTTTTGCCTCGGCCGATTCGATAGCTGGGGAGCAGCCCTGTAATTCCTATAAAATCTAACCATTGGGTCAAGCCTTCGATCTAACAGCTAGAAGACGACATGGTACTCTTCCCATATTGTCTTCTACTGAGTAGGCCATGACCGCTTGGCCACTGCTATGTCATAGCACGGCCTGACTGCCCTGTCCTCCCCATCCTAAATTAAGATTACTTATCGAGCCATTGGTGCCTATTAGTGCATTAGAGACCTTTAGCTAGAGTTGGAAGATATTGTGGTGACTACAAGACCTCGTCCAAGTTTCATCAAAATGGACATCAGGTACACCCTACTCTCCTTCACCGTCGAGCAATCTTAAAATATATTATTTCAAAATTGCTTTCCCAAACCCAATTGATCATTTCCCAAGCTCAATTGAGCCCAAAATGGGCTAGCCAAGTCATAGGGATCAGGCCTGTACTGAAACATACAGTGCCTGTGCCCTACCCTATTTAGATTATAGTGCTCCCATCAGTTCCATGGCCAGTTTAATAGACCATCAGGTTGGACTCGACCTTAGGAGTATAATGGCATCGTCGGCTAGCTCAATTGTTCACTATGGAGAGATAATTCGTTCTCCACATTGAACCCTATGTCACTTGAGAAATAAAATTAGGGTTTACCAATTTATGATAGATGGCTTAGGGCTTTTGGATCCTACTATTAGATATCGATGTGGGCTTTCAAATGAGGTGTAATAAGCCGTTTGGAAATACCATATTAGGGATCTATGTAAACCCTAGCTCCCATCTCTTGGGTGCCAATGGAAGAAGATGTACAGTGTCGCAGTTCAATCGATGAAGTACGACACTGAGCAGTTCCAGCAGGCAGACCACTCCTAGCCGCATCATTTGAATAATTAACCCGCCATTAGAGGATAATTTGATTAAATTAAAACATCAGTCTAATTAATGTCAACTTAATTATATAAATAACTATAATTATACTTATCCAAATAATACAAAATTATACACTATTTTGATCAAAAAAATGAGAGGAACAATATTATGAAATCAAATTTAGTATTTTAGTAATCACTTTTCAATTGCAATTAGGAGTTCCAAAAATTCTAATTTACCAATGTTGTCCAAATTTGACATACTTAGTGTCATTTTACTCCGTCTAATGTGAGGATTTCATATTTCTTGACTTTGTGTGATTGGACATCATTTGGAGAAAATAGAGTTTTGGCTCCTCTAATCTTCATTAAATGAGATTTTTCTTAGGATTGCTAGTATGCATATTTTAGGATTTTAACCCTAGGATAGCAAACATAGATTCACAATTGAACTTTTGTTCACATTAGGAACTGAGCTTAGGTCTTGGAATTATTGGTTAAATGCCTTGAGTAGCCTAGTAAACATGTAATTATGCCTTCAACAATATGAGAGGTAGTGTTTATTGGAAACCCAAGAATTGAACAAATCACCAATCATGTGTAATGAGCCTATACTTTAGCCAATGTTAGCTAAGATCTTTCTTTTGCTATTAGGATATAACCCTATTAAGACTAATAGCTACTACTTGGAATTTGGTTCAAAACCTTCCCCTTTAATTGCAAATCTAACCCTAACCTCTCTAGTTCTTAAATTAACACTATTTAGCCTTCAAAAAGTGATCTAGCCTTATAGAAAGCCTGGGTATTATTTTTGGAACAAACAAGCCTATAACCACTACATTGTAACCTCTACCTTATTTCTATTTTTTGTACCTCCCAAGTGAGTTCTTAGCTAACCTAGTAAGCCTATAAGCTAGAAACACTTGAATCTAAGCTATCTTATTGAGTTTCAAGGTAGTGAACTTAAAACCTACATCTCCTAATCATGAAGCCTTAGCCTTAAGTCTAGTGTCCAATGAAGATTGATTGGCTTCAGATTAACATAGGATTAGAGTCATGTTGTATGTAAATACTCATAAATTATTTTATAATCTTAATCAAACTACTATTTTCCAAAAGTCAATTTACTTATAGTATTATCATTCAATTGACTTAGAGATTGATATGTTTAAGTCAATTGTGAGCTTAATCAGCTCTAATCATTAAGTTAGATAATCAAATTAGACAATAATGGATATCACATAATTTTCAATCAACTTGAATTCATTTAATGCTTGAGACAACAACCTGGAACATTCATAAAGGCATTAAGCATAATAAATCATTAAAAAATTAAACATAGGGGTTTAATATGGTGAACTGCAAGCTAGGGCAGGCTACAGTGTAATAAAGGGACCTCTCACATCCTAGAGGAGGAGTGCGGGTGTTTTGAGAGGCCTACTTTATTTACTTAGCTAGGCAGACGAGCTTAACTCTTCATTTGTTCTATAATTTATGCTCGCATAAAAAAACTTTATGCAACTTAAAAAACATAACATTACTTTTATCACAATCATATTGATTGTGAGCAACTTGTCATAATATTTTGACTATGCTAACATATCATAGTTAAGGAACCCTATAATGTAGTTAATTTAATACTAAAAGCAATGTTTTTCCTTAAGATTAGTGCACATTAATATGTGTTCTTGCGACATTATAGGACAAAAGAGCTGAAATTAAGTTTATCAAAGAAATATGGAACTTGAATTAGAGAGGTGTTACGGCATGCCACAATGCACTCCAGTACGTTGTGGTGGAGCAAACCCGAGAAGCATGAGCTACAACATGCCGCAGCGCCCTCTCAACAAAGACCTTGAGGTTATAGCGCCCTGCAATGCTCAAGAAATAGAAGAGTCAACGCTATAGCGCATTGCGGTGGATCAGACAGACAGCTTGGCACTACAGCGCACTGCAACATGCTTAAAAGACTTATTTAAACAAAGAGCTCGGTGCTACATCAGGCTACATCACTCAAACAATAGAGCGGTTAACGCTATAGCACGCTATGGCAGATCTAAAATAGAAAGCTTGGTGCTACAGCGTGTAACAACCCTGGTTATTACCATAGCTAATCCAAGTAAATCTAAGCTAAACTAAACTTTAATTTGCATTCTATTTGACTCAGTGGGTCATTTAAATCTAACCCTAAAAGTTTGAAACCAATCAGAGCTCAATTGAGTATTCTAGCTATTTTTGCTTATATTTGGATCTTTAAAATTAGCTAAATTAATTTGATCTCCAAATTAAAATCTGATTTTATTTTTAAATTCCTCATGCCCTAATTAGGTAATGTGAACTTTTGGGAAATTTTGAAAATTTTTGGAGCTCTTTAAGTCCAAAATTGGATTTAAAAATTTATTTGGAATTATTTGTTAATTAATTAAATAAATTATAATAATTCAATTATATATATATATATATATAATAATTTTTATTGCAAGATTTGCTGTCGGGACCGCGGCAGATCCACTGCGAGGTTCCGATAGCGGCGCATAAGTTCCCACGAATGGATGTGTCAGCACACATCTTGGCGCAACCCATCTGGTGGTTCATGCTAACCGCGCTTAGATCCATCATCACCCATTAGATCAGATCCATGAATCCTGCGGCTGTCAGTGAGACCGTGGATTCATTGATCAAATAAAGCATCAGGTCGTCCAATCCCAGTGGCTTTGTGGATCAGATGGCTGAGCCTTCCCCGAGCGCTGTTCACCTTCATCTTCATTCGATCACTGGCCAGACAGATAAAATGCGATCGTACAAGATCCGCCAACATTTGTCTACCACTCTCCCTCACTATATCTCCTAGGTCATTAGGATCCTTCTATTGGTGGCTGAGCCTAGTATGGTGACCCAGAAGATTGCATCCTCCCATTTGAGGAAAGCTGAGTAAAACCCCTCAGATTGAGCCTAAAGCCATGGATTCTACCCTAGCACCCCCTCTAAGCCTATAAATTCCCCCATTGAATTCATAGTGAGTTCTTTTGCTCACTATGAATCTCCATTTTCTCCGCTCCCTGTTCTCGGTGCTCCCGACTTGTCCGGTGACTGATGTTGCTGCACACCGCTGATAGAGGTGTGGTCTGACGTTCAAGACCCCTGTGTAGCTACCGAGACTATTTGAAGGGCTTCTAAGCTAACCAGTTCCCCTCTGTCATAGCAATTCTCCAACTTTAGGTATAACCTCCTACTCCCCTTTCTGTCATGCTAGTTTCAGCTTGACTCATGGCTTCTCTACCCAAGATGCTGTTCTAGGTCCTTCCCCAATTTATTTGAGAGTGGAAGAGGCATTGGAATTGACTAGTAGTGGACCAAATAGTGAGATCAATACCTGAGTGTGTGCCGCTAGTCAACCATGGAAACTCTGCATGTCACGGCAATCCTCGGGCATTCGAGACCTTATTCGATGCCTAGTTCCCTTTGTGGATGATTGCTAAATTGTAGCAATCATCTTTCTTGATCTAATTGATCGACTCAGCTCGATTCGACCAGATGTAAATCAAATCGTGCTCGTGACTTGCCTCATGTAGCACTCCATTGATTTAATTAGCTGCCGAATCCATTCACTCATTCAATTGCTTCGCCCTTAGTTATTGATTGTGTTGGAGCTTAGCGCCGATCATTTCCCTCCTTTTGTGAGGATAATTTGATCCACAACTCGGCCTTAAGAGTTATTTTGGCTGAATAGCACTTTGTCGATCCAGTAAGTTTGAACCAAGTCGTGCGGTGGTCTGGAGCTCGTGAATTTCTTGAATCAAACTAGCCCTAAAGGCACTGCATTACAGGGAAGAGTGCGAGGATGACGCATAGTGCCACGCTGGGTCAGTCCTCGACCCATGTGTTTTTGATTTTGGGCCGTGGCTATTTAAGGACTTTTTCTGGAATTAATTTCCTTAAGGAAATTAATTTAGAAAATCAAACCCTAGGATTTAATTTAAATAAAAATTCCAATTATATTAATGAAATAACTTAGCAAATTCTTATCCAAATGGTATAATTCAATATGTCATTTTAATTAGAAAAATGCAAATAACAAAAATATGAAATAAAATTTAAGATCCAATAATTTGATTTTATAAATTGGCCTAATCTTTCTTTGAGCTTAATTAATTTGTAATTAATTCATTTAATGTCCAAAAATTAGGATTTTAGTCTCTGATTGCTCATAAAATAGAGTAGAGCCTATTGATGCCATTAAAAATAATTTAGAGTTTCTAAAATTACTAATCACCTCTTAATCACCCTAATCCTTGATTAGTATTTTCAGCCCAATTTAATCCACTGATTTTGGTGATTTAGGTTTCTATTATCTTCTTAAGTGTAGTAAAACTTATATATGTGCTTGGATACTCTTAGTGAATCCTAATCCTCTTAATCACCTTAATTAGCCTTAAGGTTTGATTAGTATCAAGATCAAGATCAACTTCTAAGGTTATGAAGAATCATTTAAGTTTCTGCCTCTTAGTGTCAATATCAACTTCCAAGGTATGAAGGATCATCTAAGTTTCTATCTCAATAAGTTATAAGAGTTTTTCCTACCTCAATGTATCAATATTTAAAGTCTTAAAGAATTTTAAGAATAATCCTATGGCAAGACCCTTGAGATCTCACTTTTATATTTCTTAAGTTAACATACAAGATTTACTTGTTAGCTTTGGATTAAAGTGATTAGATCTGATGATTAAAATCCATCTGATCATATTCTATTCTACAATCATGGGATGAAATCAAAGATATTATTAGAGTTAGATCATTTTATAAATTATTATAATTTTATTATCCATCTTATACTAATAGTTTTATATTAGAGAAAATCAAAGATCAAAAGTTTGGATTCAAATGATTCAATCACTTAGATTCAATGTTAACCTTAACACTTTTAATTCAATAATTTAAGATTAATACTAAATCAGATGTATATTGGAATAATGATAATTGAATTATCTTATAATCAAGTTAATTGATTAAGTGATAAAGGTTTAAATCTTAATCAAGATAAGTTAGGATTTAATCCCTAACCTTACCAAAATTAAGACCCATGGTTGGTTTATAGATCAATAACAAATCAATATATTATTAGTGTATTATTGATGGCAAATTTCAAGTTTATATTAAGTATCATTAACTTAATCAAGTTCTTAAGTTTTTTATGTTCAAATATAGTGTATTGTCAATTTAAGCACATCATGGTGTCCAAATAATTGTTAAAGTTCTCTAACATATATCCTAATATCATGAAAGCATGGGAATCTAAAGTGATACAAAATAGAAGGTAATTAAGACTAACCAATTTCTAAATCAAATCAAAGTGGTTAGCACTTGATTACAAATCTAAAGAGCTTAGGTTTCATTCAAATTTGATTATTAAGACCTACTTAGCCAATACAAGCATTCAAGGATCCTATTATTTAATAGTTGGCACAAAATTTTTAAGGCACATAAGAGATTTTAAGCACATGCTATAAAAGACAAACTTTTAAATTTAATTTTCACATAAAATTTTATGCAATGCTCAATTTTATCTAAACTATGTTTAAATTCGATATAATTCGATCCCACTGGGGTCCTAGGGACCTTAAAATGCAAAAAATATGAAGTTTTGGCCATTCCAGCCAATTCTGCGCAAATCCGGACAGTTTTGGGCGCTGCGGCGCGTTGCTGCGCTTTCAGACGCTGCGACAGAAAATAGTGTTATGGTGCGCTACAGCGCGCTACGGTGGAAATTAGCATTATGGCGCGCGACAACGCCGCGGCGCCCTATGGTGCCTGATTTACCGAGAGTTGGATGTTACGGCGCGCTGCAATGCATTCAGGCGCTACGGTGCGCTGTAGCGGTCTAACTTTTGCAAATCACTGTTCAATTAATTTATCTCTTAGTTTCATATATTTTTCTAGAAATGACGCTGCAGTGCACTGTGGCGCGCTACATCGGTCTAACTTTCGAATGATTGTTCAATTAATTTTCCTCTTGATTTCCTATAATTTTTCCTAAAATGACGATGCAGTCTGCTGTGTCGCGCTACAGCAGTTTGCTTTCAAGCCATTATTTTAGCTCCAGAAGCGATGTCGCGCGCTACAGCGGATTCAGTTCGAGACTCGGGCGCTTCGGCGCGCTGTAGCGCCCGAAGGTGATTTCACCTGTGCGAAAACTGTAAAGGGTCTCATTTCGAGCTCAAATACTCTCAATCTAGAGCATTCAATGAGCAGTGCCATATATCAATGGAAAGGTTGTTCTGAGACTTTTGCATTGATACCAGAATTGGCATGAATGGATCATCCTAACTTTACGAACAACGGAATTAAAGCTTCGGGTATGCAAAATGGAAGAGAAATAGAGAATGAAATTTGATACTTTGAAGAACTGTAATGGCTTCCATATTTAATCATGGATGTCAAAAGATACAAAACAAGCATAATAGCAAAAATGATGTAGCCAAGGGAGAATAAGCAAAAGGGTACCTTAACCTTTAGGAGAAAGAAGAAAAAACTTTGTTTTCTTCAAGGACCTTGGAGAGGAGCTTTCTTCTTCAGCACAAGGGCAGCAATGGATGAAGGAAGGAGAGGGCTTCAGCTTTTGCCAAATGGAGATGACGAAGGAGTTTGAGTCCCTTCACAAAGGAGATGAAGTAGAGATAGGGGTATGCATAGCCTAAGAGGAGTTAGAGGGTGAGGGGGAGGTCCTCTGCTGTAACAATCCTAATCGTTACTCTAGCTAAACTTAGATTAATTAGGCAGATCCAAGCTTTGATTTTGGTTCCATTAGACTCAATGGGTCATTAAACTTAACCCTAGAAGTTTGAAATCAATCGGAGCTCAAAGGGGAAATTTGGTATTTTTGGCTATTTTCAAGCCCTGAAAAATATCAAAATTAATTTGATCTCCAAATCAAAATTTGATTTCATTTTTAAATTCCTCATACTCTAATTAGCTCAGGATAAATTTTTGGGAATTTTTAGAGCTCATTTAGTCCTAAATTGAATTTAGAATAATTAGAATTTTATTATATATTAATTAATTGAATTTACTTTATATTAAATTTAATTATTTAAATAAAATAAGGCGGAATTTGCTGCCTAGACTGTAGCAAATCCGCTGTGGGGTCCCGACAACGGCACCTGATTAAGAGCCAGTCGATGCGTTTACACGCATCTAATCGCGTTTAATCTATTGGCTCTCGATATCCCGCATCGTGATTAAATCCTAGCCGCTTGATCAGCATCTCATATCGGATGATCGAGATCTATTCCATGGTACGGTTAATAGAAGCCCGCATCCATCCATCCATCTTCAACGGTCTCGCGACCAGACAGCTGAGGACGACTCTCAACTGTTCACCTTTGTCCCTGCTCGACTCCTAGCTCGACCGCGAAGATCTTCCCATATTTGCCACGTCGTCATTGTCGGCCATGCCTCCACCTTAACCCTATGGCAATTGGGATTCTCCCCTGTATGGCCGAGCCTAGCATAGAGGCCCGGTGGGGTCAAGCCTCCCAATTGAGGAAGGCGGAAGCTGCCCCTCGGCCCGAGCCTGGATCGCTGGCTCCCGGCCTCGCCCACCAGACCTAGGCCCCTCTAAGCCTATAAACACTTCCATTGATCACACAGTGAGCTCCTTTGCTCACTGTGAAACTCACATTTCCCTCTGCCCTCTGTTCTCGGTGCTCCCAGCTCTACCAGAGACTGAACCTGCTTCGCCCGCTGATAGTGGGTATGATTTGGAGTTCAAATCCCCGAGCTGCAGTAGAGGGAGCTCAGGAGATTGCCAGGGACCTGCTGCATTGCTCAGCTCGCCTTCTTCCCAATTATCAGGTACAGGCTTCGTCCGAGTCTTCTGTCCAGCTAGATTCAGCTTGACTTACACTTAATCAAGCCCTTAGATGCTGCGTAGGACCTCTCCCTAGCTCCCAGTGGATGTTCGAGTCTTTGGGTGAGTTCTGGCAGTGGACCAGACGGTGAATTCGCCATCTGAGCTCACTGCTAGGCAAATCTCTGGTTCGCCAAATGCGGCATTTCCTCGAGTCAATTAGCCATCTACCAAACATTAGAAGCTGTCGGCAATGATTGTATAACCATTTCAAGGGCTTAATTCAACTAGATCGATCGATTCGACTAGAATCGATCGATCCAATCGCAGCCCTCATCTGCTAAATACCCCGAGTAATACCCCACTGATCCAGACCATCCTAGAACTCCTCGACTCGCCCTATCGCTTCCTCTTAGTACCCTGAACGTGTAGGGATCGAGACGGCCACAATCCGTGGCCTCTGTGAGGAGAATTCACTCCTTACAGATACGCCTTCAGGGACGCCTCGGCCGAGTAGTCCCCCGGTAATCTGGCGCCTCCCAGTTGGGGCTTATTGGTTTAATCGACGCGTCTGGAGTCAGGGATGGAGTAGCCATTGAGATCGAGGCATGGCGCAGCCAGAGTGTGGTGAATTGCGCATTGGGAGCAAACCCTAGGGCGCCGGGCTTCGGGTGCTAGCCAAGGGAAGAAGGTGAAGTCACAGGTCGGGCTGACCCGTGACCCGCGCATTTTGGAATCGGACCGACAGAATAATAAACAGAATTTTGGATTTAAAATCCATAAGGAAATTAAACTATAATTAGATTCCTATAGTTTTAATTTAAATAAACATTCAGAATAAATTAATTTAATAACTTTGGCTATACTGATCCAAATTGTATGATCCAATATACCATTTGAATCAGAAAAATACAAGGAATTTAATTATAAAATAAAATCACATATCCAATGGTTGGATTTAAAAATAATTGATTAAACCCTTTCTATTTTTAATTAAATCATAATAAATTCATTTGATAACCAAATTTAATGATTTAGGGCTTTGATTGCTCATTAAATCCTAAAGAACAACTTCATATCCTTAAACCTAAATTTGGATGTTTAAATTTTTTAATCACTCCTTAATCACCCTAATTAAGGATTAGTGAAATTAACCCTAATTTAACCTCTGATTTTTGATGAAGATTGTTCCTAATGCTATCCTAAGTACATTAGAACCTCTGGGTAAGCTTGGATTGCCTTAGAATGCCTTAATTTCACTAATCACTTTAATGGGCTTAAATAAGTGATTAGTGCTAACTAAACTAAATTAGGTTATTAAAACCTGAAATAAGTATGTTTCCCACTTCAGTAAGCAATATGAAACACATTAAAATAGATTAGATTTAATTTGGATAATTAAACCCAAAAATCCTAATTTTAGCCTTAAGAGGGGCATTTTGGTCATTTTGACCAAAATGTGCTTAAATGCTCCTTAAACCTTGGGAAATTCAGTAAATTAACCCTAATTTAGATTATTAATGTTCTCTAAACTCTTAAGCTAATAATGCTAATAATATTCATATTAAACTAAAGAATCTTCATTTAGTCTTAATACTTAGATCTTGAGTGATCTTAAAGGGGTCACTATGCCTTAATAATTGAACCCAATAACTGTAGATGTTAAATCTCACATTAATAAGTTCAATTAAGTTAATTTATGAGCCATTTTCAAAAGAAATGTAATTGGTAAAGTTTAAGTTACAAACCTAGACTAAGTCTAAAGTGATCAAATAATCAGATCTTAGATCTTAAATCCTAGACTTTAGATCCTCTACTTAAATCAAACTATCTCCAATTGAAATTCCTTAAATGATTCATTGTTTAATCCCTTGAAACCTTCCATGTGGGTATAAGGTGATTCAATCTATAGGATAATGAAATTATCTTAAAGGTGGAATATAGATCTTAGATTCTCTAGTTCTTAATTGATTATTTTATCTTATAATCAGTAGAATAACCCTTCACTAAGTTCATAGTTCTTGAATCTTTCAGCTTATAGGATCCTTTATCCTTAACTTTGGAATGGAGTGTGAACCCTAGATCCTTATTAGGACATCCCCTTTGATTTAGGTTCTGAATCCCTAAGTGGAATTCAAATTCAAGATCCTTAAATCTTGATTTATTTAATTAAGATTTGGGTAGAAGAGTGAAAATATAATAAAATTAGGTCATTAATTTATTTACTTAAACCATATAATCATCACATAATTTTGGATTAGAACTTGTTAAGTTCTAATATTAACTATAGGGATGTAAATCTGAGATTTTAATCGATAGCTGGATATTAGAGATCCCAAACTTGTACCTTCTCAGAGTAGTTAGATTTGGTAATTAGTTAACAATAGATATCACACCAGTTTAGATTGAGTCACTTGCTTACTTTGACTAGATTTGCTTTGCATACCTTGGATATTGAGCCTTATTCTTTGAGCATAATAGGAGAACTTAGGATATGGATGATACATCCTAAGTTAGTAATTGAATTGCATATCATTCAGTTCTTGCCTTGCTTGCAGTTGGTAGAATATGTCCTAGCATAGTATGCCTCTTCAGTAATAGTATTGTGTAGAATTGACCCAGGCCTAGAGGATTGGGATGGCCTATTGGCTGGGTATTGATTGATAGTTCAGTATTGGGAGCCCTGGATGGCCTATTGGCTGGTATGGCAGTACTATGTCTTAGGCTTATTGCTACTTAGCTGGATTGTTCAGTATTGTTTTCTATTTTGCTTTGTCATATGCTTCAGTGGCCTTATTTTTAGTACTTGCTCACTTTTCCACATGTCTTAGTGGCCTTACATAGATTGCTTTGCTTTTGTCACATGTCTCAGTGGTCTTTTCTTTTCCTTTCTTAATTAGCATGTTGTATGTATACTCATATAGTTTACTTAAATATATTGGCATGTTTAGGATGCTAGAATTATATGTTTTCAGTACTTGTATTTCTTTTATATACCCAGCATGTGTTAATATGATCATAAGCATATTAGGTTCAGAATTGTATTGTAGTTACTATTTCTTTTTAGCTGTTAGCCTCACCTTGTTTATTTTACATTGTATGTTCTTTCATACTAGTTGCTGGCTATAAATAGATAGTTTATAGTTGTCGTCCATAGCTTGTTGCACCTATTACTGCTTGCATATTTAGCTAATTTAAATGTGATATCTTTAAAATATTCAGTTTATTAAAATAGCCTAAAATGTACTTAGACAATTGTCTAACTGTAACCTTTTTGTTTTGTTGGCTGGGGCTCTGGCATTTGTGATACTGACAAATGTCAGATTCAGACTTATTCGTGGGCAGTGTCGCAAAAGAGGAGCAGGTTCAGGTGGAGGACCATGCTGCTGCTGTTTAGATAGATCTTGTATTTTATTTTTAGTGAGATTGAGAGATATTTTCATTTCCTTTTAAATTCAGTCTGTAATAATTAATTTTAGATGTATTTCATTCCTGCATTGTGATGAGTTACTATCTTGTCTTCTTTTCTTTTATACTATGTTGTGCTTGTGGATGTTACTACTTGCCTATTGCTTCCGCCACTTTGATATCTGTATATATATATTGATGAATGTTATAGTACTTGGTGGCAAGTCCTTGGCTTAAGCGGCTTACCTAACTTTAATTAAGTTGGGAATTTGCCACAGTTGGAGCACCGTACTTTCCATTGTCAGTACGGGGGCCCCACATCTGCCTTGCTGCTTGCGTGCAAAGGAGAAGGGGCGCCGAATGCAACTAAGGGAGGAAGCCAGGTAGGAAAATAGAAAATAGAAAAAAATTGGAAATAAAAATTGTTTATTTTTTTAATTATTTAAAAATTCAGATTTTTGAATCGCGCTCAGAAAATCTCGAAAATTCACCCCTAGCTAATTTGGGGGTGAGGAATTCAACTGCAAAATCAGATTTTGATTCTGACGATTAAATAATTATTTTATTTTCCAGTGCCTTTAATTCAAATAAAATATTCGCAAAAATCCGACGACTTCTAAATGCGTCCAAAACATCATCCCTAGCTAATTTGGGGGTGACGATCGCAACGGCGAAGTCAGATTTCGATTTCAAGGTCAAATTAAATACCTCAATTTTCTAATTAATTAAATATTAAAATAATCTAAAATAATTGATTGAGCTCCAAATTGCTACAAATCTTTAGGGTTTAGTTCTAATGGCTAGACAAACTTAATTGAATGATATTTAAGATATGATTAAGCTTAAATTAAGCTAGATAACAACTTTGGGTTGTTACATTGTATTTTAAAGTTATATGCCTCTACATTTGGTCGCACTATGGAATGAGGAATTCCCCTAACAGTGGATAGGACGTAATCTCTCAAGGCTCTACCCTTATTTAGTTTGTGAACCTCGCCTAGGTTATCTCCTAAATTTTTCATGGGTTATTGTGCTATAATTGCTCTAAGTTGTTGTCTTCTTGCTCTTAACAAACTTTATTCAATTTCAGGATCAAACAAATAATTATCACAATTTCTTCTGCGCATGCACAACTTAAATTAAGCAGAATTTTTTAAGCACAACTCAAGGACACAAAATGTATAAGAGTAAAAAAAAACAAAAAATACAAAAGAATTCATAAATTAAAAATTAAATGCATCAACATCTTAAATAACTATTTACTTTTAAATTATCTCTAATACGAATCAAATGGATCATTCCCCGACAACGGTGCCAACAACTTAACAGACCTACAATACATAGTTTGTGCTTGCACGCAAGTGTACATTGTCCAAAGTAATATGGGATGGTAAGATCCTGAGATTTATCCTCTTCTAGAACAACATTTAGTTTTGTTACTAGAGTATATTTAATTTCAATAATGTTTAAGTGATCAATATGGTTATGGATTTGATCCTAAATTATGATTTAAAGGTTTTTTTTTGGTGTTGAAATTGTATTTAAAAAATTAGAGAGAGTTGGGATTCTTCTTCTAAACTTCATACCAAGTTAATTATTTTCATTTTAATTTCTTAATCAAGAATCTTGTCTTCTTTAGTGAACTTACGAAATGTACTGAATCTTACCTAATGCTCAGAGATGAACACTAAAATGGTTCAATCTCATCACATAGATCATCATGTGATCGCTTAGCTTATGAATTCATCTCTTACGTTTAAGTGACAAAATCTATATTTAAGGCTGAATATCACATGAACTTAATTCCACCAAAGGCTCACACGCATCCACTCTTAATTTAGCTAAAGAAGTGAGCTACTAGGCTAAATAAGCTTATGTCACTTCACTCATAGCTCATAGCGGTCTAGATCCTCGCATAAATCAAGGGTGTGATGTGGAGCTAAAAAGGAGGTTCCCTATAGAGCCCCATCCCATTGTCGTGCATAAAGAAAAGAAAGGTAATCAATTGGCAGTGGAGCGGTGGGCTACTCTAGAAGGGCTACTAACTCAATCCCAAAGGAGGGTTGAGAGCTAATACTTAAGATAAAAGTAGTATCTTTATCCTAAGTATTAGACAAATACATACATTGGATTTAAAATACAACATGAAGAATCCAGTATATGTATAAAATATAAGCATTTCCAATATGCTGATCATATCACAATAAAATAGAGTGCAGAAACTAAACATACATCCTAAACATTCATCACATAACTGAATAAGAACTTTTATCTCAAAATTAAAAAGTAAATGCATCCAGAATTTTTACAAACTATCTACTGAAATAAAGTCTAACGACTGTACTAAAATAAACACATAAAGAAAATGGTAAGGTTGAAGGAGGGTCCACTAAGGCTCCATGAACTCCTCCTAAATCTCTTGAGAGTCCTCCTGATCTGACTCAATATGGTGCTCAAGATCTAGCAAATTGTCGGATCCCAAAAGTACCACGTGTTAGACAATAAGTCTAGCATATCAAAACTAATCTAAAGAGTTCTAATTATTTATATTTAACAGTAAATTAAACAAAGCTACAGAAAGATTGTAAAAGTAACTTAATAGTTAAAACTGTATAAAACTGAGTTAAGTAAAGATACTATATACTGAATACTAAAAACTAAAAATAAATAATATAGTGTATGATCTAAAATTGAGTAAATAACTTGTAAAACGGTATTGTATGCTACTAAAATTATTCATCTAAATATGCCACAATATTGTATTCCACTAATATGCAGCTGAACTATCACTGAACTGTTATGAGCAATACCGTTCAATGTCTACATACATCCTATTGGGAAATACAGTTTACTGTGCTGTCTAAATATCTTGAATTTTCCTCTATTGATGTATGCAATATTCTGTAACTCATAAATCATCACTGGTACTCATACATCATGCTTATGCTCATGCTCATGTCTTTACACTACATGACTTAAAATCCAGAAAATCCAGAATACTTTAAAGCTAGATTATGACTTAAATATCTCCACTGTGTAGAATCCTACTAGAAGGATTCTGACTCCTAGACTCTAATTTCAATAATTAGTTTCTCTTATTTAGGGATTTTGCTTGAAATAATCAATTAAAAAAGTTGTATACACATAGTTGTATGTTCCCAAGAGGGTGAGTTTAGCCCTTAGTTTGCTTATAGCTCCACTTATTAAGGTGCACACAAGATATGAGGCAGAACCCTATTGAAGTTATTATTCTCCCAAACTAAGATTATAGTTCACATTATTAAGTTTGGAGGATTTGCTCTAGCAAGACTGCATTCAGCTTATCCCTCGGGAAATCACCTGGTCATAAGTCCACATTGGAGTGACTCATCTAAACCTAAATATTACTGAAGTGACTCAGCACCATGGGTATGCATGATCATAACCAACTAATAATCCAAGCTCAGTCAATTATATTTAATAACTAAGGATTTATCAAAACTATAAATCTTACTCAATACTCCAAGGATGTAACCAAAAGGTCACTCAATATGGGTTACTACCATATTGGATAAATCTCATTCTAATATCTTAAGTGAATTCTACCACAAGGTTTAAGATCAACTTTTAAGGTTATGGAGGATCATCTAAGTGCCTACCTCAATATATCACAATAAGCCTTTCCTACCTCAATGTATTAGCTTTAATTAGGCCTTTTAGACATTTCAAAATACTCCTATAGCAAGATCATCAAGATCTAACACTTCTAACAATTAAACTAAATTCATAAGGGTGACTTATTGGGCTTAGATTAAATTGATAAGATCAGATGGTTAGACTCATCTGATCACATCTTATTCTACAATCATGGGATAAAATCAAAAATATTATTAAGATTAAATCATTCCATAAATCAATATAATTTTATTATCATTTTTATACTAAGAATCTTATATAAAATAAAATTAGAGATCTTAAGCTTAGATTCGAATGTTTCAATCACATAAGTTCATTATTAACTTCAGCACTTCTACTTTAATGATTTAAATTCAATACTAAATTAGATGCATTATTGGAATAATATCAGTTGAATTATCTTTCAATCAAGTTAATTGAATAAGTGATTAAGGATTTATATCTTAATCAGACATATTATGGTTTAATCCCTAGCCTTACCAAATTAGGACTAATTTTTTATTTATAGATCAATAATAAATCAATGTATTATTGGTATATTATTGATGGCAAATTTCAGAATGTATAGTAAGTATCATTTACTTACTCAAGTTCTTAAGGTTCTTAGGGTTGAACATTGATTAATATCAAATTAATTAAATCAAGTTGTCCAAATCAAAGGTAAAGTTCTCTAATATACACCATAATATTATGAAAGCATAGGAATATATAGTGACATAAAACAAAAGATGATTAAGGCAAATCAATTGTAATAACCCTAGGTTATTACCCTATTAAATTCTAGCATACTTGAGCATTCTTTTTAATACCAATACTTTTAGGATATCAAATTAAGCATAAATTGAAAATTTGAAGTCAATTGGATTCCCTTAAGTCTATAATTACATTTTGATCAATCTAAATGCCCTAGATTATATCTAAAATATTTTGATCTCAGAATTAAAATCTAATTGCATTTTTGAATTCCTCACCCCCAAATTAACTAGGGGTGAAAGCTTGATGCAATTTGGAAATCATTTAGACCACAATTCACATTTAATTAAAATGGTCTAATTACATAAAAGGGTTCCTAATCTTTCCAAATTACAAATATATCCTCAAAACTAAAATAGCAGTCGGCATCTGCTATGCGGACCGCGGGCGATCCGCTGCGGAGCCCGGGTTGCGTGATAGCGGCGTCCCGTAAATCTAACCGTCGCGATTAAATAATCGACGGTTAGGATTAGATCCCGTGGAACTGAGGATCAGCCGTCAGATGTGCCCCACGAATCCTATGGCGTGGATCAAATCAGATCTGACCGTTAAGTTCCGAAGAATTAGGACCATTCTGCGGTCCTGATCAATCCATCAGACGGACCACAACACACCCATGCTCTGGATCTTTGTATTTGCCATGCCCGCGACCGATAGAAGAAATCCTGTGGATTCTAGACAGCCTGGCCTGTCCCCCACTACCCATTCCACCTTAGCATGCCGTTGGGGATCTTTCCTTAATGGTATATTGGTCCTAATCGGGCCTCATGACCTGGCCGAGCTCAATTAGGAAAATTTAGAGCTCACCCATGGCCCAACCTCTAGGGTCTTTCCCAGCTTAAGCCAACCCTCTGGAAGCTTCCCTAAGCTCGTCTGAGGCTATAAATAGCCTCTGTAATCCTCCCTCCACCCCTTTGCTGCTTAATTGAGATCAATTTTCCATTGTTTCCTCTCCACCATTATCGTCTATCCGAGCTTGCATAGGCGATCCTAGGAGCTCCTGAACCGCTGATAGTAGGCTCTCCTGGTGTTCAAGATCCTTTGCAGCATCTGGAACCTCAGCTAAAGCCAGTGAAGCCCTCAGTCGATCGTTCTGAGCTCCCTCGTCAAACTAGGTACCCCTGTTTGCTTGGCCTGAGCCAATTGGGCTCAGACCCTCTTCCTTTCGATTTATAATCGTGCCTATTATCAAAACAAACCCAAGGCTATCAAACCTAAGCTCTAAGCTAGTCTCGATCGATTGAAATGCCACGGGTCGAGTAATGCCCCGATGATCTAGCCCACATCAGGACCTCAGACCAAGGGGCTTTGATCCGTCTAACCTCCTTGATGGTGTAGGGATCGAGCCCTGGGTCTGGCATGGCCTCTGTGGGGAGAATTATCTCCCCACAGTAGCTCTGAGGCAAAGCCTCTCGGGTGAGTAAGGTTCGGGCTACCACGACCACCTCACAAGGGGCTAAGGGGTTCAATCGAAGCTTCTTGGCCCAATGATGGTGTGAGAATCAATTAGGGGCCACGACATGACCGCATCGCTCAGAATTTTGCCGCATAAGCCAACCCTAATTTCCTGGGATTCGGGGAAGAGGGGTTGGGGACGACGGCACTATGCTGGCCGGGTCAGCCCATGACCTGCGCTGCATGACAGTGCCGGGTTCCTCGTGCCCTAGTCGACCCGCGCGGTTCGGCTAATGGGCCAATTAATCCAATGATAGAAAAATTAAATTGGAAAAATACAGAATGAATTAATTTTATAACTTTTAATCCAGTGGTCCAAACCCTATAATATTATATATGAAATTGATCAAAAAATCCACAGGGATCTGAATATAAAATAATATTGAACATATAATGGTTAGATTTTCCATTCTTACCTAATTATTATAGATCTTGATTAGGATTGAGTAGCAATTATACTTAACTAGATTGCATGTTTAGGGTACCATTAGCTTGCTTATGATGAGTAGAATGAATATTCTAAGTGAATTATTTTTTTGATCTATGTACCTTAACTTATGCCCTAATCTTGTTAAACTATGATTAGTGAAAATTAGGGTTTGTAGATATTAGATCTTATCAAACTTAGTCTCTAATTAATTGTAGAAGTAAATAGAACTTATGTGCTCATTTGTATGAAATTTTGATTGGCTAGATTTGTAATTAGGTGCTAATCCTTTTGAATAGATTTAGAGTTTGATTAGCACTAATTACTTTTTGTTTTTATAAATTTTCCTATTAATATGCTTCATAATAGTAAGGTAATTGTATGGAAACAATGTATGCTAATTTATGATGTATAAATTGAATAAATCTGAAATTGGAGAACTTAATCACCTTAATTAACTTAAGAAGTCTTAAGACTTTAATTAAGCTATTAAGACTTGATCCTAAGTCTAAGATTGCCACCAATAATACATACCTAATTCACTGATTTGATATTTGATCTATAAATGAATCCTTGATCTTAACTAGATATGAGTAGGGGTCAAACCCTCTTCTAATTAGTTAAGATCCAAATCCTTAAGCCTTAACTAAAGTGGCTTGATTGTAAGATAATATAATTGACATTATTCCAATAATGCATCTGATTTCCATTGATCTTAAGCATTTGGATTAGACATGTTAAGGTTAATAATAAACCTATGAGATTTCTTAATCTGAATCTGAACTTTAGCTCCTTGATTTTCTCCTAAATAAGACTATTAGTACGATAAGATTAATACAACCATATTGATTGAACAAGTGATCTAACTCCATTAATAATCTTGATTTAAATCCCATGATCTTAGAATAAGCTATAATCAGATGACTTAATCATCTGATCTAATCATCCTAAGTCTAAATGATAAGTAAAACCTATAGTGTTAGTAGTAGAGTTAAGAGTGTGAGATCTTAAGTATCTCAGTACAAGATCATTTCTGAAATATTTTCAAAGACCTAAATTTGAATATACATTGAGGTAGGAGTACTTTGCATAACTCATTGAGGTAGAAGCTTAGATGATCCCTTAACTTTAGAAGTTGATCTTAACCCCCTTGTGGTAGGAATCACTTAAGATATTAGAATGACACCCTTCCTTGTGGTAGAATCTATATTGAGTGATACTTGATCATATGTTTTTTCTTGGAACCTTGTATAGGACTTACCTATTTAGCATAAGAATTTATAGTCTTGATAAATCCTTGTTAATTAAATAGAATTGCGTGAACCTATATTATTAGTTGGTGTAGTATGGCATACCCATAGTACTGTTTTTCTTCAGTAGTATTTAGGATTGGTTGATTCACCCTAATGTGAACTTATGAGCAGGTGCTATTCCGAGGGATTAGATGAATACAGTCCCATTAGAGTAAATCTCTCAAGACTAAGAGTGTAATAAATAAGTACTCATTCCTTAGTTTGATTCAAATACAAATAGCCAATGAGCGATGCCTCCTAGCAAAGACCGCTTCAATAGGCGTAGCTCAAACAAACTAAGTAATTAGAATCACCTTCTTTAAGACACTGAGTGTGATTGTGAGTTAGGCATCTTAATAACTTAGCTTGAGATACAAATCGCCAATGGGTGATGCCTCCTATCGAAGATCACTTCGTTAGGGTGGTTTAATTAAACTAAGTGACAAGAATCATCTTTCTTGCAAATGTGCTAAATATGTGTATACAATCATCTCATCTAATGATCATTAATTAAATCTTCAACTTTAACCAATCATCATTCTAGAACTAGGAGTCAGAATCTTTTTAGCAGGATTCTGCACATTGGAGACCTAGAATTTATTATCGGTATTCAAAGTTTTGTGGATTTCTGAATTTTACTCATATAGAATAAAATCATGGGCATAAACATGAGCATGAGTTTGAGGAATCATTTTAGCAGTGATGCATAAGTATCAGTGATAAATTATGGGTTACGGAATGTTGCATACATTGTCTAGGGAATTTCAGGATCCATCGGCATCACCGTACTGTCTTCCCAACTAAGTGTATGTATACATTGGACCGTACGACTCATAGCCTTTCAATGGTAGTTCCGTTATATACCGTGGCATACAATTTTGTGGCATATTTAGGTGCATCATTCCAGTAAAATATAGTACAGCATTGGACATTGTTCACATTGATTTCTGAGCTTTTGATATTTTTGTTTATATTTAGTATTCAATTATGATGCAGTTTTACTTTGTTTAGTCTTTACAATTCCAGTTACATAGTATCTATACTAATATTTTCTATAGTCGTGTTTACTTTATTGTCTATTGCATTTACTTTAGAACTGCTTAGTTAGTTGCGATGTGTTAGACTTCAAGTCTAACACAGGGTACTTTTGGGATTCAGCAATTTGCTAGATCCTGAGTAGCTTATGGAGACAAAGCAGCAGGACCTACAGGAGATCCCAGAGGAGTACGTGGAGCCTTAGTGGATCAGTTTTCCACCTATTATTTATTGCTTATTTCAGTACTTTAGATAGATTTTACATTTCATCTTTTAAATCAATTTGTAATAACTCTAAATGTAATCTTACTTTTCTTTTTTGAGACTAATATTTACTACTGCTCTGTGATGAATATATTTTGGATGTTTTGCTTTAGCTTCTACACTCTGTTATACTACTATACTTAGTACTGTGATGTGATCAGCATACTGGAAATGCTAATATATTGATCACGTATATTGGATTCATATTTATCTTTTTAAATACAATATACATATTATCTAATACTTGAGATCAGTAATATACTCTTATCTTAAGTAATGACTCTCGATCCTACTATCAAGTTTGAGTCAGTAGCCTTAAGTGTAGCTCAGTCTTTTAGCCTATACGGGGAGATGGTTTTTTGTATGCTCGTCCTCTTGAGTAGCGCATCGCTCCACCGCTTATTACGATTACACTTGTCTTTTGCACATGGCGACGGGGTGGGGTGCTACATCAATTCCTAAATCAAATCAAAAGGGATTTAAACTTGATTACAAATATAAATAACTTAAGTTCCATGCAATTTAGTTATTAAGTTCTACTTGATCAAGTAAACAAAGATTCTAACATTTTCATTTAGCACAAAGTATTCAAGAAATTCTCTATGAGATTTAGAATATGCCATTTTAGGATAAGATGGTAGATTTCTCATTGAAATTCACCTACACATTCATATAATGCTTAATTTTATTAAATTTCGGCTCTATTAGGGTCCTAGGGTCATTAAAATGTGAAAAATCATAAATTCGGGCAATTTCAGACAGTTTTGGGTACTTTTGGACATTTCTGAATGCTATGGTGTGTTGTAGCACCTTTTGTCCGAAATCTAGGCACTACGGTGCAATGATGGTGGATTTCAACGCGGTGGCGCACGGCAGCCTTTTCAAGCACTGTGGCGTGCTACAGCGCCTGTTTTCTGAGGTGCAGACACTACGGCATGCGGTAGCGCTTTCAGGTACTGCGACGAATTTTAGAGTTTTGACGTGCTGCGGCAGATTTAATTTCATTTCATCAGATTTTTTTATGCTTCATCAAGTTATTATGCCGCTGTGGTACACGGTAGCGCGCATTGCTGCGGTAGACCCAAATTTGAACTTTGGGCGCTGCGGCGCGCTGCAACGCCCGACTGTGATTTTGCCTGTTCGGAAATTGTATTGGGTCTCCTTTCGCACTCAAATACTCCTTATTTTAGGCACCTCACATGTGGTGCCATATACCCATGGAAAGGCCATTCCGAGACCTTTCCATTGATATCAAAGTCGGCATGATCGAATTATCCTAACGAACAATAATTGATGCCCTAACTATAGGTATACCAAAATTTCACAATTTTTAACAACATTTTTCAATGAAGAAACAAGCTTCGATCGGGCTCATTTGAGATCGATTGAGTCTCGATGATCATACATAGATTCCATACAATAGCTAATGAACATGTCATTCATAGTACTTTGATATATCAAAAGAGTAGCCAAGGAAGAGGGTAGCAAATGGGTACCTTATCTTGCAATGATGGAGGGCTTGAGGGATTTCCTTTAGCAACAAGCTCACCAATTGAGAAAGGAGAAGAAACTTGGGAGGAGAAGAGGAGACCTAAGCTTGAGAGCAAAGGAAGAAAGAGGAGATGCTGAGCTCCTTCTTAAGGGAAAAGGAGAGCATGGCTCTTCCTTGAGCTCTCCCATCAACATGGAGGAGAAGATGGGAGAGGGGAGGGCTGGATTTTGCATGCGCCAGAAATTGGGGGAGAGGGCACAGAATCGAGAGGGAAAAGAGAAGGCAGGCGAGTCCCAAGGCGGGAGGAAAAAAATTGGAGAAAAAGAAAATGATTAAATAATTATTCCATTTAAAATTTTTAATTTATTAAAAATTCAGATTTGATAAACGCGTTCCGAAAAATCTCAAAAATTCACTCGAAGCTAATTTGAGGGTGAGGAATTCAATGGCAAAGTCAGATTTTGATTCTGATGATTATTTATTAATTTTATTTTATGGTGCATTTAATTACATTAAAATATTTGCAAAAATCTGACGACTTCCAAACGCATCCAAAACATCACCTCTAGCTAATTTGGGTGTGACGATCGCAATGACAAAGTTGGATTTTAATTTTGGAGTCAGATTAAATATCCTAATTTTCAATTAATTAAATATTATTAAAATATTCCAATTATTCAATTGAACTCTGAAATCACTCCAAAATTTCAAGAATTGGTTCTAATGACTTGATGAACTCACTAAAATGATAACTAGGATGCAATTAATCTAAAAAGGCTAAGTAACAATCTTAGGTTGTTACATTCCTGGCTCATATGCATCTACTCTTAATTTAACCAAGATAAAGTGTTGTGAAGCAAAATGAACTTGTCACATAGCTCATAGCTTGACGCGCTCAATTACCTTGCATAAACCAAGAGTGAGCTATGGAGCTCAAAGAATGTTAACAATTCTCATGGCTCAAATGATCAAGCACTTGTCCAAAGCTGTGCATGGGCTATTTTTGCATAGAAAATATTGTCACAGTGCGATGTTAATGCTCATGCATGCACAGCTTTAGGGCAAGATGATCATTGAGCTCAATGAGATTTTTATTTAAATTTATATAGAGAAATATTAATATAAAGATTCACCATTTTCCAATTGTCCATTCAAAAGAACAAGCAAACATTTCAGATCTAGTTAGCATTCTATTAATAGGAAGAGTACATGCATTACATCCATAGTTTTTACATGCTCCTCCTAACCCTCCTCAAAGGGGGTTTTGGCTGCCACTAAAATAGAAGTACAAGAAATATTGAACCTTTGTATGGCTCTTACAAGCAAATACAAGGGATAAAGTTGGAATATGATACTAGGAAACAACTATCATGTTCGCCTAGATTTCTTCTTCCTTTGATCTCCTTGGTTCCTTGCTCTGTGCTTCTCCTCTTCCTTAGCTACAATATTCTTCTCTTTTGGGGTGTGGAACTCTTCTCAATATTTTTTACAAGCAACACTCAAAAATAAGAACTTGAAACTAAATTTGAACCTTTTCTAAGTCATTAATCTTCCCCCTTATAACCTTTGTATCAACCTACATTCCTCAAAGCAGTTAGCCAACCTCCTCCTTGAGAATTGAATTCTTATTTATGTATATTCATTTATTCTCTAGGTAATATAGGAGTAATAATTCATGCCATTAATTTATGATGTAAGAAGATGGAAAAATTAAGTTTATTAGTTTTCTCAATATTTATTAGGAGGTTATATACAAAGTATACTTACAGTGGGTGCTACGGCGTGATGTAGTACCTAGCTTTCTAGAAATTTTCTGCCACAGCACGCTGTAGCGCTTGGATCTCAGGTTCATCTCAGCCATGACGCATTGCAACGTCTGGCTCTCAGGAATTAATTCGCCACGGTGCGCTATTGCGCTTGGCTCTCAAGAATTTATTTTCCACGATGCACTGTAGCCCCTCGCTCTCATGTTTATGTCCGCCATGACGTGTTGTAGCGCCTACCTCTTGGGAATATATTTTCCACGGTGCATTGTAGCGTTTGGTTCTCAAGTTTTTATCTATCACGGCGAGATGTAGAGCTTAACTCTTGGGTTTTTATCTGCTAGGGTGCGCTGTAGCACCTGGCTCTCGGAAACTTACCCACCACGGTGTGCTGTAGCACCTGGCTCTCAAGACCTCATCCTCCACGGCGCCTTGCTCTTGAAAAAAAGGATGTTGTGGCACGTTAGAGATCACTGTGGTGCACTGCAGTGCCATCTTTACCTAGATTTCTCTTTTATCTTAATTTGAGCTCTTCATCCTGAAATGCCCCAAAAATACATATCAAAGTACAACTAATCCTATAAAAAGCTAATTTATAATATTAAATTATGTACAATTATTGGGTTCATCAAGAGTTTTGAAGTTGAACCACAAATACTCATGTTGTGGAGGTCCACAAGAGTCACAAGACTACAACAACTTGAGACAGAGGCATTGTAGCTCGCTCTAGCACGAATCTGCATGATACTGAAGCACTGTAGCGTGTTACGGTGCCAGTTACCCGAGACCAAGGCGCTGTATTACATCATAGCGACTGCTATCCGAGGCCAGGGTGCTATATCCCGTTGTAGCACCAGCCGTAAATTTGCTCTGATTTAGGCGTTGCCCGAAGCAATTTGGGTGGTATTTTGGACCATTTGGGGTCTGAATATTTGCTGGATACTTATAGGAACATTATTGGAGGAGTTTCTAAGGTTGACAAGGGCAACATAAGGGCTTTGGCTATTATCAGAGAGAACCCTAAGGGAGTTTGTTGCTGCTCTCCTTCTTCATTTTAGAGTAAGAGCTGATGTTCCCTACTAGAGAAGAGATGGATCGGGAGGCTGTGCAAGCAGTAGATCTCTTTTTATCTTCTGAATGTGAAGCTTTTTGTAACTTTGTAATTCTTTGATACAAGCAGAATTTTCTGTGTGATGTGACTCCGTGATTTTTTCCATCTTTGAGTTTTTCACGTAAAATTCTAGTTGCTTGGATGCTTGTATGTGGATGAATGTGCATGTGCTGTGATCTATATTTGTTGTGCTTGTGATTTTGTCATTTGCTTGGTAACCGTTAATGCAACCCCGATCCTCAAGCGAAAATTGCTTCTACAGCGGTGCTCTCTAGGTGTGATTCATCAACAAAACTTTCATAACTTTGGAATAACAATAGCCATTGGATGAGATCTGTCTGATTGGATTAGTTCCAATGAATGGTGAAGACAATTTCGAATTGCTTGATATGTCTGGAGTTTCAAAATTAGAAAAATATCAAGGACATGAAAATGTATTGTTGCCAAAATTATAAAAGTTAAATAGAGGCAGACTGTTACTAATAAAAGGCAAATATTAGTGCTAACATGACAACCACACAAGGAAGTGAAACATTTATTTGTACAACTATCATTTTTTCATTTTATTGAATACTTTGAACTTGTTATAACTTGGCTTCATGATAAAAAGTTAATAAGCGATTTTAAATATGTAATCGTCTTTCAAATTTTGTTTGTCACAAATTTGTAGATATAATATATATTTTACAACATTACACACAAAGCATATATGTCGAATTTGAGGCTGAGTGTGTGCAGCAAATATCTTGCATATATTAACTAGTGAGTGTAGATAAAATTATCATACTTATATAATTTTATCACACGAGAATGACAAAATTATTATTGAGTCTTCTCTTGTATATTATTTGATTAAAATCTTAGTGTGAACATTAATATAATTCTGTGGCACAATACATAGTTCATGATTAGCTAAATATGCAAAAATGGATCATTCCAGAGTTAAACGATCAAACTTTTTCAAGTTAAGCAAAATGCTATTCAAATTAATTGCACACTTTTCTTACAATTCAATTTAAAATACCATAAATTTTTAATCATGATTTTGATTAATAAATTTCAATTATTTTAAATGAAACACTAATTTTAAATACTTTAATATAATACTAATAAAAATATATTTAAAAATATTATAGTAGGTCTCATATACTTTTTGCATTCCTTTTGGTCTTTTCTCGGGACTGGTGGTTTTAGCTTTTGCACCCCACTTTACTTTCCACTATTAATATTCTTAGGTATACAAACGTTAGAACTAATTACGTATTTGTATACTAAAACCTTGTATTATGTTCACAAAGATTTTTCATTTTAAAGATTCTCCCTTTCATAAATAACCCTAAAGACTCACTATTCTGTACACTACCCAGCAGCACAGAGCCCTAAAGCCTGCCCCATAACAATGGCGGCTGCGTTCTTCATCCTTCCCGTCCTCCTCATCGTCATACTACCCTTACCAACCTCATCTCAGTACCCACCGTCAACCCTAACCATCGTGAATAACTGCCCCTTCATAATCTGCCCTGCCATCGCCCCCAATACTGGTCACGAAGTCCTGGAACGCGGCGGGTTCTGCCTTCCAACTCTATCCCATCGCTCCTTCTCGGCCCCAGCAATGCACTGGTCAGGCCGCATCTGGGCCCGCACGGGCTGCGCCCACTCTGGCGCGGGCTTCTCCTGCGCTACCGGCGACTGCGGAAATCGCCTCGAATGCGCTGGCCTCGGTGGCGCCGCACCCGCCACCCTAGCCCAAATCACCCTCCACCACGGCGGCCTCCGTGATCTTGTTTCCTACTCCGTCAGCCTTGTCGACGGCTTCAATCTCCCCATGACCGTCACCCCTCACGATGGCCGCGGCCTCTGCCCTGTCGTCGGCTGCCGCGATAATCTGCTGTCCACCTGCCCACCCGCACTTCAGTTTAGGGCTCCAGCAGGCGCTGGATCGGTCGTCGGGTGTAAGAGTGGCTGCGAAGCTTTCGGGACTGATCAACTCTGCTGCCGGAACGCCTTCAATAGCCCGACCACCTGTCGGGCATCCAGCTACTCTAATTTTTTTAAGAATTTATGTCCGGCAACATTCACTTATGCACAGGATAGCCCATCTCTGGCTCACGAATGCGAGGGCCCGAAGGAGCTGAAGGTTATATTTTGCCATTGACGGCGGCGATAACTTGCCTTTTTATGTGTTTTTGTATCTTTGTGTGCTGCCCTTTGGTTTGTGCAGTGGGTTTGTAACTTTGTTTCTCTGTCGTGGTGCTGTTGTCGGTATGAAGAAGATTGATTTCCATGGCCCTTTTTTATAAAGGGGTTTAAGTTAATTGATCATGGGGGAATCTAGTGGTGGTGGATCCTTTCATGAAGCAGTAGCTGTTTCTGTTGGTGCTTCCTTTTTACTCCACTGGCTAAAGAAGCTTCCGCATTTCTCAGAACTTCCCTATTATTTTTCACTAAGATGAGGAGATTCAAATGTTAGCTCAAGAGTTAGCTCTGAGTCGCAAAATTTGAAAAGAATTGGTCTGCTCTACCTCTCATTAATGGTTTTATTTTATCTTAAACATCATGTGAAGCCGATGTTTGACTCTCGTAATGTTATTTTCAGATTATTATATGAATATGATAGTGTTCGTTGCTCAAAGATTTGTTAAATGGTCATCAAATGTTGATGTTTCTTTCGACCGTTATAGTTCTTTTGTTCAAGATTACCTTTTACTAACTCCTTCACCATATGCTCTATCACTAAAGCAGGAGGCCGTTGCATTTGAACAGAGTTCACTTGGAAATTTGTTAGTACATCTTATTCTAATTCAAGCTACAGTTTTCAGGAAACTTCTGACTAAGATTTGGCTGATCAAAAAGTTGTTTTTTTCTAACTCTACCCCAATATTGCTTAGAATTCTTCGTGTGGGCATGATAAGTTCGCTTGCTCAGTGGTTGTTGAAGCAGTTGAGATTTGGTTGAGAAGTTCACTTGGTATTAGCACTTTGATTACTACTGATGATAATGTGAATCATAACAATAAGTATTGATATAGGGGAGGCACTTTTTTTTGGAGTTGAGAGCACTTGCTCGATTTATTTCAAATAAAATAAAAAGTGAATTCAGAGTGCATCTAAGAAAACAAGCAAGGCAAATTAACTAGCATTCAACTATCCTAGTATTAAAATAGAGTTTGGGGTACGAGATCGAAATCAAAATAAGACATCCAAGCCTTATGAAGGAAGGAACTGGGAGTCGTTGAAGAGGTTGATCGGTAGGTGCCTTGGCTATATTAGTTGATTTGTTGTTGGCTATTGGAGGACGCTTAATGTTGTGAAGAAGGAATGAACCTGCTTGAAGTCCTATGTTATGTTACTCATAGACTGAGACAAACAGTTCGCAAGATGGAAAGTTTCAGGGACGGCTGAATATGAGTGGAGAGCTACCGCATCGAATTTCCAGAATTGAATGATTTTTCTGATTTTTGATTTGCAAATGTTGGATATGTGAATTTTGTCTCTAGAACTGTTGTTGAAATCCTGCAGCTTCTTTCTTCCCAAATAGTACGTGCAATGATGCTAATGGCCAGAAGGCTGGTGTTCTTCCCTAGTCTTATAGAGGCAGTGATTCCACTGTCTAGTAGTTGAGACAATGTAGGGGGAATTAGCCAACTTGTGTCGAACGACATTCTGTTTCTATGCTCTTCTGAAGCAAACCGACAATTATAAAAAATGTGATTGTGTAATTTTGAGAGAGTTGCAGAGATGACACTTGGAAGTAACCAAATTTCCTTTAGAAATTAAGATGTTGGTCATCTTCAAGAAGTTGTTTAGAGCTTTCTATTCCGAGCAGGCGTATTGGAGTTTGTGGCCTGTAAAGCAATTTTGATTGTGTCAATCAACGTCTTTCCAGTCTTCATTATAAATTTCTTAGCTTTCGCAAGTGAGAAGACCGGGATGTCGTGAAAAGAAGCGGAATGATTAGCATTGGAAATGGATATTTGGATAAACATGGGATGGGCTGCCTTGTGGATGTGGTTCAAGCAATTGGGCAATGTTTCGGCTTTTTGGACGAAAATAATATGAAGGAAATTGAAGTTGTCCTCTAGGAGGAGAGAGGCGTGTGAGAATTGAGTACTCTCCATAACATAGTTTGCTTGCATCATTTTAGCAGAGTCGTAGGTGAGCAAAGGCCTAACCCGCCCTTGTCACGAGGAGTTGTGGTGAGGTCCTAAGAAATGGCTTAAAGCTATTTGTCCATGGAACCGGAAGACAAAAATCTCATGCACATAGTGCTATTTTTGCTTAAAGTGCCTTTAAGAATATGGGAGGCCTTGAATCAGTATATGAGAATATTCCATATGAAGAGCTTGAGAAACTGAAGCCTACCAGCATATGTGAGGGAGCATTGAGCCCAACCGAAAAGGTTAAGCGTTAATTTGTCATGAAGAGGTTGACACATTAGCGATGCGATTTTTTCATTGCGTATAGGGGGGCCAATATATTCCGTTGGAAATTCTTTGATATCATTGTTAAGGATTATGGACAAAGAAGATTGATCTTTAGCTGATTTTGGAAAACAAATGGAGGATTTACTAGCATTCATGAAAATGCTCGAGAAATTGAAGCATCTTGTAAGGCAGCCCTTTAAAGACTCAATGTCGCTATTGGAGGCTTTGCCGAAAATTAAAATGTCTTATGCAAACAGTAGGTGAGAACAACTAAAATTGTTTTTAATAAGCGCCTTGAAGGATTTGGACCTACTTGCTTCCTCGAATATATCATAATGACCATTAAGTGCTATTGTACAAGGTGGAGGGGGGGGGGGGAGTGCGAACACCCCTGGTGGATGCCATTTGTAAATAAAAAAAACCATTGGATTCTTTCGTTGAGAAGAACGAAAAAGTGAACTTTATTAATGCACACTTCCACACAAGAAAGGATATTGCTGAAGAGCCCCATACTTTTCATGCAAAGTATGATGTAATTTCAATTAAGGTTGTCAAAAGCATTAAAAATGCCAACTTTCAAGCAAAATATGGGCTTGTGAGTAGAACTGTTGAACCCATGTAGGAGAGCATTTTTAAGGAAGATGGCGGCGGCAGAACGGCCTAGAATGAAGCCCACTTGTGCTGGGTTGATGAAGTCAAAGAGGTGGAGTTTGATTCAGTAATGGCCGTCTCCTAACCATCGTCGAGTTAACATTAACTCAACATGGATTAAGTGGTGATCTTCATTAGTATCACGAATATTAAACAAGATATCCATAATACTAATCATGAGATGAGCAAGATCCTATTAGAAACATATATTGTATAGCAGTGTAGTAAATAAATAAAGACATCCAGACATTAAGGAAAATAGGGTTGCAGTTTCTCCGACATTTTTGCAAAGAGCATTGGTGTTCAGTCGATGCGCCACGCTCCAGGGATGGTGTAGAGACCAAGATTGGGTCGTCAGTATGTCTAAGTGGATTGGATTATGGTTTTGCCCTAACCATAATTCCCTATCATCGGGGATTCCACTAAGGTAGAGAAGAATAGTGTCAGGCTATGTCAGACCCCGACCCGCGTGTTTTGTCCGGGTTATTTAAATAACCCAATTTTTCATAATATTTGTCTCACTGAAAATTACTCTGAATAATCCTAAGTATATAATTAATTAATGTAGAACATTCCATTAAAATTAATGAAATATTTTGCTCAATTTAAATCCAAATTTAGTGATCTTATATATCATTTTAATCAAGAAAATTTGTAGAATCTTAATCTACAATAATATTTAGCTTTCTATATTCAAGTCTTAATTAAGCCATAATTATCGGAAAAATGGATTAGTGAATATTAGGCTTAATTCTTTGCTAAATTTTATGATTAGGGTTTCAATTTCTTCATTAGATAGAGGAGAACTTGAGCATACAATTAAAAATATTTTTCTACGCTTAATTTTGTTAATTACTCACTAATCATGCCAAGATTTGATTAGTGATAACTATAAGTTTTAGAAATCTGATTTTTATGTTTGAGGTGTCTAATGACTCCTTAGATAGTGTAGAACCTAATTATAATTTAAAATTTCATTTTCTAAGATTTAATTTACTAATCACTCTCTAATGAGTTGAAGCTCTAATTAGTGCTCATTAAGCTCATTTCTTAACCAAATTTAATGTTTAATTTGTTAATCTTATCTTTAAATAGTAAGGAATCAAGTGACACCAAGAAAATTAAATTTAAAACTCTAAATCTTAAAGTCAACTTTTGAACCCTTAATTAACGACATTTTAATTATTAGAAGTCAAAGGTGATTAAGGAGAAATTTTAGAACCACCAATATGTCCCATACTCCTAAAAATGAAAAGAAAAATGTATAGAACCTTAATTTGGTTTAATCTAAATCATTAATATCCAATTAGCTTAAGTCCCAATGTGGTTCTAATTAATTGACTTTAATATTTAAATGTGATTAAAGTGTGAATTTAGAAGATTTCCCTTAATCTTTAGCTTTAGAGAATCTAGTTTGAGTAAGCTTATACCATAGATGATTAGAACCCTAAGTTAAGAGACTAAAACCCCATATGTTGGAGTTTAAGCTCTTAATCTCTAAAACTTGAAAAGGTCGATCAAGATTGGTGTGGGATAATTATCAAATATGATGATTGATTTAATCACTTAACTTCAGTAGGAGATACTGTGTGATTTTAAATTAGAAATTGATTAGTTCTAATGCTTAACCTTATAGGACCATGACTCTGAGATTATATGGGATAACAGAATAATAGAGATCCCGAGCTTATATATTCTCAAAATAGTTAGAATGAATAAATTAAAAATAAATGAAAATTAAAAATAAATGATATCATGGATCTTATTTAGAATGTTGCTAAATCCATGATTTGATGCTCTGCTTTGCCTTATTTTGATCTTTATAGTCTTGTTCATAATCCGAGTGATATCGCGTATTTAATGAATTCTCAATATTAGCCTTGCAATTCATATCATTTTCACATCATTAAATTAGCAAAAGTAAATCATATAACATTCAGTGGAGTATCTTTTAGTTAGTTTGCCTCGTCAGTTCCAGTTGTGTTGAATCGGCTCGGCTCCGACCATGAGTCTTTGTGGCGACCACCCCCTAATCGTCCGGATCAGGAGGTGGTCGTCAACGGGCAAACCCTCACTTAGCATTCAGATTAAGGAATGGTCCTTCTTAATCAAATGCCAAGGGAGGATATGCCCTTAAAGGAAAAGAGTAAAATAGAGCCAATCACTGAATGAGCATACTATAATATATCAAAGTGCGGAAGAAAGAAAAGTAATAACATCTATATAATCTAAATAAGAACTATACAACTCAGAATATATAAACATGAAAAGTAAAGCAGTTGAAACATGTATTATTACAAAACAACATTTAAGTTTAAACAGTAAAGGAAAGGTAAAGTCACTCAAACCTCACAAAGTAAAAGAAAAGCTAAGAGTCTTCTCCTACGCGCTCCTCCTCCTGAATCAGATCTTCAGAAGGTTCCACAACCTCAAAAAGCTCAAAATTTATCATTGTCGATTTCATAATGATAGGGCCCCAACCAACAAAAGAAAAATCTAGTTAGATAAAATGTTTAAGTACATTTTTTTGGTGATAGATTTTTAAGTTAAATGATATCACAATATCTAAGCAGAGTAGGAGTAGTAAAGCATCAAAAAAAGGTGACAAAGTTATAATTAACATATCTATAACTCATACAAGGTGTGAGGTAAGCACATACCTCATCTCAAGCTGCAAAAAATGGTTAAGTAACACATAATAAAATCTACTAAGCCCAAGAAAATTCCTAAGTAATATGATCAACTTAAGACATGCTAGTTACAATATAAAAATGAAAGTACTGAACTAAAAGTAAAGTTCTAACATCCTAATATGCTATAAAGTAAATGTGAACTGTTGAAAAATATAACATACATGTAAAGCTATAAGTACTAAAGTAATTGTTGTATGTAAGTATGTTGAACTGTAATGCAAAAGATATACCAGAATTGTAAAGTAATTGTAAAGTAAATGTAAGGTAAAGACATAAAGTAAAGTGTGGAGATACTCCTACTTAGTCCTGCCAAAAAGTAAGGTCCATCTGATCATCTAGGAAAGAGTCCCAGATTAAAGTATCACGCACTAGGAAAGCATCCTAGGAAAAAGTAACACGTACTAGGAAAGTGTCCTAGGCAAAAGTAACACGCACTAGGAAAGTGTCATAGGCAAAAGTAATACGCACTAAGAAAGTGTCATAGGAAAAAGCTGTCTCAAAAGTAAAGTTATACTAGAAGGCAGACTAAATAAGACATAACTCATATAGTTTAATAAAGTTATCTCCATCAAATTTCCTCCTTAAGCTATGAAAATGCCATATGAATATATTCAAAGTCTAACATAGAATATACTATGTTTAATATAATGTGACAAAGTATTAAGTTCAAAATAAGGAAAGCATAGTATACAATTTTCAATGAATAAAATAGCACTAAATAACTTTGTAATATCACTTTGTTTTCTAATTAGTCGGTCTAACTACTCTAAGTTACATAAGATTTAGTATCATCAATTCTTACACTATTTGTAACTTAGAATCACGATCCTATGAGTTGAACATAGTTAGGACTAGCTAGCGCAGTCTGACTTTTTAACTAGAGATATAGTTCTCCACATGCAAACTTCATCCTTTTTAGACATTGACTGCATCATTACTGAGGAGGCTCCTAATGATCAAGATAAAGAGCCTCATTTTCTTGTTCGTTGGAAACATAAGCCGCCTACAAAAGACACATGGCTAACACGTACAGATTTAAAAGCTCTAGATCCATAATTAGTAGAAGATTACTTGAATTTTATCTCTTCAGTGCAGAGTTCAATTTAGCTGATGGGAGTTGATGTAGCACATCCTAAGAATATTATCAAAGGCCCAATAACAAGAGCCATGGCTAAAGTTCAAGGGATGAATTTGAAGGTGGGCCTAATTACAAAAGCCCAATCAAAAGCCTAATAAAGAGCCCAAATATTGAGTTTACTATTTATAATTTGTTTTTATTAATATTGTACTTCTTTTATTTATTATGGCACATGTTTGGCCAGCCATGTTATGAGAAAAATATTTAATTTAAGTAGTTGGAGTTACTTCTTCATGAATTTCCAATTACCCATCTATTCCTCCAAAATTTCCCTCCATATTTTCCCTCCAAAGCACATAGGGCAAGAGACTTGAAGTGCCTATAAATATAAGCTAAAATGTAATGTAATTGAGTAACTTGAATGAAAGAAATTTGTGGTGAATAGCTCTCATATTGCTTGGTTCTTGGTGGTGTCATGTTTATTGCCTATCTTTGGTGAGTTAGGTTATTATCTTATTTATATTTTATTTTCCTAACCATACTCTTATTCTCATAACCTCAAACTATTTACACATCTTCTCTAGCATCTTAAGTATCATTTAAAAGTATTAATCATTATCTAATCTCCCAAACACTCTCCAAACTCCACCATAACCTTCGCAGCCAAATCTAAAAATAGCTTGACTTAGTCTTCTTCCCTACCCCTCGACACCCATCTAAACACCATCAAACATATCCATCTACGATAGATCCAAACTACACATCTTAGACTACCTATATTAATTTATTTCCAGCTCTTTAACCCACCAAAACCCCACCTACAAAAGGGATATTTTGAATCAGCCCAAACTAGGCTCGATTTGGACTAGTCTTGGCTTTCCTTTAGATTGTCCACTCTAAACTCATAACCAACCCACCACAAACACTAGAAATCATGCTTAGATTTATCCTACCAATCCATTCAATATTGATATATCTAATTTACTGAGAAAAGATAGCCATCTAGCATCAATTATTATTTTAGTTAAATCCATTAACGGCACCTTCACTCCTTTTTCCTTTGCCATCCATTCTCCTTAACGCCATCTGGAATGGATCGGCAATTTCTGGATTGTCCGATTGAAATCGGACGATCATCGAGTTGTTTCCCTCATCTGGAGTGAACCGGCTTGATTGGCTTGAACTGAGCCGATCTCTTCGTCCCCGCGAAAGCGTGCGCGTGGCAGGCACCGAGGGAACGTCGCCGTCACTAGGACACACGGCTAGCACTGCGAGAAGTCAAGATCTTCCTACCGCCTTAGGCAGCGTAAGAACATCCATTTAGTAGTGATTGATCTGGAGAGATTAGAGGGAATGCACCTTGGATCCCTCAATTTCTCGCACTATGTTCAAACAACCGTACATAAGAGCCTTAAGGCACCTCCATTCCATTTGAATTATATGCATGATTGTTATGTTCAAAATTAAGGCTATTGTTCAATGTTTATACTGTCTTAATTTGATTAATCAAAATTTGATAAAATTTAGATTGTGTCTGGATGCTCTGGCAGCAATGACCTAGAATGATAGGGCATTATAGAATAGGATATTAGGGTCTTAAAGAGGTTGATTCCTGAGCCCAGGTGATAGGACTCGGCTTGCCTGGCCTTCCTCGGTGCGTGCCGAGCCCAGAGGTAGCTGGTGTTCTATGCTAGAGGGTGCCCTAGCTCACCTCTTGTCGATCACGTTAGGAAGGTGAAGTCCAGGTCCTGCAGCTAAAATTGTCGGCTCGTCGGTCGAAGCAGGTCCTATCAGTGCCAGCTATCGATCGAGAATTGGACGTCGTACCCTCTGCCGTAGCCTGCAGTTCCCACCGCTATTTTGACCTGCAGTTATTAAGTTAATAGATATATATTTTTATAATTTCAAACTATGATTAATTAATTCAAATTTATACAGTAAAAGTTAAGGTAATTTAATTATATAATTAATTTAGAAACTTTAAATTTCCATAAGTCCTAATCTACCCATCCAAACATAGCAATATTATATCTCATTTTAATCAAAAAAATGAGAGGAATATTATGATACTTTCAAATTTCTATTTGGAGCTATATTTCACCTAGTGATATTTAGGACCCCTAAAGTAAACCCTAAATGTCTCAAAAATTGTATTTAATCATAACTTTATAACCACTTACCCAAACATACCCAATATGGATCTTAAAGTAATCAGCAAAGCCTAAGGATTAATCTAGTAGTATTAGTTTTGCTATTTGAGATATAATTTGACTAATCACTTTTGGACCCAAACCCTAATCTTCCAAGGCTCAAAATTTTTAAACAACTAATCCAAACCTAGTCAATATGGGTCTTAAAGTGATCAGTAGAACCTCTAAAATAACTTAGTAGTTTTTAATTCTCTATTTTGATTAGTACTAACTTAATCACTTTTAGGACCTAACCCTAATTACCCTAATTAACCCTAGAACTTCAATTGACCATAACTTGGTCAATTGAGCTCCAAATAAGGTTATCAATATATCCATTTTGATCAGGAAAATCTAATTAACTGTAAACAATAAAAATATTTTAGATCCAATGATTAGATCTCTTAATTAGCCCTAATCACCTTAAAACATGATTAGTGAATATTAGCAAAATTAATAATCCAAATTGAGTAATTTTTGTTTTTGATTACTCCTTGAGTAGAATAAAACTTAGTTATATGGTTAGATTAGTGATTTTATGATTAATTTTACTAATCACCTACTAATCACCTTAGACCATAATTAGGCCGTAACTTAGCCAATTAGAGTCCAAATTGAGCCTACCATTAGTCATTGTGATTAGTGAGTCATTTGTGATCTACATCCACTATATTTACTCAATCTGGACACCAATTGAAAAAGTTAAGAATTTGACCCTTAATTAAGAAACCCTAAATTACTCTTTTACCCTTAAGCTTGTATTAGCTATAACTTAGCCAATACTTCTAAGAATTTAATAATTTTAGGTTTTATGGAAACCTTAGATAGTAAGAAATAATAAAATGACTGAAAATTTAGGTTTTATTTGACCAAATTACCAAAATGCTCCTATGAGCAAATTCATTAAATTGATCTCATAAGGCTTATTAATTATCCAAAATTAATGTAACCACTGTCTAATCTTATATTAAATAGTAAGAAACACTTTGCCACTAAGAATTTTAGATTTGCAGCCCTAGATCAAAAGTTGATCTTTTTGACCCTTAAGTAGAGGCAAAATGGTCATTTTGCCCAAATTTAAGGTTAAACACTTTTTAGCCCTAGAAACATTATCTAAATAGTAAGCAACACTTTGCCACTAAGAATTTCAGATTTGTAGCCCTAGATCAAAAGTTGATCTTTTTGACCCTTAAGTAGAGGCAAAATGGTCATTTTGCCCAAATTTAGGGTTAAACACTTTTTAGCCCTAGAATCATTATCTAAACTTTATAATCAATAGTTCAAGTAATTTAGACTTTAATTTAGATAGTTCTAAGTCTTAAATTAGAAATTTAAGGAAAAACCCAATTTTGGTCTTAAGTAAAAATTTAAGTAAAGATGTGAGTCATTTTCTTTCCTTTGAACTTCTTAGTTCACCCATAGGTCTTATATCATTAGTTAGGATGTATGTCTGAGTGCTACTCTTAGTATTTAAGAGCCTTAATTCCTAGGATTAGAAGTAGAGCATAGGTTAGAATTCATCTAATGAGTAAAGTGAGTTACTCATTAGGTGAAACCTTAGTTTTAATAGTTTATAGATTTTCATAGTTTATTAAATGGTTTTTGATCTTTTAATCTTGGAATTTGGATTAGAGATCTATCCTATTGAGTTTGACTTTACTCAATAGGATTTGCCTTACATTTAATCAGTGAAATGGGATTAAACCCTATTCCTTAAGATAACCTTGTGATTAAGAATTATATCCTATTATTTGGAGTTAAATTCATAATTCTTTCAATCTTGATTTGGCTAATCAAGATTTGGTTTAGGATTATTCAAAAAAACAAATTAGGATGGTTAACTTACTTATTTAATTATATAGACGATATTGATTCAATTATAATTAGGACTAGCTAGGTCCTTAGTAATGATGCAGTCAATGTCTAAAAAGGATGAAGTTTGCATGTGGGGAACTATATCTCTAGCTAAAAAGTCAGACTGCGGAAGTGGAGGTTTGCTAACTCTTTCATATGATAAAATATCTTCAATATTAATAATAGGATGAATTAGCATATCATTAGGCAAATCAAGGTGATAAGCATTAGATCTAATTTTCCTAAGAACTTTGAAATGCCACAAGCCCTTGGATGTAATTTCTTATATTTGGTGTTGTTATATCGCTCAGAGCGGATGCGAATTGAAACATAATCACCTTCTTTAAATTCTTTAGTTGGTTTATTATGATTTGCCTTAGATGCATATTTTTTATTACTTAAAGTGATTTGCTATCTTATAGAATCATGAAGGTTTTGAAAACCTTTGGCAAATGTGAATGCTGAATCAGAAAATGTATGAGAAGGAAGGTTGGCAGCATCAATCGGCCGCTTAGGATTATGGCCATACACCACCTCAAATCGAGATGTTTTGGTTGTTCGGGAAGTACTACTATTATATGCAAATTTAGCTGTAGGTAAATGTAAGTCCTAATTACGAATGCTTTTTCCAACAAGGCACCTAAGTAAGTTTTCTAAGCTTTGATTGACAACTTTAGTTTGACCATTTATTTGGGGGTGAAAAGCTGATGAAATTTTCAATTTTGTCCTAAGAAGTTTCCATAAGGTCTTCCAAAATTATGAGACAAATCGAACATCCCGATCTGATACAGTAGTTGAAGGAAGGCCATGCAATTGCACAATTTCCTTACAGAATAATTTTACAGTATGGGAGGCATCATTAGTTTTAGAGCAATGTATGAAATGTGTCATCTTAGAAAATCTATCAACAACCATAAATATGCTATCATGGCCACGAGCTGTTTGGGGTAACCCAAGAACAAAATCCATTGATAAATTTTCCCAAGGCCTATGAGGAATAGGCAATGCCGCGTATTGGCCAGATTTTTGTTTAGTAGCTTTATCTTGTTTGCAAGTTAAACACTGAGCTACTAGTTTTTGAATATCTCTTTTTAGGGAAGGCTAAGAAAATCTATTATCCATCAAGCAAATTGTTTTATCCTTTCCAAAATATCCAGCAATTCCTCCCGAGTGCAATTCAAAAATCAAAAACTCCCTTAGAGAAGACCTAGGAATGCAAAGTTTTTTACTCGATAAAAATACCCATTAATCTTAGAATATGCTACGTTTAAGGTCAGCGGTTTGTTCAAGTGCTCCGTGTAAATTAGATGAAAGTCTGGGCACACTGGGTACTCATCTCGAATTCGTTCAAATCCAGGAATTTTAAATTCTAAAGAGGAGATGGTTATTGTCACCCTTGATAATGCATCAGCAGGTTTGTTTTCAATCCTGGTTTATGTTTAAGGACAAATGAATAGTCTTGGAGAAACTCAACCCATTTGGCATGTCTATGATTTAGCTTACGTTGAGTATTGATAAATTTAAGGGCATGATGGTCTGAATTAAGAAGAAAGTTATTATGTAAGAGATAGTGTCTCCAATGCCTTAATGACTGAATGATAGCATAAAATTCTCTATCATATGTTGAGTATCATTGCTTTGCATTATTCAACTTCTCACTAAAGAATGCAATAGGATGATTTTCTTGACTTAAAACTCCTCCAATTCTAATTCCAGATGCAAGTCACTTCAAGGGTTTTAGAAAAATCAGGGAGTCGAAGGACTGGGGCTGTTGTCATTAATGCTTTAATTTGATCTAAAGCCTTTAGAGCAGTTGGGATCCAACAAAACTTGTCTAACTTCAATATATCAGTGATTGGTGCTACAACAACACTAAAGTTTCTAATGAATCGCCTATAGAATGTTGCAAGGCCATGAAAACTCCTTACTTTAGTAAATGTTTTAGGAGTTAGCCACTCCATAATTGCCTTAACTTTGGTCGGGTCAGGTTTTATTCCTTTAGAGGAAATGATAAAACCTAAGAATATCACATCAGTTTGCAAGAAGAAACAATTTTTAAAACTAATGTAAAACTTTTCTATTTTAAGAGTCTCAAAATTTTGTCTAAGATGATTAAGGTGGTCTACTTATTTAGGCTAAAAATTAATATATCATCAAAATAAACCACCAAAAATTTTCCTATAAATGACTTAAGAATAGTATTCATCATTCTCATAAATGTACTAGGTTTATTCGAAAGTCCAAATGGCATGACCAACCATTCATAGAGTTCATCAGGGGTCTTGAAAGCTATTTTCCATTCATCTTTATATTTAATTCTACTTTTGATGATACCCACTTTTCAAATTAATCTTAGAAAAAAATTTGCTCCTGAGATTAAGTCTAACATGTCATCTAATTGGGGAATGGGGAATTGATATTTGATAGTGATTTTATTGATAGCCCGACTATCGATGCACATTCTCCATGTTCCATCCTTCTTAGGAGTTATTAGGACAGAGACCACACAAGGACTAAGACTATCTTGTATAAATCCTTTCTCAAGTAATTCAGTGACCTGTCTCTTAATTTCTGAATGTTCAGTGGGGTTCATTCTATAATGAGGAAGGTTTGGAAGTTGTGAACCTGGAACTAAGTCTATAGCATGTTGGATGGATTGAAGTAGTGGAAATTCATTTGGGAGTTCCTCTGGAGCAATTTCTCTAAATTCAGAAAGGAGAGGTAAAACCTCTTTAGGAATGGGAATCTCATTAATATTTAAGTTAACTTTTTTTATATGTAAAAGGTGAACATTGGTCGGATCAGAAAATTCTTTTTTTAAGGTTCCAAATCCTATTGAGCTTACATCAAACATTGAAAAAGAATGAGTAAATAAGGTAGAACTAGGATTATGCATAGGATCCCTTATCACTATCAGTTGAACCTTTGCTCCTTTCTTGATAGTGGGTTTTGGTTGAAGATCAGATGTTGGTTTATGTGGTGCTATAGACGATATCTTCTCTAGTGGTTTGTTTGGAAAAAGTTTAATGGTTTCATTGTTATGTTTAAAAATATATGTGTTCTCTCTATCATAATGGATTACACTCAAGTCATAAAGCCATGGTCGCCCAAGTAGAATATGAGCAATATCCATAGGGAGCACATCACACCAAATTTTATCCTCATAACTACCAATCTTGATAGGAACTAAACATCGACTAGTGATGGGAAGCGAAGTATATAAAGGAAAGCCAAGATTAGTCAAAGTCGAGCCTAGTTTGGGCTGATTCAAAATATCCCTTTTGTAGGTGGGGTTTTGGTGGGTTAAAGAGCTGGAAATAAATTAATATAGGTAGTCTAAGATGTGTAGTTTAGATCTGGAGTAGATGTCTAGGTTTGATGTTGTTTAGATGGGTGTCGAGGGGTTGGGAAGAAGACTAGGTCGAGTTATTTTTAGATTTGGCTACGAAAGTTGTGGTGGAGTTGGAGAGTGTTTGGGAGATTAGATAATGATTTAATATTTTTAAATGATACTTAAGATGCTGGAGAAGATGTGTAAATTGTTTGAGGTTATGAGAATAAGAGTATGTTTAGGAAAATAAAATATAAATAAGATAATAACCTAACTCACCAAACATAGGCAATAAACTTGACACCACCAAGCACCAAGCAATATGAGAGCTATTCACCACAAATTTCTTTCATTCAAGTTACTCCATTACATTACATTTTAGCTCATATTTATAGGCACTACAAGTCTCTTGCCCTATGAGCTTTGGAGGGAAAATATCGAGGGAAATTTTGGAGGAAAAGATGGATAGTTGGCAATTCGTGAAGAAATAACTCCAACTACTTACATTAAATATTTTTCTCATGACATGGCTAGCCAAACATATGCCATAATAAATAAAAAAATTATAATATTAATATAAACAAAATACAAATAGTAAACCTAATATTTGGGCTATTTATTAGGCTTTTGATTGGGCATTTGTAATTAGGCCCACCTTCAAATTCTTCCATTGAACTTCAGCCATGGCTCTTGTTATTGGGCCTTTGATAATATTCTTAGGATGTGACATACATCAATAATTAATTAATTTACCCTCATTTTTCTTAATTATAATTAATCAATTAAATATGTTCCAAAAATTCCCAATAAATCACCCTTAGCTAATTGAGAGGTGATGAACGCAACGGCAGAGATGAATTTTGAATTCAACGAGTATTTAATTATTCGAATTTTTAGGGTATTTAAATAATATTAAGACATTAAACGAAAATCCAATGACTTCCAAGTGCCTCCAAAACATCACCCCTCAGCCAATTTGGGGGTGGTGAACGCAATGACGAAGTCAGATTTTTTATTTGAGGTCAAAATAATTAGGTTAATTTTTAAAGTTTTTGGATTTTCCAGAAATTAGAATTTGATCATTTGATCCTTAATTTGGACTGAACCTTAGAGATGAGTTCTAAATGACTTAATTAAGGCACTAGAACCATAATAAGGACTTGGATTAGTCCTAATTGATCTAACTAACAACCTGGGTTATTACAGTCTTGTTGGATGCTACATGTATGATTTTATAGTCTAGCTTGAATCTAGCCCTATGAGTGGCTAGATGATGCATGTGGGACTTTATGGGTAGTTGCTACGTTTAGCTAGTTACTATTATGGTAGGCTAGGCTAATCTAGACATATTTATAGTAAAATGATGTTTTTAGTTTAGATGCGTATATTTTATATTCAATTTTTATGTTTCTTAGTTATTTTCATTATATTTTTACTTTAGCAATTTTTTTTGCATTATATATTTGCAAGCTAGGTTACTATATTTTCTATTATTTTTATATATTATAGCATTTTATTTTATATAAGTACATTTAGTATGCTCAGATTTGATCAGATTTGTGATGGCCCCTAATTCTGATCCCCTGCAGAGGTACAAAAACTGGGGTGGTGTCGTCTGACTTGTCAAAGATTATAATCGAGATTTAAAATAATAATATAAGCATCATAGAAAATTGCTCAATTAATTTAAAAATAAAAAAACTATTTTTGATTTGATATAGTAGCAATTATATGAGTAGAATTTTCTTCTTTATTTAAAATACAGGAAGAAAACATAAAAGTAAAAATGAATCAGTTGATTATTCAGCATTGTTCCAGTTCTTCATCATTGTCCTGGCCTAGCATTTATAATGAAAATACCCGAGTTGAACACTCATTAAAGAAAACTCTAAGTACTACGGATATAATTAATTACATTATATATATATATATACACATTCACTTTTAAGAATTATCATAACATTTTTTTATAAATAAGCATTGAATAATAATTAAAACATTGATAAAAGTAACCTATCACATGTAAGTCATACTACATCCATAATAGATATCTCTATCTCAAAAACAAATAAATAATAATAGCTTTCAAGTGGGCAATTATTGAACCTTAAGGAATCAAGTATGTCTGCCTTGTTATCATAATTTTGTGTTCTATGTAACATATATCATTTCACCATACTAGCCCCCTCGTCGGCATAATCATAGTATCCTTGTATTTTCAAAAGAAGGATAATAATGAACTAGCCCCATTCTAAATATAAAATTATATTATGTATGGATTGTAAATAACTTCAGCTAAACCCCAATTATATTCTATCAAAATCTATTATTTATTCTTGATAGTATCTCAAATAGTAATAGTATACTTACATCATGAAATTTGCAAGATTTTAAACTAGAGTTCGAAATATATAATTAAATTGATGAAATTTGTGAGTTTCAAAGTGGAGCAAAAAACATATAATTTAATCAACATATATAAATACACTTCATGATATTTGGGGGTACCTATTTTTCTTGCTAAGTTGATCTCTTATAAATCTATGTAAAATTTTTTATTAGCAAACTGATGAAGTAATTTTCATACAAATATATTTTCTTATTAGATTCTTTCTCTCTTTATTTTTTTGTTCGTAAGAAGGATAAATGTAAATAGGAAGAGAAGAATATGATTGAAATGGTGGTGATGTTTATAGTTATAAGGATAATAACAACAGAAAATTAAGATAATAATAATAATAATATTGATATTATTATTTATATTTATAAGATAAGAATATTATATAAAAATATAAATGCTATTATTATTTAGAGAGAGAATATAATAATAAGGAAGAAATAATATTGTATATATATTTGTTTAGAAAAGTAGAGATAATTATTAGGGATACTAATAATAATAATATTATTATATTATTATTATTATCATTATCATTTACATAAAAAGAGCACTATTTTTATTTGTTCTAGAGAGAATATGATAATTTCATCTTCTCATTCTTTTAGCATCCATGTAAAAGAGGTGAGTGATGTTTGTACTATCACGTAAAGATCTTGCATCTCATTTTCTCGGTTATCAAGCATCTTATCAGTTAATATTGTAAATGTGGCCAAAGCTTCAATGATCCTCTGCATCATTTCTTCAAATATTTAGATTTGTTGGTATAGAGTTGGTGAGCTTGGAACATAGCTGATTTCAAGATTCTCAATTTGTCATGGGATTCAAGTTGCGGAGTCTAATTCTGAGGAATTATTCCAATAATCTTGTGGATCCATTTATTAAAAATATTATTTATATAAAATCTCAAACTCTTTCTAATAATATAAAACTTGCATTTGAAAGATACAAACACACTTATATGTACACACACACACACACACACACACACACACACACACACACACATACACACACACACACACACACACACACACACACACACACACACACACACACACACACACATACACACACACACACACACACACACACACACACACACACACACACACATATTTATATATGTATATGGCAAAATATAAGTTCTACATTTTTTATGCATTCTTCCTTTCACTGATCCTATTTTTCTCTTAATAGTAGTAGTTTTTTGACTTATGTTGAATGACAAGTTTATATGTTGGATGATCTTAGACACTTCTTACTTCTCTTCTAGTTTTATTAAATGATACTCGTATGATACAATTGCTTCTTTGATGGTGCTTTGTAGGTTTTTTATCTCTCTCATATGATTCTTAGTTTGAGCATGAAAGATTGTAAGGATTAGATATTTCATCTCCTCAAATTTTTGGGCTAAAGTTTGAAATTGCTTTTCTAAGGCAGGAGGTTGATCAATGTTAACTTCTTAGACTTTATGATGGGCATGAATCTATTTCATTATGATCTTCATTTTCATTAAAGTATTCAATGAACTCATTTTTGGGATTCATTTGTAAAAAGAATATAATATAATAATGATTTACACACACACACACACACACACACACACAAACACACACACACACACAAACACACATACAAACACACACACAAATATATATGTATCAAAATTAATTTTGAACAAATCTAAATTTTATAGTTTCATTCAATATTGTTTTCTTAACTCTAGCTCTGATACCAACTGGGATGGCCCCCAATTCTGATTCCATGCAGAGGTACAGAGATTGGGGTGGCGTTGTCCAACTTATCGTGAATTATAGTTAATATTTAGAATAATAACATAAGCATCACATATAATTGCTCAATTAATTTGAACATAATAAAAAGATATTTATTTTGATATAGTAGTCATAAATCTAAGATTTATAGCAAAATAAAGGAATAAAAGTATTCAAAACAACCCTTGAACAAGCATACTTTGATTATAATCTTATCATTTTCAGGTAAAAACAAGAAAAAGAAGCAATTATGGAAAAGAAGATGAATTTTTGGAAGAAAACCATTGTGGCACGCCGCAGTGTGCCACAGCGGGCCATGGCGGTCTACTGAATAAAGCTCATATCAGATGCACAGGATTTCTCGGTAGCTAGGTTACAGGAGGAGTGATTCCATCAGGTACCTTGGAGTTACTGTCACTAGGTGACCTCCGAGATGGGCAGATTTCTCAGCAGTCACTGAGCAGGTCTGCAGCTGTCTCCGTTATTGGAGTAGCTGGCACCTCTCCCTTTCAGGCAGGCTCTACCTGATCAAATCTGTGCTTTTAGCGATCCCTTGCTACCAGATGTCTGTGGCTCTGATTCCAGACTCCTGCGTCTCGAACATTGAGGCTATCCTCCGTAAGTTCCTTTGGGAAGGAGTGGGGGGGTAGCAGTCTGCACTATGTGAGCTGGCAAGAGGTCTGTCGACTGCTCGAGGCCGGAGGTCTTGGGATCTGAGACCTGCGGATTTGGAGGACTGTTCTTGTGGCGTGCCACACCTTCAGTTTTGTCTGTAGGGAGGACCTTCTCTGGGTGAGAGCCATGGAGGCCCGCTACCGTCGCTGTGGTGAGGATTTCACTGTCAGAAGAGCAGATTTGGCAGTTTGGAGGATACTCGGTTATGGCTGGACCATGGTGCAGCACAACTCTAGTGTAGAGGAGGGGGCCACCAGTGGCAGATTGCATATTTCTCTGAGAACAGGACCAGCCAGTTGTACAGACTGGAGCGGGTGGGATAGCCTTGGCAGTTTGCAGCTTTGTGGGATATGGCCTTGGGACCCCGCGAGGCCTCTTTTATGTGGATACTCTTCAGGGATGCTATCCCGACTCGATGCTGGCTCGCTCGGAGGGGGCTTGCTCAATCTCCTACCTGTGTCTGGGCCTGTGAGGTAGTTGAGGACAGGGTACACTTTGTACTCCACTGCAGTTATACTTCAGCGATTATGGAGACCTTCATGGCTTGGGGCCTGCTTCCTACTGCCTTGACTTCTTAGGATCAGTTCGCAGCACTTTTCTCATCTTCCACTATGTTTTGCAGCAGCTGTTTCAGCTGTCAGTTGGTTGCCTACACTCTGTAACAATTCTGGCGGAGCAAGACGGAGTTCTCCTATTGCCGTCAGTTTCCCACCCCTGTGGGTTGTTCTAGCGTGATCCTATCAGCCTTGGTCAGTGCTGGTCTTCATGATGGGAGCAACTTCTGGGGTTCCGCGGCCCACCAGGGCCCCTCCACCTCCTCGAGATGGTGCCCCCCCGCCCCGTTGGTTGAAGGACAACATTGACGCATCGTACTTCTTTGGCGAGCTCAGAGCTTTTGGTGTGGCAATTGTTCGTGATGCAGAGGAACAGTTTTTGTCGGCTGCTGGTGATGTTGTTCAGGCTAGATCCCTGCTCCAAGCTGAGGTCCAAGCAGTGACTATTCTCCAGCAGGCTTTGTTGACCACTGGGACCAACTTCCAAGGGCTCATCATTGAGGGCGATTGCTTAGGCGCTGTTCGGAGACTCCGTCATCTCTAGGAGAGGACCCTGCGATCCCGAGGAGCAGAGAGGCATGCGGACACCCTCTGCTTCCTGCTCGAGATCCCACGTGTTATCTTTTCCTACCAATTGTGTAGCACGAACCGGGTAGCCGAATTTTGTGCTTGTTTGGCCCGACAGGGCATTTTCACTTTTGATAGGAGCGTGTGCTCCCTAGGAGGCTTTTGGACCTCCTGGTTGATGATACCATGGAGTTTGATCCCAGTTGAGCTTTTGTACTGTGATTGATTATTGATATATATATATATATATATATATATATATATATGCATGGGCTACGACCACCTTTCATGAATAAAACTCACCTAGAGCATACCTGCAAGCTTGGAAGTAGAACCGCTGCAGTGCGCCACAGTGCGCTGTCACGCACCACGACTTCATTTCCCAGAGAATATTTTTAACCATATGACAATTAATTGAACATGGATTTTCCGTGTTTTTGTAACTTCATCTGCTACAACGCACCAAAGCAGGCCATGATGCCATTCCTCGGAGAATATTTTTGACCATATGAGAATTAATTGAGCAGAGATTTTTTGCATTTTTGTAACTTCAACCGCTACAGCACGCCTCCGGCGGGCTGCGACGTAATTTCATCAAAACTTTAAGAAAAATAAAAGATTAATTGGATAGTGAATTCGCAACTCAAAATGCATCAGCGTGCTACGGCAAGAAACTGAATTAATTCGACTCCCCACAGCGTGCTGCAGTGGAACAGTGTTTCAAACAAGGCTTCCACAGCGCGTTATGACAGATCCCCAGTAAACAACATGTCTGGAACCTTGAATAGCAGAATTAGATGCAATTGCTGTAGTGCGCTATAGTGCGTTGCAGCGCGCCACAGCGCTAGACGCAGTTTTTCCCAGGTAAAGGCATTAATGACAGCATAAGGAAGGTAGAGAAATTAAACCTTTGGCCTTCCCCAACCATTTGGAACTTGCAAAAGCAGTAAATCCTACTATATCCAAGAGGAATAAGGGAATGATATTAAATGGCATTGCATGAATTCAAGGAAGAGAAAGGGTTAGACAGAATTTATGAAGAAGGCTAAAGGAACTCCTTTATAAACAACATTCTTAAACTAAAAGAGGGTTACAATTTTACAATTCAAAAGACCTAAAAAGGGAGGCTGCAGGAGAAGAAAAGAAGAGAACTCTTCAAGGAGCAAGAGGTGTATTATGAAGAATAGAGAGAAGAAGGCAGCAAAGAAAGGCAGAGAATTCAGGTAGAAGCAATGGAGGAAGATCGAGAGAACCCTAGAAAACCTCTAGGTGTTTCTTAGTACTATCCTTAAACTTATATTTATTTTTTTCCTATTGTAAAATGATGTCAAGATTTACTTCTTTATGCATGTGTTCTTTTGATTTATTTTTAATGGAAAGCTAAATCTCTTTGGAGAGGGTTGGGAAGTAATTGTAGGAAAATGTAAGGTTATAATGGTATTGCAATGGATTTATTTTAATGAATAAAATTGATTTCTATTTTATTATTTATTATTATTATTGTGAATGAATGCATGGATGAAACTCTGTCAAAATACTTTACTAAAATAAAACTTAAATGAATTATCAATTAATAAAAGAACTCAAGCTCCAAGCTCATCAATTGGACAAGAGTAAGGAAAATAGTGCAAGTAGAGCTGAGAACTATGTGACAAGTTCTCAAGCTCACTTGCACCTTTCCTTTAAAGCTCTACTAAGAGATTTGATATTTTAGAACTAAGTTCCCATCATCTTTGCTCTGCTGCTCAGCAAAGTAGAATGGATGAGAGGACGTTGGAAATCCAATGGATGATGTGACATAGTCCATTTAACCCAACGCATCCTCTTATCTAACTAAACCGCATGTATAAGCACTTGATGCAATATTGATATAATTCATATTTGTCAGATCTAACATTTAAAAGATAATATTTGATAATCTAGATATGGGAAATCAAAGATAAATTTAAATAATGATCTTATAAAGGTTTAGGTTCCAAGGTAGAATCCCAAGGGGAGTTCTACTTGTTGCACTAAATCTGAACTTATTGTAATTGGAGGTTAACTCTAATTCTAATAGTGTTCACTTGATTTAATTAAGCATGGAAATATCAATTTATACATTTCAATAATGAAGTAATAACACCAATTCCTTACAAGTCCTAAAATAAAACCCCTAGTCTCTCCTTTTGAACAAATTATATCTTACCCTAAGGTAAATTATATTATTAACTTAGGAACTATCTCAAACCAAAAGTCAATATTCTAAATATTACTAAAAGAAAATAAAACTTAGTATCAAAATGAGGTGCCCCACCCCCTAATCCACAAGATTAGACTTAAGGGGAGGTGTGCCACTCTGGTAAATCCCTCACTTATCATTAGATTAGGTGAAACCACAATCCATATAATAAGGGAAGGATGTGCACAGAATGCATACATAAGATCAGTCACTAAATCAATACAAGTACAGAGTGCGGAAGCAAATAAGTAAATAGTACATCTATTTCACCATAAACCAACTAAGAGATAAAAATGAAAAATGCTTAGAAATAATAGTACAGAAAAGAAAGCATAGTCACAAGGGTACCTGTATTATTACAACATTTATTTAAAGTTTAAAATGAAATAAAAAGCATCACTCTTCCTCACAATAATATAAAAGAAATTAGAGGTCTTCAGCTCCACCCTGCTGTGCTTCCTCCAGATAGGGATCCTCCTCAGGTACTAGATCTCCAAACTACTCAGATTCTGACATTGTCAGTTTCACAATGTCAGGGCCCCACCCAACAAAAGAAAAATCTTATTAGACAATTGTCTAACTACATTTTAGGCTGATAAATTCTTGTACATTTATTAATATCACCATTTTCCTAATCTTAAAGCGATAGAAAATAAAAATGGGAGCAACAAGCATATAATGAAAGGCGATAAGTTATAAATTAAGCATTTATAACTAAGCAAGAATGAGGCAAAAGACATACTTCAAAATAAGTTAAAACAAGACATGCATACATGTTTAAATAATAAAAATAAAGTATTGAAAAGAAAGACTACATTCTAAATATGCTGATAATCATATGACATATACAGATTTAAATAAAATCAATCCAATTTGATTTTTTAGCTAATCAATAAAATATAATAAATATGGGTCTTAAAGTGATCAAGAAAATAACCCCATCACTGTGGTAATATTAATTTTTCCATTCTGTGAATAATTTGCAAAGTCACATTTAGGACTCCCTCCTAAAATGACCAAAATGCTCTTGGTTTTCAATCGGCCATAACTAGATCAATTGAACTCCAAATCAGAAAATTTAAAGTGCTAACTAACTTAGAATTTTAGTACCATCAACAAACTAAAATAAGATTTAGGTTTTGAATCCTAGAAACCCTAAGTTGACCAAAATAATCATAACCCTAATTAGGCCATAACTTGACTAATTGAGGTCCAAATTGGGTCTACTCCCAATTAAAGTACTCAATGTGGTATAGGAAAGCTTTAAACTCTGAGTTTGTTGAAATTAGATCTCAAACAGAAATCCTTGGACATTTCACCTCATAATATAACATTCTTAGATTCTATGGAGTTCTTGGACAACAACCAATATTAAACTGCATAAAAATGTAAATTCCATTAGGTGTAAATTACTAAATTGCCCCTTAGGTCAAAATCCTTAGTTTGGACCTATATGACCAATTTCTTGTCCAATTTTGGTGTACTTACTATCTTTCTTGATGTTAGGCAGGCATGAATTATTTGGAAGTAAGAAATTTAAATTTGAAGCCTTAAATCAAAAAATAGCTTTTTAGACCCATAAGCAGGGGGAAATGGTCATTTTGCCTAAAATTTAAGTTAAGTGTCCTTAACCCCTAAAATATTATTTTAAATCAATAATAAAAATTTATTAAAATCAATTAAGTGAATAAAACCAACTAGCCAATCAAATTTGGTTATATTCCATAAATTCTTTAAGTCTTGTTCCTTAGGAATTAATACTTTACATTAGGATTATTCCTGAGATAAGGACTAGATCATATATTAGATTTTATTCACTAGATAAAGTGAGTTATTCAATGAATGAAACCTTGGTTTTATTAGTTTCTAGTTTAACAACTTAATTTGGATTATTTTATCTTCCAACCTTAGGATAAGAATAAGAGAATTATCCTATTAAGTTTGACTTTACTTAATAAGTTTTGCCTTAATCATTAGTTCACTTTAGAATTTAGAAACTCTAGATCTTTAGACTTTACCTTTGGATTATGTGCTTAACTTCAATCTTGTGGAGTTAAAAATCATAATCTCTAGTTTAGTATATCTGATCAAATCTTAGATTAGAGTGTCTAAATTCATCAATTAGGATGTTATAATTTACTACTTAACCTATAGTTGTACTTGATTGAACTAGATTAGAACTTGATCAGTTCTAATCCTTTTAGCTTATAAGGTCGTACTTCTAAGTTACAGTTGATAGTAAGAATTGGAGATCTTGAACTTGTGTAACTTAGAATAGTTAGAATGGGTTAATTAGATAATAAATGATATCACCATGTTTAGTTGAGTCTTTTGCTCACTATTAAATTTTGTTGCTTATGCATTCCTTAAATTTTGTGCCTTATCCCTTAGACATATCATACAAGAACATTGTTGCATGAAAATGAAAACTTAGAATATTTAGGATAACTTTGCATTGGGTTTAGTTATTGGTTGACTTTTGCGCATAGTACCCCAATGGGCAGGGGGAAGTGAGATAAGGATTACTTAACTTCATTCAATGAGGAGTGTGTTGTTAATTTTGGAACCTGAATAGTCTTGAAGACATGCTTGACTCCACAAATACTTCTAAAATTGTCCACATAAGTAAAGTAAATAACTAAAATATAAATTGAATGTGTTTATACTACCTCTCAGTTCAGTTACTTATATAGTCGTAGCCTCCTATAATGCTAGGAAAGTTTTTGCGCCTTAGCCCCGTATGTTGCTATGAATCCTTATAAAGCATGCAAGCCTTTGTTCTTGTAGTCCTAGCCTCTTATAACATTAGGAAATTTTGTTACCTTAGCCTCCTTATTGATGCTAAGAACCCTTTTGATTTCAGCAGACTAGATTTAGCCCTCATTTATATGGTAGTCATGACACACTTTTTCTACATGTATTTTTAATTTTTGTTATGCTCATCAGTTATACTTTTATTTTAGTCAGCTACTTTCTTACTTGTATACTATAGGATGCTAGACTTGTTATTGCTTACTTATATGTACCATAATTGAATTTATTTCTCTTAAATATGCATATGTCATATGATCATCAACATATTTAGGATGTATTCTTTCTTTTCATTATTTTATTTACTTTATATATACATATATGCCTAACATTATTTTATCTTCTTTGAAGTATGTCTTTTGCCTCATTCTTGCTTAGTTATAAATACTTAATTTATAACTTACCACTTTTTATTATATGCTTCTTGCTCCTATTTCATTTTCTTTTGATTTAAGTTTAGAAAAATGGTGGCATTAATAATGTATAAAAATTTATTAGCCTAAAATATACTTAGATAATTTGCCTAATAAGATTTTCTCTTTTGTTGGCTATGGCCCTAGCATTATGAAACCGATAATATCAGAATCTGAGTAGTTTGGAGATCCAGTTCCTGAGGAGGAGCCATATCTGGTGGAGGCACATCAAGGTGGAGCTGAGGAGTTTTAGTTCCTTTTATATTATTATTAGGGTGAGAAATGCTTTTTATTTCTTTTTAAACCTAAAGTAAATTTTGTAATAATGCAGGTACCCTTGTGATTGTGTTTTACTTTCAGTACTATTTTTTTGGGCACCCTTCATTTTGTCTCTCAATTGATTTATGGTGAAATGGATGTACTATTTACTTGTTTGCTTCCGCACTCTGTACTTGTATTGATTTAGTGACTGATCTTATGTATGCATTCTGTGCACATTCTTCTCTTATTATGTGGATTATGGTTTCACCTAGTCTAATGATAAGTGAGGGATTTGCTAGAGTGGCACACCTCCCCTTAAGTCTAATCTTGTGGATTAGGGGGCGGGGCACCACAGTTGGTATCAAAAAATTCTATAAGGTGTCAAATTGAAATTTGTATTCCACTCTACCTAATGGATTGTTCTTCTGCTAATCAGTCACTAACTAGATACTAGAGTTACATTCAAAGCACTATAATCATGAGCTCAGAATAATAAGAGTATTAAATGAAAATACATATATAAGTAGGGTAAAATACTCATATACAAAACCAATGTATCTATATATACATATACGAAATTTAGTAGGATTTATAACCACTCAACTAAACTAATAGACTTGAACTGATGTGTGGAATCATTAGATACTTGGAAATAATGTTCTGGTGGTATTACTGATGATTTGAGGCCATGTGGGAGTATGTCTCCCAATTTCATCATAGGTACGGGAGGTATGTGGAAGGAGTATCAGAGCCAGGAGTTCGAGTACTAGACCACCTGCTCCAGCATGACATCTTTAGAAGATTTAATCTCCCAGTTTTAGCCAAGGAGTTGCTGAAATGAGTGACATTCATGTTGGAAGCTATCAAATGTCCAGATGAAGTTTGAGTCTTCATAGTGTCACACCTCCTTCAGGACATGGCTGAAGATTGGTGGGATGCCACCCATTGGGCACTCACCCATAGGAGCAAAGGTAGGCGATGAGATGCTACCTTCGAAGACTTTTGTCGTGCCTTCACCACCAAATACATTGGATAGATGTTTTTAGGATCTTCTTTTCATGTTATTTATTGTATTTTTCCCATTTCATGTATTTTGATTCCAAATGAGTAAGTGCAAGAATTTGTGTGTTTTGTCTTTCTAAAATTCAAAAGTAATGTTATTTTCTAAACTCATACTCTTGTGAAAAGATGGATCCTGCACAATCTTGTGCTCCTGTTGTATCTGGCAGCTCCTCCGCCAAAATGAACGCTCTGCTCGAAACAATGAGTATGATGATTGACTCTCAAGCCAAGCAAGGTGAGAGAATGGAATGAATGATGAACAGATGGAGTATAACCATCCTCGTTCAGGGGATGGATCCCTAGAGAATTACTACTCCTTCCAACATCACATTCAATCTGCAGATGGATTCCTCAACAGTTTTCTCAGACTTAGGACCCCCACTTTTGATGGAAGCTTATCTACTGCCGACACAATGTTTATATTGGTGGAATCACGTCTGAAGTACCCAGTTTGCAGATGTAGGCCTCGACAAAATTTCATATTAGGAATTCAAGGAACTATTTCACGCTGAATTCATTCCCTTGTTCGCCCGTCGTAGCATGGCAGATGAATTCTTGAAATTTCAGCAAGGGAGGTGACAAATGTTTATAATACACATCTGCGCTTGCACACAAGTGTATGTGGTTTGAAGTAATAATTTGAAATGTGAGTTCCAAGATTTATCATCCTTAGGGAATCGAGTGTTTTGTTACTAAGGTATATCTACATTCAATAATGTTTAAACTATACGTATTTTGTTGATTCAGTTCTTGACAAGCACAACAAGTCTTGGTAGTAAGTAACTATGATAAAAAGGAGAGGAGAGTTGGGTTTCTCCCACATGAAATGTTAGAGATTTATGTAAGATAATTCCTCAAGCATTGCCCTTTTTTACTTAATTTTATGTGATTTAATCAAGTGCACATTATCCTCCATAGAGCTTAACTCAAAGATTTATAAGTTCAAATCTCGTGCTTAAAATGAACACACAGTCAGTTCTATTTTAGCACAATAATAGATCATTGGTTTTCCTCTCATTTCTAGATTATTAAATTGAAAGTTGTTTCTTCATTTAAGATCTTACAAGCATTGATTCCACTAAGAGCATCACTCGCATCATGCACAGTTTGGATAAGGAGATGACTAATTTGACTCAATGTGCTATGTCACGTCACATAAGAGCTCTCAACAAGTCATCTTCCTCCCATAATGTATGCTGAGCTGCAGAGCTCATTTAATGGGTCTCAGCTTGCACGCATCAAAACTTTAGTTGGGTATAGATCAAGGTGCACTAGGCTCAAGAATTTCCTCACATAGTTCTAAGCTCTTATGCTGTAATAACCCAGGTTATTACTTAGGTCAATTAAGACTAATCTAAGTCTTAATTATGGTTCTAGTTCACTAACTAGGTCATTTAGAACTCATCTCTAAGATCTAGGTTAAATTAAGAATCAATTAGATCAGATCTTAATTTTTGGAAAATCCCAAAACCCTAAAAATTGATTTTGTATTTTGACCTCAAATTGAAAATTTGACTTTGCCATTGCCTTCACCACCCCCAAATTAGCTAGGGGTGAAGTTTTGAAGGCATTTGGAAGTCATTAGATTTTTGTCAAATATTTTAATATTATTTAAATCCTCTGAAAAATTAAATAATTAAATACTCATTAAATCAAAAATCTGATTGCACCGTTATGTTCCTCACCCCTCATTTAGCTAGGGGTGATTTATTGAAAATTTTCTGGGTACGTTTAATTGTATAATTTTAATTAATTAAATTAGTCTAAATTAATAAAAATATTATTATTAAATTCAATAATTAACGATGCCATTACTTAAGTATGATGCTGTTACACATCTTTTAACCCTACCGTTTGATCTCATGGTTCACCCAAACTGTCCGATCGAGGGATCGGGTGGACGGGAGACCTTGTTCCTCGCCCGTCCGCGTGAGGCTATGTGTGTTACTGCGTAGACACACACGGCGCTCGAGGCTGCCCTGTTGCGTCTCAGCCGTAGTAGCGCACCTGTAGCGCCCCGCCCCATCACCGTGCACAAATAAAATGGTCATAATTAAGTTTGGCAATGGACCGGTACGCCACTTGGGGAGGAATGACTTGTCTCCTCGAAATAGCTGAAAACACCAAAACACCATCTGAAGGGCTGCTGACTCAACCTCAAGCAGGGTTGAGAGCTAATACATAAGATAAGAGTAGCATCCTTATCCCAAGTATTAGACAAATACATACATTGAATTTAGAATATAATATGAATCCAATATATATATAAGATATCAGTATTTCCAGTATACTAATCACATCACAATACTAAATATAAGTAGTGTATAACAGAGTGCGAAAGCTTAAAGTAAACATCTAGAAACATTCATCACGGAAGCTATATGAAAACATTCATCTCAGAAAAGAAAAGAAAGTACACTTAGAATTATTACAAATATTTTACTGAAATATAGAAATAAAAACTAAGTACTGAACTAAAAATAAATTAAATAAAAAGTAAAGCTGAAGAAGAGTCCACTAGTGCTCCACAGGCTCCTCCTGAATCTCATGAGTGTCATCCTGACCTAGCTCAATATAATGTTCAAGATCTAGCAAATTGTCGGATCCCAAAAGTACTCTTGTTAGACAATAAGTCTAACACATTGAAACTAATCTAAACAGTTCTAATTATTCATTTATCATTTACATAAGGTAATTAAATCTATAGAAATACTGTAAAAATGACTGAAAGCATAACACTGTATAAAACTATATAAAACTGAAATAAAGTAAGGTAAAATTGAACTATAAACTGAAATATTGAAAATAAACTAAAATAGTATTGAATCTGAAATTGAGTAATCATATGTAAAACTATGATGTATGTCACTGAAACAGTGCATCTGAATATACCACAATACTGTATGGTACTGATATGCAACCAAAATATCACTGAACTGTTACGAGTAGTACGGTCCAATGTATACATACATCCAGTTGGGAATACTGTTTACAGAAGATGTCGATGCATCTTGAAATTCCCCAGTCAATGTATGTAATATTTTGTAACTCATAAATTATCACTAATACTCATACATCATTCTGATACTCACACATCATGCTTATGCTCATGCTCATGCTTCTAACTACATATGGTAAATCCAAAAATCCAGAAGATGATTTGATATCCAATAATGAATTCAAGGTCTCCATTATGCAGAATCCAGCTAAAAAGATTATAACTCTTACATTCTAGTTTGATACTTGGTTAAAGCTGAGAGTTTACTTAAAAATTATTAGCTGGGATGATTGTATACACATATTTAGCATATTTGCAAGAAAGGTGGATTTAACCCTTAGTTGTTTAAACTAGACTTATCGAAGCACACTACGATAGGAGGCAGAACCCGATCACTGTTTATATATCAAGCTAAGCTGTTAAATATCTTAATTATAAGCACACTTAGTGTTCTACGCAAAGTGAGTTAAGATACTTAGTTTGCTTAAATTGCACTTATCGAAGCGCACTACGATAGGAGGTGGAACTCAGTCGTAGTTTATATCTCAAACTAAGGATCTTGTTTACTTATTGCAACACTCTTAGTCTTAGAAGATTTAGTCTAACGAAACTGTATTCTTCTAATTCCTCAGGATATCACCTGGTCCTATGTCCACATTGGAGTGAATTAACTAATCCTGAATACTACTAAAGTAATCCAGTAATATGGGCATACCCTATTATACCCAACCAATAATCTGAGTTAAGAAGATTCTATTTAATTAACAAGGATTTATTAAATCTATTAATCCTTACTTTAAGTATGTGTATCCTACACAAGGCTCCAAGGATGTAATCAAAGGATCACTCAACATAGGTTGCTACCATAAGAAATAAGTCACATTCTAAGTACTTTAGGTAATTCCTACCACAAGGTATCAAGTTTAACTTCTAAGGTTATGAAGGATTATCTAAGTTTCTATCTCAATAAGTTACAAAAGCTCTTCCTATCTCAAGGTATCAATAATTAAGGTTCTTAAACATTTCTAGAATGATCCTAAAGCAAGACCCTTAAGAGCTCACTTTTCTACTTCTTAAGGTTTACTTGTTAGACTAAGTTAAAGTTATCAGATCAGATGATTAAAATCTATATAATTCTTTCCAATTCTACAATCATGGGATGAAATCAAATATCTTAATAGAGTTAGATCATTTCATAAATCATTATAATTTTATTACCCATTTTATGCTAATACTCTTATATAAGAGAAAATTAAAGATCTAAAATTTAGATTCAGATGGTTCAATCACACAGATTTGATATTAACCTTGGCACTTATAATTCAATAATTTAAGATCAATATTAAATCACATGCATTATTGGAACAATTTCAATTAAATTATCTTTCAATCAAATTAATTAACTAAGTGATTAAGGCTTAGATCTTAATCTAGATAAGTTAGGGATTAACCCCTAACTTTTCTACCATTAAGACCAAAGGTTAATTTATAGGTTAATGATAAATCAATGTGTTAGTAGTGTATTATTGATGTCAAACTTTGGTTAGATTAAGTATCATCTACTTAAGCAAGTTAGCAAGATTCTTATATTTAATTAGTAGTTTAATGTCATTTACACATGATTAGGTGTCCAAATAGATATTTAGAGTTTTCTATTATACATCCTAATATCATGAAAGCATCTAAATATAAAGATGATATAGAATAAAAAGGTAATTACGGCTAATCAAATTCTAAATCAAAGCAAAGGGGTTAGCACTTGATTACAATTCTAAAAGACTTAGGTTTCATGCCATTTAGTTATTAAGATATACCCATTCAATGTAAGCCCTTAAGATTCTATTACTTAATATTTGGCACAAATATATTTAAGGTACATAGTAGGTTTTGAGCACTTATTAAAAATGACAAGATTTTAAATTAATTTCTATATAGAATTTTATGCAATGTTCAATTTTAGCTAAAATAAGTTCAAATTTGATATTATTTAGTCCCATTAGAGTGTTAGGGATCTTAAAATGCAAAAACAGTAAAGTTTTGGCCATTTCAGCTAATTCTGGGCAGTTTTACAAAAATCTGGGCAGTTTTTGCAATTTTGGGCGCCACAGCGTGCTGTGGCGCTTCTGCTGCTGCAGCACGCTATGGCAGTTTTAGCGCGACAGTGCGCCGTGGCACTTTTAGCGTTGCGGCCCACTGTGGCGCGCTATGGTGCGCTGCAGCAGACCAACTTGCGAAATAACTGTTTAATTAATTTTTTTCGACATTTCCTAAAGTTTTCCCGAAATTTCACTACAGCCCACTACAACGCACTATGGCGCGCTACAGCGATCCAACTTGCGATTTAGTATTTAATATTTTATTTTATATGGTTTCTATCGAATTACTGCTGCAGCCCGCTACAGCGCTCCATTTTGCAATCTTGGGTGCTGCAGCGCCAGACGGTATTTTTTGCCTGGATGAAACCTATAAGGCCTTCTTTCGAGCTCAAATAGTCTTAATCCAAAGTATTTTGTGAGCGGTGCCATATAGCAACGGAAAGGTCTTTCCGATACCATTCCATCGACTCTAAAATCGGCACAAACGGAGCATCCTAGTTTTACAAAAAATATGGATAAATGATAGGGTATACAAAATGGACGAAAACAGAGCATGCATTTTTCACAAAAATGAGTAGCTTCAATGAGACTTAATGGCTTCCTTACTATATCATGAGTTTCTAGAGCTCCAAACTAGTATAGTAGCAATATGAAGAAGACAAAGGAGAGGAGCAAACGGGTACCTTTGCCTTTAGGAGAGGAAGAGGGGATACTCTATTTTCTTCAAAACTTGGAGGGGAGCTTCTTCTTCAAGGTGCAGCAATGGAGGGGAAGGGGGAGAGCTCTAGAGCTTTACTAGACAGCAAGGAGAGGGAGGAAGGGCTGTGCTTCTCCTTTAAAGGAGAAGGGTGAGAGGGAGGTAGATCATGACCTATAGGAGCTAGGAGGCAAGGCCTCTCCTATCAAGTATGGGGAGAAGGAGCCCTCAACTGATCACACGTAGGCTAGGGAGGGGGAGGCGCTGAATGTGGTGCCAGCTAGGAGAGAGAGAGGGAGAAATTACAAATTAGGTATTAAATAATTTCTTATTTATTTTCTCTAATTATTCAAAATTCATATTTTTGAAACGCCCTCCAACAATTCCCAAAAATTCAACACTAGCTAATTTGGGGGTGAGGAATTCCACGGTAAAGTCAAAATTTGATTTCGACGATTATTTAATTATACTAATTTTTTGGGTATTTAATTATATTAAAATATTCACGAAAATCCGACGACTTTCAAACGTGTCCAAAATATCACCCCTAGCTAATTTGGGAGTGACGATCGCAACGGCAAAGTTGGATTTCAATTTCGAGGTCAAAATAAATACCTAAATTTTCTAATTGAAAATAATCCAAAATATTGGATTTAGCTCCGAATTGCACCAAATCTTTGGGGATTGAGTCTAATAGCTAGATGAACTTAAGGGAATAATAATTAAGGTATGATCAAGCTAAACTTAAGCTGGGTAAAAACCTTGGGTTGTTACAGCACCGCTTAGGACTCCTTTAAGATCCCCACTTCTTTCTGTGCATCGGTTTCACCTCTCAGAACCCGAAGAAAGAACAAAATCGTGTCGGTGACTCTCGCATCCTCTATCGTCTACTAAGGTACTCCTCCATCCCAAATATTTAGCTTGTTCTACTCCTTGTATTGCATGCAATAATTTAGGATATCATTTCAATCAATCCAAATCGATTGGGTTGAGTTAGGGTTTCATTTTTGTGAACCCTAACTCAGCCTTTCTGTCGGCTCGATGGGGGGGGGGGCAAGACGAAACGCCTCCCCGATTTAAGGTCGAGGTGGGTTTTGCCAGCCCGCAGATCCCATTTCGGGCCGGCCCGATACGCATGGTACCTCCGTAAAATGGTGGGTCCCACCTCTATCCGCCGAGCAACAAAGGCCCGATACGTGTGCATGGTGGGACCCGCACCTGTCATTCCCTCTGCGTGTGCACCTGGCTGTGCTGCGCTGTCAGCACAGGTGGGACCCACTGCTGTCCTTCACCCAATCGTATTGCACCACGTGGACGTGGGGTCCACATATGTCTTATCCTGTAGATAAAAAAAAAGAATTATAAAAATTAATATTACTCTTATAATACTTATATATAGATCTATACATGTATGTTAATATAATTATAAATTTATAAAGATAGATGTATAATATATTTATACATTATCCCATATTTAGAAGATCACAGTCAATGATTAATTAATCTGAGAAGGAATGATAGATAAATTAATAAGTCAATTAAAATAAAATAGTAATATTAAGTTCATTTAAATGAGAATTTAATAAATTAAAATAATTACAAACTTTGAATACTCCTAACTCACAAAATACTTATCCAAATGACACAAATAAATACATTATCTTGATCAGCAAAATTCGAGAAATTTATTGGTGCTATCAATTTTCTAATTGGATAATTATTTCACTTAGTGACATTTTAGGTATTTAATTAAGTACCAAAATTGTCATTTCATTCAAATCACCACAACTTTGCACACACTAATCCAAACCTATCAAATATAAGTCTCAAAGTGATCAGCAAACTCTAAGAATTAATTTAATAATGTTTATTTTGTTATTTTGATTATATTTGGACTAATCACATTTAGGACATAACCTTAATTAGGTCAATTAACCCAAGAACTTCAACTAACCATAAGTAGGTCAATTTAGCCCCAAATTAGGTGATCCATATATCCATTTTAATTAAAAAAACCTAATTAATAATAAACTGTAAAAATATTTAGGATCCAACTGTTAGATTTCTTAATCAACCCTAATTACTCTAATATTTGATTAGTGAAGATTAGCAAAATTAATGATCCAAATTGACTAATTTAAGCTTCAAAGAACTTCTAGAGTAGATTAAAACCTGGTGGTGTGGTTGGTTTAGTATTTTGGTGATTAATTTCACTAATCACTCACTGATCACCTTAAACACTAATTAGGCCATAACTTTGCCAATTTGAGTCCGAATTGGGCCTACCAATAGTCAATGTGATCAGTGGATTAATTGTGATCTATAGCTACTAATATTTCTTTATTTGTATACTAATTGAAAAAGTTAGGATTTATGACCCTTAATTAAGAACTCTTAATTTACCATTTTACCCTAGGATTTGTATTGGCTATAACTCAACCAATACATATCAAAATTTGATAATTTTAGGTTCAATGGAAACCTTAGGAAATAAAATTTAATAAACTAATAGAAAATTAGGTTTCATTAGGGTAAAAATACTAATTTGCCCTTATAGGTCAAATTCCTTAATTTGACCTTATAAGGCTTAATACTTAACCAAAATGGATGTACTTACATTCTAAACTCATATTAGACAGTAATTAATCATTCCACTTCAATAAAATTTAGATTTAAACCTTAATTCATAAAGATGAATTTTAGATCTTAAGTAGGGGCAAAATGGTCATTTTGTCCAAATTTAGGGTTAATCATTTTTCAGCCCTAGAATCATTATCAAAACATTATAATTAGTAATTAAAGTGATTTAGACTTTAATTTAGATAATTCTAAGTCTTAAATTTAAGCATCAAGGAAAATCCTAATTTTAATCTTAAATAAAAATTTAAGTAAAAATGTGAGTTCTTTTCCCTTCCTTTGAACTTCTTAGTTCACCTTTAGGTCCTAATAACAATTGTTAGGATGTGTGTCTAAGTGATACTCTTAGTATTTAAGAGCCTAAATTCTTAAGATTAGGAGTAGATCTTAGGTTAGAATTCATCTATTGAGTAAAGTGGGTAATTCATTAGGTGAATCCTTAGTTTTACTAGTTTATATATTTTTATAATTTATTAAATGATTATTTGACCTTTTAATTTTAGAATTAGGATTAAAGATCTATCCTATTGATTTTGACTTAATTCAATAGGATTTACCTTAATATTTAATCTATAAGATAGGATTAAACCCTAGTTCTTAGGATAACCTGGTGATTAAGAATTGAACCCCAATACTTGGAGTTTGATTCTTAATCCTTTCAATCTTGATTTGGCTAATCAAGATGGGGTTTGGGATTATATAAAACAACAAATTAGGATGGTTGATTTACTTACTTAACATTATAGATGGCATTGATTCAGTTATAATTAGGACTTAGCTAATCCTAATTATGTTCAACTCGTAGGATCATGATTCTAAGTTACAGACAGTGTAAGAATTGATAATTCTGAATCTTATGTAACTTAGAGTAGTTAGATCGATTAAATTAGAAAACAAGTGATATTATAAAGTTTGTGTAGTGTTATTTACTACCTTGAATTTGAAATGTTATGCATACCTTATTTGGAGCCTCATAACACATTTGGATACATTATATTAAACATGGAATATTTGATGAATATTCTATGTTAAACCTTGAATACATTCATATGGCATTTTCATAACTTAAGGAGAAAACTTTATGAAACAAAGTTTACTACACTTTGTGGGTTATGTCTAACTTCGTCTGCTATTTAGTATAACATTACAATTGAGATAGCTTTTGCCTATGACACTTTCCTAGTACGTGTTACTTTTGCCTAGGACACTTTCCTAGTGCGTGTTACTTTTGCCTATGACACTTTCCTAGTGCACGTTACTTTTGACTAGGACACTTTCCTAATGTGGCATACTTTAATCTGGGACACTTTCCTAGATGATCAGATGGACTTTACTTTTTGGCAGGACTAAGTAGAAGTATCTCCACACTTTACTTTATACTTTTACTTTGCAGTTACTTTTCACTTACTTTTTAGTTGATTTACAGTTTCTTTACAATTTTGACTTTCTTTTACCTTACAGTTCAATACACTTTTCTTTAGACTTTCCTATACTGTAGTTCTTTTATAATGCAGAATTTTTTGTAATCCTTTTTATTTAGTCACTTTTCTTTATTAAAAGCATATTAGGATGCTAGAAGTTTCTCTTCCAGTAGCAGTACCTTTACTTAATATTGTAAATTGGCATGTTTATTTTGGTCATATTACTTAGGACTTTTCTTTGTACTTAGTAGATGTTCATTAGCACCTTACTTACCTTTTTATGTAGCTTGAGTTGAGGTATGTGCTTACCTCACACTTTATTTAAGTTATAATTTACTATTATAACTTGCCTTCTTTCTTTGTTGCTTTACCGCTATTTTCATGCTTAAATTAGTTTGTGATATCATTAAACACAAAAAAATGATTACCCTAAAATGCACTTAGACATTTTGTCTAACTAGATTTTTCTTTTGTTGGCTGGGGCCCTACTATTATGGAATTGATAATGGTAAATTCTGAGCTATTTGAAGAGATAGAGCCTTCAGAAGAGCAGATCTAGGAGGAGGTCCAGGTTACCGAAGACCTTTAGATTATGCTTTCCTAGTTTCTTTATACTTTTGCATCATGAGGATGAGAGACTTTTACTTTAGTCTTTTAACTTTAAATGTTTATAATAATACAGGTTTAAATTGTACTTTTCTTTTCCTGCATTTTATATTCTGAGCTGGATATTTTACTTTTTATTTTGGATAAATGGATGTTACTATAGTTGTTCCTTTTTCTTCTGCACTCTGATTACATAGTATACTCATTAATTGATTGTTCTTCTTTGCTCTATTAAAAAGGGCACATCCTTCTCTTAAGATTGGATTGGAGTCTTGATCTTCCAACCTAATATTAAGCAAGGGATGTGCTAAGTGACGACCATCTCCTAATTCGGATGATTAGGGGGTGGCCACCACAGTTGGTATCAGAGAACTCCATAAAGTGTCAGATTGGAATTTGTATTTCTATCTACCTAATGGATAGTTCTTCTACCACACAATCACTAAATGAATACTCAATAACATCCATATTTCCATCATCCAATATTCAAAATAGCAGGAATAACATACTTAGAGTAAAAACACAAAGATACTCAAACTCATATATTAGGAACTCTAAGAGAAAAATGAATATGTTATAAAGCTCTTTCTTAAAATTATATGTGTATGTTGAAATAAATGAATAAAATACCCTATTGTCCTGTTTTCCTATGAGAATATTTGTTTTTCAAATTCAAGCGTAAGAATGAATCCTGGTCAATCTTCATCCACTTCTGCTGCATCAAGCAATCGTTCATTTGAGATTAGTACATTGCTAGAGATAGTTAAAACCCTAGTAGATACAAATGCTAAGTAGTTTGAGAAAATAGAGAGATTAATAGCTATGCAAAAAAAATCCCTCCTGCATCAGTTAACCCCATACCTTACTATCATCACCAATAATATCAGTTAACCCCAGACTGAGGACTCCGGTATTCAATGGAACAATGTCTGCTATGGATACAGTTAATTGGCTTAAAATAGCTGAGAAGAATCTTACCAGCCTAAACTGCCCTGATTCTGAAGCCATCCGAATAACTACCCATATGTTTCAAGAAGAGGTCGAATACTGGTGGGATAACATCCGTAAAACATTATTCGCCAGATATCATATTGAAGAAATTCCCTGGAAAGACTTTGTGGAAGCTTTCATAGCGGAATATATCCCTCCTTCTATTCAGAACAATTTAAGGGATATGTTTCTTAACCTTAAGCAAGAAACTCGAACCTTATCTGAATATGAAGAGGAGTTTAGGCGATTGTCCAGGTTTGCACCAGATATGGTACAAACTGAAGGAGCCCAATGCTACAGATTTCTAAATGGGCTATGAGAGTTAATAAGAGATCATATTATACCTCTAAGACTATCTAACTTCATGGAACTGATCGAGATAGTCCGAGTGATTTATCGACACCAATCCCAGAAAGCTAGCAAGAGAACCTTTAATGCATCATCACAAAGAAACAGTGATCCTAGAAGGATTAAGTTTCCCTCAGGGAAAGTCTACCAAATTGAAGCAGAAGTTCCACCATCAGATCCTTATAATGGGTGCACCAGAATACATCTATTTGGGATGTGTTATCACAACCAGCAATGCTACTACACATGCGGTAGGAAGGGGCATTTATACCAACAGTGCAGATATGATGTAACGATCGATGGTGCCCATATTGATCATACAGGGTGCAATCAGGTACTGAATCCAACTCCGATCAACCATCGAAGTCAACCATTAATTATCATTCCTGCTCAGCAAACTGCAAACCCTATTATGAGGAGGGATGGAGTAACCTCAAACCAGCCTAGCACCTCTAAAGTTCCTCAAAAGTAGGTTTTTAATAAGAAACCTGCAGGACCTGCTAGAGTATATACTCTCACTCCTGTAGAAGCTACAGAAGACAATAATATGATATTAGGTATGTATACTTCATATTGTACTTTATTTCTTTAAGCTTTTAAGTAATTTCAATTAATTATCATTAAATATTAGGCACCATATGTGTTAATGATCACCCGTGTAAGATACTATTTGATACGGGAGCTAGCCATTCATTTATATCTGAGGATTTTGCTAAGAGTTTAAATTTGCCATGCTACCAAATGGCAAGAACCTTATCTATTGGGCTTCCATTTGGAACTTAACTCAGTACCACTCAGTTTTATAATCTCCAAGTACCTTTGAATAAGTAAGCATTTCAAGCCAAATTAATAGTTCTACCTATAGAAAACTTTGATATTATTTTGGGTATGAACTGGCTTAGTGCCCACAACGCAACCATAAACTGTCAACAAAAGAAGATAACACTCAAATCAATGAACACTTCAGAAACCTTTGTAGGAAGGTTTAGTACCTTAAGTTTGTTAATCAATATGATAACGATAGTTAAATAAGTGAGCAAAGGCTATTCAGCAAACCTAGTTATCATGCTGGGAGATAATAAAGAAGACATTCCACTTTCTGAGATTAAGGTTATTTATTAGTTTGTTGATGTTTTTCCTAATGAATTACTTGGATTGCCTCCATCAAGAAAAGTTGAATTGGCAATCAATCTAGTCCCAAGTACCCAACCAATTTCCAAGGCTCCTTACATAATGGCTCCTAAGGAACTTCATAAGCTTAGTGAGCAATTAAAAGAACTATTAGACAAGGGTTTTATTAAGCCAAGTATGTCACTGTGGGGTGCTCTAGTACTGTTTGTTAAGAATAAATATGGGTCTATGTAGATGTGTAAAGACTACAGAGAATTAAATAAAGTCACCATTAAAAATAAATACCCACTTCACAGGATCGATGATTTGTTCGATCAGTTATCCAGAGCGATAGTGTTCTTGAAGATTGATTTAAGATTGGGGTATCATCAACTTCAAGTAAAGGTTTCTGACATGGAGAATATAGCATTTAGACCTCAGTATGAACACTATAAATTTCTTGTGATGTCCTTTGGACTCACAAATGCACCTTCTATTTTTATAGACTTAATGCAACGAGTCCTAAAGCCATTCTTAGATAAATTTGAAATTGTATTCATCAACATTATACTCATCTACTCAAAGACTTTAAAGGATCATGAGGACCATCTAAGGGTAGTATTAGAGACCCTACATGAGCATGAATTATATGCCAAATTTTTAAAATGTGAATTCTGGTTAAAGTCAGTAGTATTCCTGGGTCATGTTGTAGATGCTCAAGGAATACGAGTTGATCAGCAAAAGGTCTGTGCTATTCAAGAGTGGATTCAACCAAAAATGGTAATAGATATAAGAAGTTTCTTAGGCCTGGTTGGCTACTATATAAAATTTGTCAAGGGATTCTCTCATATAACTGCTCCATTAACCAAGTTGACTCAGAAGGCAGTTCCATTTATCTGGACTCCTGAATGTAAAATGGCATTCCAAACCCTGAAGGATGCTTTATCCTCTACACCAGTGCTAGTTCTTTCCAAAGAGGGAATTGATTATCAAGTTTACACGGATGCTTCTAAAACTAGTTTGGGGTGTGTGCTTATGCAAGAAGGAAAGGTTATAGCGTACACATCTCGACAGTAGAAGCCACATGAGAGGAATTATGCGGTTCATGACTTGGAACAAGCGGCTGTGGTTTTTGCCCTGAAGATCTGGCGTCACTACTTATATGGGGTCCAATGCTCCATATTTACAGATCATTAGAGTTTAAAGTATAGATTCACCAAGCAGGAGCTTAACCGCAGACAAAGAAGATGGTTGGAACTAATCAGTGATTATGATTTGAACATTCAATGTCATCCAGGAAAAGCCAATGTTGTAGCCGATGCTCTTAGTCATTGTGCTACTCTAACAGCTAAGATTACAGTCAGTTTGATATGTGAAGAATTTAAAAAGTTAAATATCAAACCCACATTTGGAAGTGTGATAAGTGAGATAATCTCAATGAATAATATAGAACCTACCTTTCATAGAGATGTTTCCATAACCTAGACCAAAGATGATGATTATTTAAACTTTAAACAGGCAATAAAAAGTGGATGCAAAATAGATATTCATTTTCATAAAGGTGCTATTTATTAAGAAAATCATTTGTGGATTCCAAAATCCATGCAACAAGAAGTGTTAATCGAAGATCATAGATCTGGATATCAAATTCACCCGGGGAGTACAAAGATGTATCAGGACTTAAAACAGTCATTTTGGTGGCCTGGCATGAAGAAACATATAGTTGAATATGTAGCCAAATGCCACATCTGTAGCCTTGTGAAAGCTAAACATAAAAGACCTGGTGTTTTTTTGCATCCGTTAGAAATCCCCGAATGGAAATGATTTGATATATCAATGGATTTTGTAATTTTTTGGAAAATCCCAAAACCCTAGAAATTGACTTTTTATTTTGACCTCAAATCGAAAATCTGACTACACCACTGCGTTCATCACCCCCAAATTAGCTAGGGGTGAAGTTTTGCAGGTATTTGGAAGTCATTGGATTTTCATCAAATATTTTAATATTATTTAAATCCCATGAAAAATCAAATAATTAAATACTCGTCAAATCAAAAATCTGATTGCACCGTTGCATTCCTCACCTTTTATTTAGACAGGGATGATTTATTGAAAAATTTTTGGGTACGTTTAATTGTATAATTTTAATTAATTAAATTAGTATCAATTAAGTAAATATATTATCATTAAATTCAATAATTAATGGCGTCGTTACTTATGTATGACGCCGTTACACATCTTTTAACCCTACCGTTTGATCTCACGGTTCACCTGAATCATCAGATCGAGGGATCGGACGAACGGGAAAACTTCTTGCTCGCCCGTCCGTGTGAAGTTAGGCGTGTCACCGAACCGACACACGCGGCGCTTGAGGTTAGCTAGCTGCATCTCAGCCACAGTAGCGCACCGCTTAGGACTCATTTAAGATCCCCACTTCTTTTTGTGCATTGGTTACACCTCACGGAACCCAAAGAAAGAACTAAATTGCGTCGGTGACTCTCGCATCCTCTACCGTCTACTAAGGTACTCCTCCATCCCAAATATTTAGCTTGTTCTACTCCTTGTATTGCATGCAATAAATTAAGATATCGTTTCAATCAAACAAATTGATTGGGTTGAGTTAGGGTTGCATTTTTATGAACCCTAACTCAGCCTTTCCATCGGTTCGATGGGTGGGAAGACGAAACGCCTCCCCGATTTTGGGTCAAGGCGGGTTATGTCGTCCCGTGGATCCCGTTTTGGGCCGGCCAGATACGCGTGGTACCTCCGTAAAATGGTGGGCCCCACCTCTATCCGATGAGCAACAAAGGCCCGACGCGTGTGCATGGTGGGACCCACACCTGTCATTCCCTCTGCGCGTGTACCCCTCTGTGCTGCGCTGTCAGCACAGGTGGGACCTGCTGTTGCCGTTCGCCCAATGGTATCGTGCCACGTGGACGTGGGGTCCACATATGTCTCATCCTGAAGAAAAAAAAAAAGAAATAATACTTATATATATATATATATATATATATATATATATATGTATGTATGTATGCATGTATGTTAATATAATTATAAATTTATAAAGATAGATGTATAATACATTTATACATTATCCCATATTTAGAAAATCACAGGCAATGATTAATTTATTTGAGAAGGAATGATGGATAAATTAATAAGTCAATTAAAATAAAACATCAATATTAAGTTCATTTAAATGAGAATTTAGAAAATTAAAATTATTAGAAACTCTGAATTTCCTAACTCACAAAATACTTATCCAAATGACACAAATAAATACATTATCTTGATCAGCAAAATTCAAGAAATTTATTGGTGCTGTCAATTTTCCAATTGGATGATTATTTCACTTAGTGACATTTTAGGTATTTAATTAAGTACCAAAATTGCCATTTTATTCAAATCACCACAACTTTGCACAAACTAATATAAACCTATCAAATATGGGTATCAAAGTGATCAGCAAACTCTAAGAATTAATCTAGTAATGTTCATTTTGCTATTTTTATTAAATTTGGACTAATAATATTTAGGACCTAACCCTAATTAGGTCAATTAACCCTAGAACTTCAATATATCATAAGTTGGTCAATTTAACCCCAAATTAGGTGATCCATATATCCATTTTAATTAGAAAAACCTAATTAATAGTAAACTATAAAAATACTTAGGATCCAATGGTTAGATTTCTTAATCAACCCTAATTACTCTAAAACTTGATTAATAAAGATTAGCAAAACTAATAATCTAAATAAAATAATTCAAGTTTCAAAGAAATCCTAGAGCAAATTAAAACTTAGTGGTGTAGTTGGTTTAGTGTTTTGGTGATTAATTTCACTAGTCACTCACTAATCAATCTAAACCTTAATTAAGCCACAACTTAGCCAATTTGAGTCCAAATTGAGCCTACCATTAGTCAATGTGATCAGTGGATTAATTGTGATCTATTGCCACTAATTTTACTCAATTTGGATACTAATTGAAAAAGTTATGATTTTTTACCCTTAATTAAGAACCCTTAATTTACCATTTTACCCTAAGATTTGTTTTGGCTATAACTTAGCCAATACATATCAGAATTTGATCATTTTAGGTTCAATAAAAATCTTAGGATATAACCTTTAATAAATTGACAGAAAATTTAGGTTTCATTAGGGTAAAACTACTAATTTGCCCTTATAGGTCAAATTTTTTAATTTGACCTTATAAGGCTTAATACTTAACCAAAATGGATGTAATTACTATCTAAACTCATATTAGATAGTAAGTAATCACTCCTATTCAATAAATTTTAGATTTAGGCCTTAATTCATAAAGATGAATTTTAGACCCTTAAGTAGGGGCAAAATGGTCATTTTGCCCAAATTTAGGGTTAATCATTTTTTCAGCCCTAGAATCATTATCAAAATATTATAATTAGTAATTAAAGTGATTTAGACTTTAATTTAGATAATTCTAAGTCTTAAATTTAAGCATCAACGAAAATCCTAATTTTAATCTTAAATAAAAATTTAAGTAAAAATGTGAGTTCTTTTCCCTTCCTTTGAACTTCTTAGTTCACCTTTAGGTCCTAATAACATTAGTTAGGATGTGTGTATGAGTGATACTCTTAGTATTTAAGAGCCTTAATTCCTAAGACTAGGAGTAGATCTAAGTTAGAATTCATCTATTGAGTAAAGTAGGTTATTCATTAGGTAACAGCCTTAGTTTTACTAGTTTATATATTTTTATAATTTATTAAATGATTATTTGACCTTTTAATTTTAGAATAAGGATTAGAGATCTATCCTATTGATTTTGAAATGTTATGCTTACCTTATTTGGAGCCTCATAACACATTTGGATACATTATATTAAACATGGAATATTTGATAAATATTCTATGTTAAACCTTGAATACATTCATATGACATTTTCATAACTTAAGGAGAAAACTTTATGAAACAAACTTTACTACACTTTGTGGGTTATGTCTTACTAAGTCTGTCATTTAGTATAACATTACTTTTGAGAAGGCTTTTGCCTAAGACACTTTCCTAGTGCATTTTACTTTTGCCTAGGACACTTTCCTAGTGCGTGTTACTTTTTCCTAAGACACTTTCGTAGTGCGTGTTACTTTTGCCTAAGACACTTTCCTAGTGCATGTTACTTTTGACTAGGGCACTTTCCTAGTGTGGCATACTTTAAGCTGGGACACTTTCCTAGATGATTAGATGGACTTTACATTTTGGCAGGACTAAGTAGGAGTATCTCCACACTTTACTTTATACTCTTACTTTTTAATTACTTTTCACTTACTTTTCAGTTACTTTACAGTTTCTTTACAGTTTCTTTACAGTTTTGACTTTCTCTTACCTTATAGTTCAGTACACTTTTCTTTAGACTTTCCTCTACTGTAGTTCCTTTGTATTGCAAAATTTTTTGTAATCCTCTTTATTCAGTCACTTTTCTTTATTAAAAGCATGTTGGGATGCTAGATGTTTCTTTTCCAGTAGCAGTACCTTTACTTTATATTGTAAATTGGCATGTTTATTTTGGTCATATTACTCAGAACTTTTCTTTGTACTTTGTAGAAGTTCATTAGCACCTTAGCTTTTTATGCAGCTTGAGTTGAGGTATGTGCTTACCTCACACTTTGATTAAGTTATAATTTACTATTATAACTTGCCTTCTTTCTTTGTTGCTTTAATGCTACTTTCATGCTTAAGTTAGTTGGTGATATCTTTAAACATAGAAAAATGATTACCCTAAAATACACTTAAACATTTTGTCTAAGTAGATTTTTCTTTTATTGGCTAGGGTCTTACCATTATGAAACTGATAATGGTAGATTCCGAGTTGTTTGAAGAGATAGAGCCTTCAAAGGAGCAGATCCAAGAGGAGGTCCAGGTTGCTGAAGACCTTTAGATTATGCTTTCTAGTTTCTTTATACATTTGCATCGTGAGGATGAGAGACCTTTAATTCAACCTTTTAACTTTAAATGTTTGTAATAATACAAGTTTAAATTGTAATTTTCTTTTCCTGTATTTTATATTCTGAGTTGGATGTTTTATTTTTCATTATGGAAGAATGGATGTTACTATAGTTATTCCTTTTTCTTCCGCACTCTGATTACATAGTATACTCATTACGTGATTGTTCTTCTTTGCTCTATTAAAAAGGGCACATCCTTCTCTTAAGATTGGATTGGAGTCTTAATCTTCCAACCTAATATTAAGCAAGGGATGTGCTAAGTGACGAACACCTCCTAATCCGGATGATTAGGGGGCGGCCGCCACATATGCACTCATGATTCTTCAAACTAAGGGTGAGCTATGGAGCACAAGACTTTTAAGTCTTGATGTCATTTAGTTCCTTCATCATTTGGTCCCCATTCAAGTCCACAAATAGTCCTTTTTTATTTTTTAACAAGTCATTCATTTCAGAAATTTTCATTAAAAGCTTGAGGAAGTTTTCATGCATAATAGTCCCTTAAATGACATGTAGGATTTGCCCAACCCTCCCCAAGGGAGGTTTAGCTCTCCATTAGGCTAGAGATAAAGGAGAACACATACACGGATAAAAACCCTTACCTAATGAACTAAGAAAAATACAAAGACAAGAGTTAGAGATTACTAGGAACGTTCCTTTGATAAAGTTCTTTGGATTTCTCCTCTTCTTGTTCTCAATTGTTTCTCCTAGGTCCGTAGTGATGCCTTTCTCCCTTCTTCACCTTAGCAATAGGAGTTCTTCCACCCTTGAAGAGTTCACATTTTCTTCTATGAAGCCCTCTCCTTACTTAAACGTTTGTAAGACAAGTTGGGAACCCCTCTAATAAATAGAAGAGCTATTTTTATAGGAGGAGTGCATATTTATTTTCAGCCCTTTTGAAATCTGAAAATTGACTAAAAAATTCAGCCATCATTGCTATTCCAAGTGGAGCTTGAGGTTACATCTTCTTTTCCCCTTTTTAATCTTTTATTTTGTTTCAAATCACCTCATCCCAATTAAATAACAAGTAGCAGGTCTGAAGAAATGGCTGGAAGACAAGATCCAAATTTTAGGTCACATCCTAGCTGCATTTAATATCCTGAGAAGACAGAAATTTGGCGCCCACTGTAGCGTGCTATGGCGCACTGCAACTATCGAGTCCCGCAAGTCTTCCCGCTGTAGCACGCTATAGCACTTGAGCCCCGCAAGTCCTCCCGCTGTGGCATTTTGCAGCGATCAAATCCCACAAGTCTTCCTGTTGTCGCGTGCTATAGCGCTCGAGCCCCCCAAGTCTTCCCGTTGTGGTGTGATATAGCTCTCGATCCCTGCAAGTCCTCCCTCTGTGGCGCGCTGGGGCGCGCCACAGTGGTTTTCTTCTAGAATTTGCATAAAATATTCCAGAATTGTCCATACTTTGTTGAGCTTATATTTTCCTTGAAATTACACAAAATTTATCAAAGTAGGCTGATTCTAACATAGATTTTTATGAAAAATTCCTTTATATATGAAGTAAATAATGGATTCATCAAGAGCCGTACCGTAGCAGCATACGATGTTGAATTCCGCTGCCTAGCAAGGTTCTCGACAAATCTGATACCAACATAAGAGGAGCATTGTCACTGATTCCAAAGCGATCTTCATTCTTCTATTAAGGGTCATAACGAGCTTCAGGAAATGGCTAAGGTTGTAGAAAAGAGTTGGGTCCACTTCTTATCGCCCAGACAACCCTAAGAGGGCTAGAGTTTTTCAAATCAAAGCTGAAGCCCCCTCTGCTGATTCTTTTAAGGGCTGTACTAAGCCACATCTCTATGGGACATGTTATCATGGGCAGTGTGTCTGCTATACTTGTGGAAGGCCAGGTCATGGTTTCACCCAATGCTACATGACAAAAACAATTGATGATGATCGAATTGATCACACTAAGCGTTGACCTGTGTGGTACCTCTACCGAAGGAACCCTCCCTCTAGCAGTTGCTACCGCTCAACCTTCGCCTCAGATTCTGCAACGTGAGACAGCCACAGTGCCATGATCGAACATTCCATGACCGCCACAATGATAAGCATACAATAACCATTCTGTTGGTACTGTGAGAGTATATAACCTCACACCTCTGGAGGCTGCAGAGGATAACATTGTTATTTTCGGTACCCACTTCTGACCTAGTTTACTCTTTTAGAATTTCATGCTTATAATAATTAGTAATCATCATGTTTGTAACTAGGTTCTATAAATGTGAATAATGTACCTTGTAGAATTTTATTTTATACTAGGGACAGCCACTCTTTCATTTCTGAAAGCTGGTCGAAGTCTCTTAACCTACCCCTTCATGACTTTTAGCCAAACCTTTATAAGTAAGGTTACCATCGGGAGCCCACATGCCAGCTCGACAATTCTGTAAAGTGCAAATCCCTATTGGTGATAGCAAATTTGAAGCCAAACTAGTGATCCTCCCTATAGCTAACTTTGATGTGATCCTAGGAATGTACTGGTTAAGCCAACACAGTACAACTATTAACTATCAGAAGAAAAAGATTACATTAGGTTGTGGTACCCAAGCCAAATAATTTGTTGGAAAGTTCAGTACACATGCATCATTAATCAATGCCTTAGAAGCTGAAAGGTTGGTAAGGAAAGGTTGTGATACCTACCTAGAGACGATACTAGGTGAGAAGAAAGAAGTTATACCCATAAATGAAAATAGAATCATCAGAGAGTTTCCTGATGTCTTTCTTGAAGACCTTCTGGGCATTATGCTAGTTCAAGAGGTGAAATTTGCAATAGAAGTCATCCCAGAAACTTAACCCATATCCAAAGCTCCATATCGCATGGCGCCAAGAAATTATAAGAGTTACACAGTCAACTCCAAGAACTGCTTGAGAAAGGTTTTATTTGACCTAGTTCATCCCCTTGGGGTGGTGCGCCAGTACTTTTTGTCAAAAAGAAGGATGGGTCGATGTGCATGTGCATTAAATATAGAGAGCTTAACAAGGTAATAATTAAGAACAAGTATCAGTTACCTAGAATTGATGATCTGTTTGATCAGTTAGCAGGAGCTAAAGTATTTTCAGAGATTGATCTGCATTCCGATTATTATCAATTACGAGTCAAGGATGAGGACATCGAGAAGACAGCCATCTGAACATGGTACGGACATTATGAATTCCTTGTAATGTTGTTTGGGCTCACAAATGCACCATCAATCTTTATGGATCTGATGCAGCGTGTGCTCAAACCCTATCTCGACAAATTTGCCATCGTCTTTATTGATGATATTCTAATAGATTCCAAAACTAAGAAGGAACATGAAGACCACCCAAGAATAGTACTCAGAAGAGCTACGTGATCACTAGTTATTTGCCAAGTACTCAAAATACGAGTTTTGGCTCGATTCAGTTGCATTTCTTGGCCATGCGGTTGATGCGTAAGGTATTAGAGTAGACCAAAATAAGGTTAGTGCTATCCAAGAATGGGTCCAACCAAAGATAAAGATAGATATAAGAAGCTTCTTGGGTCTAGCTAGATATTACAGAAGGTTTGTGAAAGGCTTTTCTCATATAGCCTCTCCATTAATAATGTTAGCCCAGAATGCAGTACCATTTGAATGGTCGATAGCTTGTGGTAAGCATTTAAAGCATTAAAGGATGCGCTTTCCTTCGCTACCATTTTAGTTCTTCCTAAAGAAGGAGTGAACTACTAATTCTACATTGATGCCTCTATCCTAGTCTTGGGAGCTATGTTAATGCAGGAAAGAAAGGTTATTGCCTACATTTCTAGACAACTGAAAACCCATGAAAGAAATTATGTAGTTTATGACCTCTAACTAGCCGCTGTAGTGTTCGCTTTAAAGATTTGGCATCACTATTTATATGGGATTCAGTGCTTGATATTCACAGATCACTAGAGTCTAAAATATATATTCACCCAAAGGGAGTTGAATTGCCGACAGAGAAGTTGGTTGGAGTTGACCAGCGACTATGACCTCGATATCCACTATCATCCCGGGAAGGCAAATGTTGTGGCCGACGCTCTGAGCCACCATGCTACTCTTAATGCCCTTATCTTTGAAAGTTAACTAGAAGAAGAGTTTTGTAAAATGAATATCAAATTAGTGCGTGGTGACCTATTGAGTGAAATGATCTCAATGAGTAATGTTGAGCCTGTGGATGTATCCATTTCCCAGACCAAAGATGAGAACTACTTGAACTTTAAGGTTGCAATAGAAAGTGGTCGTCATCCCGAGTTGAACTTCAAGAAGGGTGCTATCTACTAAGGGAATTGTTTATGGATTCTTAAGTCCATACATGGTGAAGTGCTAATTAAAGGCCACAACTCAGGGTGCCAAGTGCACCAAGGAAGTTCTAAAATGTATCAAGATCTGAAGCTATCATTTTGGTGGCAAGAATGAAAAAGAGTGTAGCAAATTTTGTTACTAAATGCCATGTGTGTTGTTTAGTCAAGGCAGAACATTAGAAACCAGGTGGTTTATTGCACCCATTGGAAATTCCAGAATGGAAATGGTCAGATATATTTATGGACTTTATCATGGGTTTGCCTCGTGTAAGGTCAAGAGTAAATGCAATATGGGTAGTAGTAGATCGATTAACCAAGTCAGTGCATTTCATTCCAATTCGTCAAACTAACTCCATAAAGAAACTAGCCAAATTGTATATCAAAGAGATAGTCAGTTTGCATGATATCCCCAAGACTATTGTATCTGATAGAGAGTTATTTCACTTCTAAATTTTGGTAGGCTGTGCATTAGGACTTAGGCACCAGTTTAGCAATGAGCATGACTTTTCACCTGCAGACAGATGACCAATTGAAAGGGTCAATTAGGTTCTAGAAGATCTTCTCCATCTTTGCATGTTAGATTTCTCAGGCTCTTGAGAAGATTGCATCCCTTTAGTATAATTTACTTATAATAACAGCTTTTAGTTAAGCATCAAGATGGCTCCATATGAAGCCCTATATAGTAGAAAGTGATCTACCCCAATAGCATGGTTAGAAATAGTTGATGTGCAGTTGAATGGCTCTGAGTTAGTAGAAGATAAAATTCAGAAAGTAAAGCTCATATAGTAAATAATTGAAACAGCACAAGATAGGCAGAGCAAGTATCACGACGCCCATTGTCATCCTCTAGAGTTCCAAGAGGAAGATCTATTGTATTTAAAAGTCAGCCCTATGAAAGGTATATACCATTTTGGAGTTGCTGGAAAACTCAATTCGAGATATGTTGGGTCGTTTAAGATCATAAAATGGATTGGGTCAGCAGCTTACAAGCGATAGCTACCTGAGGATTTTGCTGCAGTGTATAACATTTTTCACGTATTGTCCCTCAAGAAATGCTTAAGAGAGCCTCACCACCTAGTCTCTATTCCTCCAATAGAGATCCAGACAAATTTATCATTCATTGAAGAACTTGTAAGATTTCTAGGGAGAGATCAAAAGAGGCTGAGAAGCCGTTCCATCCCAATGGTTAAAGTGTAGTGGGAGAACCACTCAACTGCTGAAGCCACTTAGGAGAAAGAAAATGATATGAAAACCAAGTATCCTAGACTCTTTGAGAATCTAAGTACTTTTCCTTAACTCCTTATCATTTAAATCATCTTTCTTTTATCATGCCTTATTTTTCTTCCACTTGAGTGATGTCGAGGATGACATCATTCTTAAGTTGAGGAAATTATAATAACCCAAGGTTGTTACCCAAGATAATTAGGACTAATCCAAGTCCTAATCTTAGTCTTAGTGCTCTAATTAGATTAGTAGGAGTCTTCCACCAAGATCTAGTCCAAATCAGGAGTCAAATGAATCAAATCCTGATTTTGGGGAAAATCCAAAAACCCTAGAAATTGACCTATCTAAATTGATCTCAAATCAAAAATTGGACTAGAGGTGACCCCTACAGGCGCAAGAAGTACCCACAACCATGTAGTACCTTAACCATCATGGGTTCAAGAGGCTGCTCACATGAAGTGATACTTTACTCTGTATGACACTTAGCTCCTATCTGAGATCCTATGGTTTGCTTTGATACCATTTGTAACAGCCCAGGCTCTTAACACCAAGTTATTATCTACTTTGGCCAAAAAGGCCTCAATGTTTTGCCCTCAGAAGATAACTTCTCCAGCAGGTCACCCATCCTGGGAGTGCTTCCACCTGAGCATGTTTAACTTTGGAGTTCTTATCAGGAACTCCACCATTATCTGAAAAGGCACCTCGATGTTTAAGAATTTCACATTATTACTACTTAAGTGGGTCTTCATAGCCGTCTGCTTGTGCCCACACCGTCACCACCCCCGTCAGATTAACCAAATTGATCTAAGTTGTTCGATCGGTTCAATCGAACGGCTTGGGCTCATCTCCCTCGAGAGCTCTGCTGCTTCTCCACGCGGTAGCTCGCTGCTACCGCTGGCCAACCCGCGCCCCGCAGCCCTCATTGACTCCGCCCATATTCCATTAAGGCCCTAAAACTGTGTATATGACTCACCACTTTGCACGAAGCAGGCCTCTGGACGATCTGCACCCTGTCTGCTCAAACCCTAAGAACCGTAGCTGTTCATCAGGTACACACAAAATCCTCCTCTCCTTCAATTAAAATTGCTACGTTTCAATCTTTATTTTTATTCCATGCTTAGGATTAGGAATTGAGCGAGTCCGATCGAGCAATACTCTGCTCATTTACCCGATTTTGGCAAACCCTCCACAATGATTACCGTTACCCAAATCCATGCCTAACACTAGAAGCTAGGGTTTGATTTACCCGGTGAACCAGGCCACCTCGCCATCCATTTGATTGTCCTTGGGTAGGCCTCGTCCGTGCCTACCCGTAGCCATGAGGGTTGGCCCCTCTCGCCATCGATTCGGTCACTGAAATCGCGAACTCTAGGTCTCAGTAGTCGGGTGCGTTCCCAGCGAAGGAGGTGAGGCGTCTCAGTCCGGGTCGGGTTAGGCCCGACCCACGGGTGGCCCGAGAGTGTGGCTCACGTGAGTGCCGGAGCGCGGGGCCCATGCCATGCGTTGTCGAGAGAGAGGGGCGGTGTGTGGCATCCTCTGCAACACCGCAGAGGGGGGCCCCGCCCGCAGTTCAGCGTCCAACCCAAAGCGGCCATGCGTCTTTATGGGTCCCGCCTGCAATCTCTCGACCATTACCGTTCTGCCACGTGCCCGTGGTAGGTCCCGCTGCCATAATTCTTGCTGAAATCATAATATATAAATATATATATATATATATAAATATAGTATATATTCATTGATTTATATGTATTATTACTATTATATTAATTAAGTAGTTAGTTAATTAGTCATTAGTTAGTTATTTATTTAATTAATTAATATTAATTTAAACTAACAGTAGATTAAATTAATGTTAATTACTATAAACAGTGAATTAATTAGGTTAATTATAATCAATAGTTAAGATTAATTAATTGACATTAATTTAATTTAATTAATAGGTTTAATTAAATATTGGGTTTACTTAATTAGTTAATAATCATTAGATTAATTTAATTAATTAGTTAATAGTAATTATAATTATTTAATTTAAGTTAATTAATTAATATTATCTGATTAATTTAATTAATAACTAGTAAGTTAAATTAACTAATTTAATTAAGTTAAATTAATTCAAAATTTTAGGACATCATAACTTTAAATTTAATGATCCAAACATAGCAAATATATATCTCATTTTACTCAAAAAATTAAAAGGAATCAAATAGCATAATTCAAAATTTTAATTCGGAAAATATTTGACATATTAATATTTTAGGACATACACAAACACCTATAATTTTTTTTCTAGTCAACCAAATATAGTCAATATAGATTTTAAAGTAATTAGGAGAATAGCTCTATCACTGTGGTAGTATTAGTTTCCCCATTCTATGAGTAATTTCAAAGTCACATTTATGACTCCCTCCCAAAATGACCAAAATGCTCTTAGTTTTCAATCTAAAATAAGAAATTTAAAGTACTAACTAGCTTAGAATTTCAGTGCCAATGGCAAACTAAAATAAGATTTAGGTTTTGAATCATAGAAATTCTAAGTTGACCAAATTACCCATAACCCTAGTAAGGCTATAACTTGACCAATTGAGATCCAAATTGGGTCTACTCCTAGTTAAAGTACTTTGTGTGGTATAGGAAAACTATAGATAATAAGTTTGCTAAGATTAGATCTCAAATAGAAAAGTTCAGTTTTTGACCCTCTTGGCCCTAGGAAAATTACCAAAATACCCCTAAAACTTAAAATATTTATAACTTAGTCATTTCATCTCATAATTTAGTTTTCTTAGACTCTATGGAGTTCTTGAACAACAACCGATATTAAACTACATAAAAATGCAAATTCCATTACGTGTAAATTACTAAATTATCCTTTAGATGTTAGTAGGATTCCAATATTGAAATGCAAGCTGAGTGCGGTGTATGTAAAGATATCTAAATTAAATAAAATGTTATTATAGCATTGATTTGTATTGTTGTTTATCATTTTAAGGAGGAAGGGAGGGAGGGATTCTCTTAAAAAATCAAGAGTAGACAAAACAACTTTATGGAATCTGGAGATCATTTGACAAAAAACATGATCAATAGCTATGTTCTTTTTTTGGCGCTGGTAAACATGAATGAGTGCAAATTTCAAGTGCTTCACATTGGTAATTTTATTGTAGAAAATTTCTGAATGTCAAGTGGTTGAGGATTATTTATATGCTTCATAATCTCTTACAAATAAATATTTTGAAAACATTTTCACTTCTATTTTTCTTAGTTCTTAAGTGCTTATTATAGCCGCTTCTATAAAATAATAATGTGCTCATCATCATTAGTGTATGCATTAACAAACTCGTTATTTGTGTTATGTGGTTGCAGTGACGTGTCATTTGGTTATCCTGGAGCACCTATTTTGTTTAAAAACCTGAATTTTGGTATAGACTTGGACAACCGCATAGCAAGTAAGGTTGGTATTTTTCTTTCAATTGAAATATTTTGCAGCTTTGTGATATAATTATTTTTTTGTCATCATGCTCTGTATCGCTTTAATGGCTTTATTTCTATGCCTTGCTTGATAGTTTTATGAATTGATGACAAAGTGTAGATCATATTTAAAAGAACAATTGTTTTTTGATTTTCAGGTACACATTATGATTTTATACTACTAGAACATACATTCTTCATTGTATCATGTTTAAGAGACACTAATACATAACCTTGTTAAATCTCTTCATTAAAAAAATTACTGGTGCTTGTTTCTCAGTGTTATTAAATTGATCGTGCATCCTCCTATTCACTCTGTCAATACATTTATTCTGATCTTTATTAAGATGTTGAAGCTATATTCATTGATCAGTCCAAATGACATTGGCAAGTCAACTATACTCAAACTAATAGCTGGAGAACTTCAGCCAACTTCTGGAACTATTTTTCGTTCAACTGAGGTATTGGTTCTCACATGAAAATTCTTCCGAGTATATCTGGAAATAAATTATTCTCCTTCGCATAAAACTTTAGTATTCTCTCTTAAACATAAATACACTTTATTTCATGTGATGAAAATTAAAGAATAATTGAAATTCAATATTTATGGAAGAAATGGCCTTTTTCTAGAATTTGATGACTGGAAATTTATATTTATGAAAGCCACAGTTATAAATGGAATTTCTGCAATGGAAGTTGCCTAAATTGAATTATTTGGTGCGTGTTTGAAAGGAGTAACAAGCTATTTTCTAGCTCTACCAATAAAGAGATGCCTTATGAACCAAAACTAGATTAGAGCAACTAGTTGAACAGTGCACCTGTTGGCAAGGTAGTTTTATCATGTGCGATTGGACCAATTTGCATTGAATTGGATGGAGGTGAACATTTCGAACCACTAATTCGACTGTTGAATTGTTGAACAAGAGAGATTTTGATAAAACTGTTCGGTTTGATTGTAGTATAATTTGGGTCATTTGGGTTGTTAATTTTGCTTTTTAAAGTCTTAGATTTACTTAAATCCTAGTATAAGTTTTTTAGAAAATAAGTCTTTATATATATAGCACTCAAATTTTTAAATAATTAGAAATAGATTTGAGGTGTCATGCACACTAGAGATAAAAGTGGTTGTTCTTTAAATATTAAACATTATTTTCTATGTATATACACTATATAAACTTATAAGTGCTACATGATACTTTTCTTACAAAACCATAAAGTCTAAATTGTCTGTTCCCCACGCTATCGAATTGTAAGAAAAGAAGAGCCAAGCACCTGAAACTTTTGTCTACCCCTTCACATTTATTTCAATTGTCTCCACTACCGAGAATGCCCTTAAATTGGCTCTACTTAAATGCTAACACTTGTTGACCCATCTGCTAGCCTTCCATCACATTCATTGACCTTCCATTGCAAGTCAACATTTTTAGGCTTCAAGCTCATAAATAATAATAAAATTGGTAAAAATATTTAATATTCATTTTATGCAAACTTATTTTGAAAATATGATAATCTATGAAATATTTTCTTTGATCGAATTTGTAACATATAAAATGGATGGCAGTCAAATCATTCTATGTTTATCAAATCTAATTATATGAACATACTAAAAATTTTTTGTAGCCCTATAAAATTTGTTTTTGTTTTATTACAGCATAACGATTCAATCTCGATCCAACCCTTGTTCCACATTTGAAGTTTGAACTTTTTCTAACGGTTCAATTATTAGTTTAATTTTAAGACCTTGGATTAATGTAATAAATAAATAAATTTTTATTAATTAGAATTTTTCATATTATTAGAATATGTTTATTTATTTGTTAATTATAAATAATTATGATTTAAGGTTTGTTAAAATAAATTTTATTGGTTATTTAATAATAGTGTTTAAATGAGTATCTTAATCATAATTAATTATAATTTAATATTTATTAAAAAAATTAATTAATTATGATAATTACAATTGAATTAATGCAATTTTTATATTATTATTTAATAATAATTAATTATTTTTATTGTTACTAAATAATTTGTTATTATTATTTTTGTTTACTTTTTATTTATTTTTATGTTAAATTTAATTATATTTATGTAATTATAATATTGTAATTATAATCTAATACTTAATTAAATTTATTTTTAATTAATTTTAATAAATATTATAATTAATTGTATTAAATATAATAATTAATTAACAAACTATTATTATTAAATGCTATTGTAGTTATTATGAATATCATTAATTAATTGTGAATTACATTAAGTTATTATACTAAGTATAAATAATTATATTGCATTTAATTTTTAATTAATGAAATTTAATTATTGATTATTTTGTTATTTGTATTAAATAATATTGTTAATTTTAAATAATTTACTTCATTGATTAAAATAAATTAATTACAATAATTTGTTTAATTATAGTTAAATGGTAATGCTAATTAATTATATTAATTGAAAATGAAAGTATAAACTAATTAGTAAGTTTATTTTAATCAACTGTTTATGTTAGTTCTAAATAATTAATGTTGTTAATAAATATTTAATGAATTAATTATTTATGTTCCTAAAAATGGTCAAGTTATGTACAAATCGAGCAATATTTAGCTTATGAAGTTTAAACTAGGCTAAATATAAATCGACATGCCATAAAATCTTTGGGTAGCCAAAAAGTTCATAGGAGTTCTCTTCTTAACATTATACAGTTTCTTAACAGTAGTTTATAGGGAAAGCAAATGTTTTGGAGACAGGGTGATAGAACATACTTTGGTGCTAGTTTTTGGTTGGTGGAGTAACATAGTAGTGGAGTAGGGGGGGAGGGAGGATATCACAAATTCTGAAATCCTATATATCCATTTTTTATGTTAACTTGCACTATTATTTTTATTCAATATTTTGCTTAGGTCTTGTTGGAATAAATGAAAGTAGTAAAACTTTCTTCCTGAGGCATATGGCCTTGCATGCTATGGAGGGCATTCCAAGGAACTGTCAAATTATAGATGTAGAATAAGAAGTTGTGGGTGATGACACTTTAGCATTGCAATGTGTTCTAAATTCTATTATTGAGAGGATTTAGTATTAGATGAAGAAGCTAGGCTACTTGCACAACAGGTCTATGCTATGATACACCATTTATTTGTTGCTTGATTAATGTTTTATACAATTATCAACTCAAAACTATAGATTTTCTTTTTTTCTTATTGGCAACCACAATTTGATGTCTATTTTACCATAAAGATTACAACACTTTTCTGTTCATCTTGAAGAGCGATTTAGAAGATGCAGCAGAAATGGGGATAAATAATGGGAAGCATGCTGGGATGGATAAGGATAATATTGCAATAAGGCTTGAACAGATATATAAAAGAATTAAATTTAGTGATGCATATTCTGTAGAGTCTTGTGCAACTTCAATTTTGGCAGTAAGTGCTTGTTAGATTCATAAGTTTGATTGTAATGCTTAATGTGTTGTTAGAGTTTTTTTATGTTAAAAATGACTTTTGTTTGCATCATCCACTTTTTTACCATTAATATCACTTGATATTTTTGATGCAACACTAAAGATTATATAGATTAAGCATATTTAAAAAATTGCACATCTCTTGTTTTGTTGCAGCATTGATGATTTGGTAAATCAAGCATTTGAGAAACATGACAGTGAACCTCATGACCAAAACTTGCTAGCGCTAAAGTTAATAACAAAAAACCTTCTACTTTGTAATCTTGGAAGTTGGTACATATTGGATTACATATCAGCGGAATAATCTGCTCGGTGTACCTTTTCAAATATTAAAGAACCATGATTTAAGAACTTATAAATCATGTCTTAGAAATTTGTATAGAAATTTTAGATTCATTTGTGAAATTTATAAAGAATTAGACATCCGGATTTATATTAATCTATAGGACCAAATACTCTTTACCTAACACTCATTTGTAGTTTTGGTTTCTATTTTTATAAGTAGGTTTTTTCATTTATCTAAATGACATCAATTGTAAATCATGTGCCATTGCTATCTTTACACAACTATTTGTTGTGATGTTCCTAGTACAACAACAATCTGAATTGTTAATTTAACTACGAATTGGAAGAGGGGTAAAATAAGAATGAAAAGGATGTTATTTTTATGAGCACATAAAGATTGAAAGCATACCTACGTAGGTGCACTAAGAAAATATATTTGGCAACAAAGGATTGGTTTTATTGCACTTGTCAGGAAGATATGTTCTAAAATAGTTACCATTTGTTTGCTTGCTAGCAAAACGAATATGGTAAAAGAACCCAACACAATCATTATTACATATTTTACACTTCTTAAAGTACTATAGGTTGAGATGTTTATAAACATATATATATATATATTTATTTATTATATCAATTATTCTTAAATATTGTAAAATGTTTCACTCATTTTGTAGGGCTTGATTATTTATCATATATCTATATGCAAATTTGCCATATGATTCTCTATTTTATGCATGTTTCATGTTAGAAAATGGCATTCCTTGAGCTATATAGTTATTTCTTATGATTGAGAACTAAGAATGATGACATGTACTACACATACTTTTGAACAAGTGTGTGCGAATGAAATCTCAAATAAAAATGCAAGGATTGTATTAGATCATATTAGAAACAACTCTCAAGTCAGTAAACACGCTTAGGTAAACTACTTGACATAATTATTGACTGCCTTTATGTTTTTACTTTTTTTTCCTTTAACTTGTGGTGGAATGATTGCAATCCTTTATCTGATTGAGTGAAATGATTATGACTCAACAACAGCTTCTCTTGTTAGTGGGTTAACCATTATCTGTAATAATAGAGTTTCGAACATTGGAATCAATGCACCACTAATTTTATGTTTGCAATTAGTCTCTATTTTGTTGATCTTCAATTTCTTTCTTTTCTTGTAATATTAGTACTGTGCGGGAATGCAACTTATCCTAATGTTGAAGGAATCTTGTTTAATTTTTTATTCTTAATTAATAGTTTCTCCTTTTAAAAGTTACAATAAGAAATTAGATAGAAAAGTGTGCTCAGTTTTTCACAATATATTTGTTTTAATGCTATCATATATGCATTTCTTATTCCATAATGTGTTTAGGGACTTAGTTGGATCATGAGATATTATTATTAATGTGTATGCTCTTAGTAATGGTTAGTTTTATATCCAATCAACCAATTCATTATTGTTCCTCTTTCAATAATTTTTTTTTTCTTAACTAAATTAAAAAATAAGTTTACTTGCAATTTATGTTGGTAGCTTTTTAAAGTTTCAATTTAGCCGTCTTTTCTCTTATGCCAAGCTTTTAAGTGGACCCAAACATTGTGGTGCTCTAATGATTCTATCAGCATAGCCTTTAAAGTCATTTTTCTCTTAAGGTAAAAATGAAAGTCCATAGATTCTCTATCTGTAGTTTAAAGTAAATGCTCAGACTTTGATATTGATATGAATGGTAAATAGTTTTTTTTATACTAGTCATAATGGGTTGCAAATGATTTGTTGGTTTTATTTTATTTAGATGTGCATTTGGCTTTTCTAATTTACAAAAAGTGCTGCAAATTATCATTTATTGTTGAAAGATGCTTGTTAGCTGAAACTAAAAAGTTTGAACAAATTAACGGTGTGTCATTTTTGGATGCATTTGTTGGTTGAATACCCTTTTTGATCAACTAAAATTTATCTTATCCTATGTTGGGAAGAGGAAAGATGGTTTCTCTTTTAAAAGTTACAATAAGGAATAAGGTCAAAAGATGTGCTATGTTTTTCACAAGATTTTGTTTCTGTACTATCATATTTGCCTTTCTTATTCAAAAGTATGATTAGGGACTCAGTAGGATCAGGAGACATTATCATTATGGTGTATGCTCTTTGTAATAGTTCGTTTTAACATCCAAACGACCAATTCATTGTTGGTCTTCTTTCATGAATTGTTTTTAACTAAATTAAAAAACAAGTTTACTTGCGATTTAAATTTTTTGGAAGCTTTTGGTTATTATTATATCGAAAAAAATTCTTCAATTTTTGTATAAAATTTATTTCATATGTGATGTTCTTAAATTTTAGGTTTTATTTATATCACTATGCACTCTTTGTTTCTGATCTCAAATGTCTTTCTGATTTAGAGATTAATTTTTGATCTGATCATCCGTTTAAACCAATAGATCAATTAATGGGAACATTACTATATCCCAAATTTATTGTAAACTATGTTTACACTTTACTTATTGCATATATCATTTACTTTGCGATTTAAATTGATAGTTTTTGGTAATTTGCTTATTAGTATATCGAAAAAAAATTCTTCAATTTTTGTATATAATTTATTTCATAGGTGCTATTCTAAAATTTCAAGTTTTATCCACACCATGATGCTAATTGTTTCCTTGATCATCTATTTAACCAATTGATCTAATAATGGGAACATTACTAGATCCTAGGCTTGTTGTAAACTATGTTTATTTTCTACTTATAGCATATAATGCTATATTGATCTTTCAATTTAGTTTTCTTTTCTCCTAGGCAAAAGCTTTTAAGCACTACCCATACCCTATGATGCTCTGATAACTAATCCAATACAACCTTTAAAGTTCTTTTACCCTAAAGGTAAAAAATGAAACTTCATGGATTCTCTATCCGAAGTCTAAAGTAAATGGTTTGACTTTGTGATTGATATGAATAGTAAAAAGTTTGCACGGGATGTTATTATACTTATCAACCATTATTGCGTATGCTTAGCAGGTTCTATTTAATTAAAATGTTTTGCATTTGTATTTTCTATTTTCCACTAGGTGCTGCAAAATTGTCATTTATTGATGAAAGATGTTTGTTAGTTGAAACAGAGAAGCTCGAACACATTAATGGTATGTCATTTTTTAATGTGTTCTTGTTTGAATACCTTTTTAATTTACTAAATGTTCACTTATTCTTTGTCTTAAAGAGAAAAATACCTGAATAATATAATGTTTATTGACAATATTAAAAAATACCTCAAGTCATGAAGCACGCTTTAGGTAACTACTTGACATATTTATTGACAATATTTATGTTCTTACTTTTGTTTTTCTTTTAACTTGTCGGGAATGATTGACTTCTCTTGTCTGGTTGAGTGAAACAATTATCACTCAACAATAACTTCTCTTGTTAGGGGGTTAACCATTATCAGCAATAGTAGGGTTCTTTAAGTTGCAATCCATGCACCGCTAATTTTACATTTGCAATTATTCGCTATTTTGTGGAGCTTCAATTGCTTTCTTTTCTTGCATTATTAGTACTGTGCAGGAATGCAAGTTTTTTTTATTTCTTTATCCTTGCAAAAGCAAGCTGACATTTTGTTTTTGTCCTATGCTTCTTGTCTTTAAACATCATTTGAATATGTACTAGTTTACTATTGTATTTGTTTGATTTTGATATGAATCACATCTCTATTATGTTGTGAACATTTCTCTTTATTTTCAAGGATTCTTATTTTTAATATTATGGAAAAGGTAAAATCCCAAAAACTATATTTAAAATAATATGCAAATTACCTGGAGTATCATTCATTTCATATTTCATTTTAAAGATTTTGATCAAGATCAAAATACATAAATAATCTAACTATACTTTAAAAAGCTTCATGACTAAGATTATTACATGATATATTCTTGTAAACCATTTGTTTGTGAAGCATGCGACGTCAACTTATGTTGGAGTTTAAATATTTTGTGCAATTGTTCCATGGGAATCGTTACACAAAAGTTATGCGCTGCAAAATCATTGCACAAAAGTTATGCACTGCAAAATTATTTCACAAAAGTTATGTTTAATCAAGATGATATATTCTTGTTCCTTGCGAATTGTTTCACAAAAGTTTTGTTTTAATCCGCTTGAGGATTTATGTGGGACTTAGGCATATCGATGGATGCCTTTTATTTTTAATGTTCTTGAACTGATATGTAAAACTGACAAATTGTTTGATGTTAAATTTGTAATTGTAAACTTTCAGTTTATGAGAGCTATTTTAAAGCCTTAATCAGTAATCGATCATGTTTGTGTTGCATTTTTTAAAATTTGCTTCACATTATAAAACTTGCTTCATGTTATTCTAAAATTTCAATATTTATTTATATAACTATGTCATCTTTGCTTTTGATCTTGAATGCCTGGTTGATTTGGAGATCACCCTATTCCATGATCATCTATTGAAACAAATTGATCAACTAATAGGAACATTATCCGCTTCCAGGTTTGCTGTAACTTGAATATGCATATTACTTATTGCATATTTTGTTGTTGATACGATGCAAAATATAGTGATCATTCAATTTAGTTGTCTTTTATTTTATACCAACCTATTAAGCACTGCCCATACAAAATGATTATACTTTGTTTAGAAGAGGAAAGATATATGAATAATATAATATTTGACATAATTTATATCAATAGTGATCATCCTTTTGTCATTGAATTTGCTTCACATTATCAAATGAAATCTCAATTACCAATGCAATGATCACTTCATATTATAATTGAAATAATTCCTAAGTCAGTAAGCATGCTTAGGTAACTAATTGACATATTTGTTGACCGTATTTCTATTTTTTTTTTCTTTAGCTTGTCATGATGGAATGAATTGCTTCCTTTGTCTAATAGAAACAATTCTCATATATATATATATATATATATATATATATATATATATATATATATATATATATATATATATTTAACTAGGTTATACATCAAGTGTACAGTATGATTTAAATTGGTAGATTTTGCTTATTTGCTTATTATTATATCAAAAAAATAAATCTGCATTTTTTAAGTGAAATTATTTCTTAGGCTCTATTCTAAAATTTTAATTTTTTATTCATATCACTGTGCCATCTTTGCTTTTGATCTTGAATGACTAGCTTATTTGGAGTTCACATTATTCAATGGTCTTCTATTTAAATGAATTGATCAACTAATAGGAACATTACATGCTTCCAAGTTTGTTGTAAATTGAGTTTGTATTTTTACCTATTGCTATATTTTTTGACATAACAATAAGCTTTTAAGCGCTGTCCATACACTGTGATGCTTTAATGACTAATCCAACATCGCATCTAATGTCGTTTTACCCTTAAGGTAAAAATGAAACTCCAAAGATTCTCTATTTGTAGTCTAAGGTAAAAAGCTAAGGATTCAAAATTGATATGAATGATAAAGAGTCTGTGTTGAATGTATTTATACTTGCCATAACTCATATGTTGTGACCACTGTCTCTTTATTGTCAAGGATTCTTATTTCCAATATTAGGGAAAAATGTAGAATCCCAAAATTTATATTTGAAATTGCATGAAAATCACTTGAAGTATCATTCATTTTAAAGTTTTTGATCAATATCAAAATGCATTAATAATTTTCATTCATCTAGCTATACTTCTAAACAGGTGTATGCTGTTGGTAGTGGTTAGTTTTAATATCCAAATAGCCAATTCATTGTTTTCTATCAAGAATTTCTTTTCTTAACTAAATAGTAAAACAAGTCAACTTGCAATTTAAATTGTCAACTTTTGGTTATTTGCTTATTATTATTTTAAAATAAATTGTTCAATTTTTGTATGAATTTTTTTTATTAGTGCTATCAAAATTTTCAGGTTTTATCCATATCACTATGCATTCTTTGCTTCTGATCTCAAATGCCTTGCTGATTTGGAGATGAATTTTTTCATTGGCCACTCGTTTATGCCAATTGCTTAAATAATGGGAATAGTACTAGATCCATGATTTGTTAACAACTTTATTTGCATTCTACTTATTACATATATAATTGAGGATGGATGTGAAATCTAGTGATCCTTCAATTCAGTTGCCTTTTCTTTTATGTCAAAAGTTTGTATGCACTATCTATATACTTGATGCTCAAATGATTAGCCCAATAGGTTGCATATAGTTTGCTGATTTTATTTAATTAAGATGTTGTGCATTTGACTTTTCTATAATACATTTGGTTTTGCAAAATTGTAATTTATTGATTTAAAACATTTGTTAGCTGAGACAAAGAAGCTCGAACACACATTAACGGTGTGCCAATTTTTAATACATTTTTTGTTTGAGTACCTTTTTTTATTTATTAAAATTTACCTTATGTTTTATCTAGAAGAGGAAAGATATATGAATAATATAATGTTTGACATAATTTATGTCAATAATGATCATCCTTTTGCCATTCAATTTGCTTCACAAATGAAATCTCAATTACCAATGTAAGGATCATATCAAATTATCATAGAAATGATTCTCATGTCAGTAAGCATGCTTATGTGACTATTTGACATCTTTATGGCTGTATTTTTTATTTCACTTTTGTTTTTCCTTTAGCTTGTTATGGTGGAATGATTGGCTTCCTTTGTCTAATAGATACAACTATTTAGTTTTTTTTAACTAATTTTAACATCAAGTTTATAATATGATTTAAATTGGTTGTTTTGCCTATTTGCTTATTATTATATAGAAAATAAATCTACATTTTTACAGAAAAACTGTTTCTTAGGTGCTATTCTAAAATTTTAGTTTTTATCCATATCAGTATGCCATCTTTGCTTTTGATCTTGATTGTTTGGCTGATTTGGAGATCACCGTATTCTTTGATCATCTATTTAAGCGAATCGATCAACAAATGGGAACATTACAGGTTTCCAGTTTTGTTGTAAACTGAGTTTGCATTTTACTTATTGCATATTTCATTGTAGATAGGATGTGAAATATAATGATCATTCAATTTGTTTTTTTTTTATGCTAAGCTTTTAAGCACTACCCATACACTATAGTGCTCTAATAACTAATTCATGCATTTAATGTCCTTTTACCCTTTAGGTAAAAATGAAACTCCATAGATTCTCTATCTATAGTATGAAGTAAATTCTCAAGCTTATAGATCGCTGTGAATAATAAATAGTTTGCAGTTACACTTGTTAGAATGGGTTGCTTATGGTTTGTTGGTTTTATTTTTTTAAGATTTGCATTTAGCTTGTCTATTTTACACCAGGTGTTGCAAGTTGCCATCAATTGATGAAAGATGCTTGTTAATTGAAACAAATAAGCTCGAACACATTAATGGCATGTCATTTTTGGATGCTTTTACTGTTTGAATACCCTTTTTGATTTACTGAAATTTGTCTTATGCAATGTTTGGAAGGGAAAATATTTAGGAATATAATATGTTTAACATTATTTATGTCAATAGTTACCATTCTTTTGCTGTTCAAGTTGCTTCACTTTATCAAAAAAAATCTCAGATACCAACGCAAGGATCATATCAGATCATATCAAATCATATTAGAAATAATTTTTAGGTTAGTAAACATGCTTAAGTAACTACTTGACAGATTTATTGACTGCATTTCTGTTTTTACTTTTGTTTTTTCTTTACCTTATTATAGGGTAATGATTGGCTTCCATTTTTTGACTTAGTGAAATGATTACTACTCAACAATAGCTTCTCTTTTTAGTGGGTTAACTATTATCAACAATATTAGGGTTTTGTAAGTTGCGAACAATGTACCACAAATTTTACGCTTGCAATGATTCAATTATTTGTGAATCTCCAATTGCTTTCTTTTCATGTATTTCTACTACTGTGCAGGAATACACATATATTATTCCTTTACGCCTTGCTGGTATTCTTAAACTTCCCAAGAATGCTTATATGCCTGAAGTCTACCATCTGTTTTTCTCATGTGCTTCTTGTCTTTAAACCTCAACTCAATATGTACTAGATTACTATATTTTTTTGATTTTGATACCGAGCACATTTTTATTATGTTGTGAATACTTTTTTTTTAGAAATCTTATTTCTAATATTAGGGAAAAAGCCAGAATCCTAAAAATTAAATTTGAAATTGCATACAAATTATCTGAAGTATCACTCACTTTAATGTTTTTAATCAAGATCAAAATACATTTATTGTTTTTCTTTATCTAGCTATACTTCTAAAAGCTTCATGACAAACATCATTACATGATATATTCTTGCAAACCCATTATTTGCATAGCATATGAGGTCAGTTTACTTGGAGTTTAATCTTTTGGCGCAATTGTTCCATTTGAATCGTTACACAAAAGTTATGTTTAATCTGCTTGAGTAATTTTGTGAGGCCTAGGCATCTGGATGGATGCCTTTTATTTTTAATATTTTGGAACTAACATGTAAAAATTAACAACTTGTTTAATGCCAAAATTGTAATTGTAAACTTTCAATTTATGAGAATTGTTTCTAGCTTAAATCAGTAATTTAACCTGTTTGTATTGCACATTTTAAAACCTTGTCACATAAAGCATTTTCCTAAACTTTGGCAGGAACATAATGGCATCTGCAAACCAATAGTAAGTGACATGTAATTGTTTGTTTTTTTATTTTATAGCCTAGGAACATTACTATATCCTAGGTTTGTTGTAAACTGTGTTTACATTCTACTTATTGCATATATCATCGAGGATTGGATGCGAAATATTATATTGATCCTTCAATTTACTTGTTCTTTATTTTATGTTATAGCTTTTTTGTGCTGCGCATACCTTATGATGCTCTAACAACTAATCTAACATCGTCTTTAAAGTCATTTTACCCTAAGGATAAAAATGAAACTTTATAGATTCTCTATATGAAGTTTAAAGTAAATGGTTAGAGTTTGTGATTGATATGAATTGAAGAATGTTTATTTATATTTGTCAGTCATGGTTGTGTATGGTTAGTTGGCTTTATTTAATTAAGATGTTGTTGTCTGTTTGGATTTTATATTTTGACTAGGTGTTGCATTCATGCCATTTATTGATGAAAGACGCTTGTGAGCTGAAACAGAAGCTCAAACACACATTAAGCGGCTTTTGGATGCATGCCTTGCTTGAGTACTCTTTTTATTTACTAAAATTTACCTTGTGTTTTGTTGGGAAGAGGAAAGATTTAGAAATGATATAATGTTTGACATAATTTATGTTAATAGTGATCACCTTTTGTTGTTCAAGTTGCTTCACTTAATCAAATGAAATCTCAATTACCAATGCAAGAATCTTATCAAAATATAATAGAAACCATATTTAGGTCAGAATGTAACGGCATTAAGTTTTTATTGACTGTCTTTTGTAAGTTGTAGTCAATTTATCCCTAATTTAATGTTTACAATTAATTATTCAATGTTTTGTGGATCTTCAATTGCTTTCTTTTTCTGTATTATTACTATTATGTATCTTTAATCTATCTTTTGTTTCTCTCCTGTGCTTCTTGTCATGAAACCTCAAATGAACATGTACAAAATCACTCCTATTTTTATTTTTTATTTTGATATTGAGCTTATCTCTATTATGTTGTGAGTGCTCTCTTTTTTCTAGCATTTGAAATTGCATACAAAACACCTGAAATATCATTCATTTCAGCTTTCATTTTAAAGTTTATGATCAAGATCAAAATATATTTATAAATTTCATTCATCTAGTTATACTTCTAAAAGTTTCATGACTAACATCATTACATGAGATATTCTTGCAAACCATTTGTTTGAGCAGCTTGTGAAGTCCACATACGTTGGAAATTAAATTTTTAGTGCACTTGTTCCATATGAATCATTAGACAAGGTTATGTTTAATCCGCTTGAGTGTATTTATGTATGGCTTAGGCATATGGATGGATGCCTTTTGTTTTTAGTATTCTTTAGCTAACCTATAAGAATTGCCAACTTGTTTGATGCCAAAGTTGTAGTTGTAAACTTTCAATTTATGTGACCAGTTTCTACCTTTAATAAATAATCTAACTTGTTTGTATTACAGATTTTAAAATCGTATGACATTAAGCCTTTTACTATACTTTTGCAGGAACATAATGATGGTTGTCACCCAAGAGTAAGAGAAAGGTAATTATATGTTATCTTCCTTTCTAGCTGATGAATTCCTAAAGTGATTGATGTAGTTATTAAATTAAATACCTTGCCATAAGCATAAGAGATTTTGAAATCCTAGTTAGATTTTGCCATATTCAATAGTTGAGCAGGCATACATTGATTGATTTTAATTCCACCACCAGTGGAGTTTGATCATCAAGGAAATCTCCACCCAACCCATTTGGTGCTAGTTCTCACATGAGAGCTCATTTTTCAGTCACAATAGCTTATAGTTTGATGTTCATTTCTTTTAAAAATCACTTCTTGTTGATCCTAAAGTTGAAGGAATGTTGTTTGATTTTATATGCTTAATCGATAGTTTCTCCTTTTTAAAGTTCCAATAAGAAATATGATAGAAAGGTGTGATGTTTTTCACGACATATTCTCTCCATTCTTGAAATTTGACCAAACATTTAATATTATTGGTATAGCATATTTTTTCATCCAATGGATAATGCATTTGATAGGTAAATTTTAAGATCTTTGGTATCTTGCAAGTCACATTTCAACCCATTTTCTAGACATTTTTTTTAATACTATCATATATGTCTTCCTATATGATTAAGAAACCTTTATAAGATAAAATGATTTAAAAGCCTAAAGTGGTGGTGACATCAATAACAATTATCTCAATAAAATACTATAGAAGAGCTCCACAAATATCTCTTTCTTGCATCTCCACTAGTTTCTAGTCTAGCATCATAAATATAATGCTAAAATTAATATGAATTGATGAATGTTGGATTTTCTTGTCTATTGAATGGCTTACTTTATTATTTCAATTGAACTTCTGAATAGGATTCTATGATTTATAACTGACCCAGCATCCCACAAGCATCTCGCCAATCTCTCACTTGTCGATGCATTCCCCTATGCTGGTTGTATGGCACCGACAAGGTACCTAAATATACCGTAAACTTCTCATAAGTTCTTCGTACTGTAATGTGGATTCATATGGATCCTTCCATACCTACTGCTCTTATAAACATCATTCTTTTCTATGTAATATAGCTTAGAGAAGCATGTTTAAGGTCTCAATTGATCTTTGTTACTTAAATGAAGCAAAATAGAAAATAAGCTTAAGGGTTGTGTTCTATGTCTATAAGTACTTATTACACAATATTAGGAATGCTTAGGATCCGACAAAGTTTTCAAAGTGCATGCTCTCATACAAGTTCAATCATAAATATGGACTAATACATTTCAAAGACATTGTAATTTCTTTTTCTTTTATTAATACTTAGTACATTTCTTCTACCCTTTGAACAAATTAGCTCAGTCAATTATTTTTTTTCTATTTTTAACCATCATCATTGTTGTCATTTTACAATCAGCATGATAGTCTTTTAGATGGTTGATTTCCATTTAGTGGCATGCCATATATATATATACATAATATAATCTAAAAATCATTTTGAGGAGTAATATTATTTCTTCTAATATCTCTCATTATTAATCCAAATGAATGTCTGGATGTGGTCTAAAGTCAAAAATTAATTATTCTACTCAAAGTTTGATCTATGATTTTTAATCCCATCCATTCGTACGTTTATTTGGTGAGAGTTATGTGAAGAGATATATGTTATATCTAAGGAAATAAAAGCATATCACTCTCTCTTCGCACACACGTGCACGCGCGCGCATGCGCATGCACACACACCCACACACATGTATATATATATATATATATATATATATATATATATATATATATATATATATATATATATATATATATATATATATATATATATATAAAATATAATTTTTGATCCTTTTGTTGCACGAAAGGGTTTTCTATGATGCCATATTGGACCAGACTATTGTTAGTGACAATAATAAAAAATATTATGTGATTCAGGCTTTAGGTTTATTTAATATGTTCATGTTTTTTTGCACATTTTTTCATTTAATTATTACCAGGAATTTTTGCAGATTCTTCTCTAGCATCCTTAGTTGTTGCTAGTCCTTTAATCTTTCAAATATTGTTTACATAACCATGTTAATTTATTGTTCTATAGATGTGTGTGTTTTGAAAGATATTGTAGTACATTTGATGATGAAGAGTTCAATGCACTTAAGTAAACATTTTAAACTTTTACTAGGCACACATACACAAGGTGGTAAAGTGTCTGCATTGCTTAAAGTATCATGTCCTACATTCATATTTCAAATTTGAGTAGAGTAACACAATGTTGCTAATTTTTCAACATAGATAATTTATGTTAATAGTATTGACATTTCCACTCCATTATAGACAACTTGTTGCATAGTTTATTCTGAACAATCCCTCTCCATCTTCGACAATTCCTTGGAAGATCCAGAAGCAAGCGGCACAAAGGTGCTTCACTCCTCCATCGGCCTATTTCACTCCTCCCACTGTCTACTCTATCTTTAGTAGTAACCTAAAGCATTTACAACATGGCTATCTCCAACAACTACAACAAATCCCCAGCTACATCGAACCTTCTTTTATTAATACTTAGCACATTTCTTCTACTCTTTGAACAAATTAGCTCAATCAATTAATTTTTTTTCTATTTTTAACTGTCATCATTGTTGTTATTTTTCAATCTGCATGATAGTCTTTTAGACGGTTGATTTCCTGTCTATTGAATGGCTTGCTTTATTATTTCATTTAAACTTCTGAATAGGATTCTGTGATTTATAACTGACCCGGCATCCCACAAGCATTTCGCCGATCTCTCACTTGTCGATGCATTCCTCTATGCTCGTTGTATGGCGCCGACAAGGTACCTAAATATACCCTAAACTTTTGCATATGAAATTGTCACATCATCTTCATATATTTGCAACCTTTTTTTTTCTATTTTTGCTATTTATTATTGCATCTTACTTTGAAGTTTTGGCAGATGTATAATTTTAATATTAAATGATCGATGACAATATACAGCTTTTAATAAACAAGATTTTTTTATATTATTTATTTAAAGTTATAAATCATAAATAATAACAATATGATTAAACAAAACAATTATTTTAAAATAATTTTTTTTCTAAAAGTATTTATACATTATTATAAAGTACTAGGACACTATAAGTTGACATTCTTATAAATTTGATTTGATAATATGCAATTTTGCTTTTAGGTAATGCATTTCACTTTTCAATTTAAAATAGTTATTAAATTTTGAATGAGTTAAAATCGTTTATCCTACTGAAAAATGTTACTGGCTCCCAGGTAAAAAAATTGTATTTTTACGGTTCTCACAAGTAAAAGTGAATTTAATGATAATTTTTTATTTCATTTAGTTTCTTAAAACCTAATCATTCATATTTTTCGAGAGATATATGAGAGTTGTGTAGTAAAATTCTATCCTAATATACACTAAGTGAAATTTAAAATTTTGATATTATTACAAAAATTCAAGAGCACAAATCATTGAGCTTTAAAAGCATTCAATTGAAATAATATTTTTAATTACAATGATTGCAAATTATAATTAATTTAAATATAAACATTTTACTTACAAATATTACGAATCATATTATCTTATAATAATATAAAATTTTGATTTGTTATTTATAGGTGATCATTATTTTTACTATTTAATCAAAAAACTTATGATCAGAATGTCATCCACGTAGATGAGTATGCATATTTGATTGGATGTGGCATCATGTATGATAAGTGAAGGGCCTATTGTGCTGGTTTGAAAATCTTTGAAGTGTAGGAATTCGGTGAGGGTGGAGTATTATTGGTGTGATGATTGTTTGAGGCAGTAAACGACCTTGTTGAGGTTGCAAATATAATTGGAAAACTTGGAATCTTTGAATCCTCTCATTTGTTTCATATAGACAGTGTGATAGCCCAAACCCTTAAGCACCAAAGCATTATCCATTTTGGCCTGAAAAGCCTCACAATTTTACCCCCAGAAGATAACTTCCCAGCAGGTCACCCATTCTAGGCATGCTCCCACATGAGCACGCTTAACTTTGGAGTTATTATCAGGAACTCCACCGTTATTTGAAAAGGTACCTCATTGTTTAATAGTTTCACTTATTACTACTTAAGTGTGTCTTTATAATCTTCCCAACTTAAGTATCATGTCCTAATCAGTATCCTCACATAGATCCAAGAGCCATGCATTGGGTAGATAGAACTAGAGATGGCCCCTACAGGCTCAACCAGATCCATATAGCACCTTAATCATCATTGGTTCAAGAAGCTTTTAAGCACTGCCCATACACTATTGTGCTCTAATAACTAATCCATGCATTTAATGTCCTTTTACCCTTTAGGTAAAAGTGAAACTCCATAGATTCTCTATCTATAGTATAAAGTAAATGCTCAAGCTTATAGATTGATATGAATGCTAAATTGTTTTCATTTATACTTGTTGGAATGGGTTGTTTATGGTTTGTTGGTTTTATTTTATTAAGATTTGCATTTAGCTTTTTTATTTTACACCAGGTGTTGCAAGTTGCCATTAATTGATGAAAGATGCTTGTTAACTAAAATAATTAAGCTCAAACACATTAATGGTGTGTCTTTTTTGGATGCTTTTCTTGTTTGAATACGTTTTGTGATTTACTAAAATTTGTCTTATGGTATGTCTAGAAGGGCAAATATTTAGGAATAATAATATGTTTAACATAATTTAGGCCAATAGTTATCATTCTTTTGCCATTCAAGTTGCTTCACTTTATCAAATGAAATCTCAAATACCAATGCAAGGATCATATCAGATCATATCAAATTATATTAGAAACAATTTCAATTTAGTAAACACATTTAGGTAACTACTTGATAGATTTATTGACTGCATTTCTGTTTTTACTTTTGTTTTTTATTTACCTTGTTGTGGTGGAATGATTGACTTCCTTAGTTTGACATAGTGAAATGGTTACTACTGAACAATAGCTTCTCTTTTTAGTGGGTTAACCATTATCAGCAATATTATGGTTTTGTAAGTTGTGAACAATGTACCACAAATTTTACGATTGCAATAATTCAATTTCTTGCGAATCTCCAATTGCTTTTTTTTTTCATGTATTACTATCCAAATGCAGCTGGCATTAGTTAAAACGAGTGAGTTTTTTGATGTAAGCTATAGTCTCGATTAATGCTATGTGGTTAATGTTTTCATTTAGCAATGTCACGCAATAAAAGAAAAATGAGTGTAGCTTTAATAAATTTAATGAATTTACAGTTAAAGTTGTAATATAAATCAAAGTCTAGAAATTATAATTTACAGATATGTAGGTACGTGTAAAATCTAAAATTTTTGTAAGCAGAATAAGAGAGAAAATGGCTCTAATTATTGTACATTTGAACTAAGTCGACTTAATTTCTAGTTTAGTTTGAGCTAATGTTCAACCTCATAATCAATTTCATGTTGCTCTGATTCACCCAAAGATGTATTAACTTCAACTTGATTCTAATTGCATATTTTTATTAGATAAGCAGTCCTTCAATAAAAGATATGATAGGCCAGCTATAAATAAAGATCTTAACAAAATGTAACATACAGTTAGATATGCTTAGTAGAAAGTAAATTTTCATAAGATGTAACTAGATTTTCTTAGACCTGTAATTATGAATATAATTTGTGAATCGATTTAACTTCTAATTTATCAAAATTTTTGATTGAATTTGTTGGCATTTGATTCCAATTTTTATTTTAAAACTTTGTTGCTAGAATTTGTATTTTGAACTTAATTTGTATCTTATACTTAGGAGTCAATGAAGACTCATTTTACTTGAATTACAACAATTTTTTATTTTTCGTAAAAACGATGATACTATAAGTAACACAAAGTTATATCTTAACAAGGCATACATACAGTTTTTACATGATTGAACTATTGATTCCCATACATGATTAAAATCTTGACTTAACTCATGATTGAGCCATTGACATATCTCGCATGATTGAGTTACTTATTTTACATGATTGAACTATTCACTTAACTCACATGATTAGCTATTGACTTGACTCATTTTCTCCAGTAACAAAGTGATTTTAAATTAGCATGAACCAATCGACTCTCTCTTAATGAGAATGGATTGGCATTCTGATTATGTGGAGGATCTTATGTATGTATAAAATGATACCATTTTTATCGTCATTTTAAATGCCTTCCCAAAGATCCTATGTTTAGACTTAAGAAAATAATTAGATAAGATAATGTATTAGTTTAGTGTCTAAATAGTAGGGCAATCATAATTATTTTTGAGCTTTTTTGGAAGTCATTATCTCAAACAAATGATAACTTTGGTAAGCATCATTAATATAATAATAATATTTTAATCCTTAGATGCAAATCTAGTATACAATGATGGTTTACAACTCAATAAGAAGTTTAGGATAGTTGAGTACAACAAGTATCCATAGTTAAATTGATGAAATTAGGATATCAATCTAGAATTAGATTAGGATCTAAGTTAAGGATATCTAAGGCCTAGAATTTTGAACTTAATTAGATGATGTGATAAGAATAAGATTAGATCAGTAACTTGGCATCAGAAAATATTAGAACATCACTATGTATGAAATTGAAAAATCATTACAAGTATTTAAGGAAAGCTTAAGAATTTAGTCTATTAGGATAAAATACCATTTATTATGTTTCAGAGGTCCTAATCAAGCTAACATTAAAAATAGAGAATATGTTTATCTTTAGACCAAGTTTCTATTTGCTCTTAAAATAGCTCAAAATATCAATAATGCAAAATTATAGGAATTGTAAGAGCAGTTTAATAATGCTTAAATAATTTCATATTCAATAGTGGAGGATACCTGCTTTGTCTCATAATCTTGAAAGAAAATAGTATAATATAATAAGATATCAAAGCAAAGCAGTATATGGTATAGTCAAATAATACATCTAGATACATAATTAACAGTTTAATATTTGAAAAATACAGTTTAATACAATTTAGTTCAAAATTAGAAATACTTGAATTCAAGGACTTAAATTAGTAAATTTTAATAAATTTAATCAATTGAGTTAAGACACTCAGTTGTTTCTTGACTTAAAACTTAGTCAGTTTAACAGTATGAATCAAGCTACATAATAACCTTGAGTTTGGATATTATTAGAACAGTTAAATTAAAAAATTTAGAATCAATCGGTTCAGCATAAATTAGTATAACTAAATAATTAGAAAATAATGGATATCAACAAAACTTAACATTGAGTCAGATATAATTGGCAGCAAGCAAATTTTCTTAAGTTGTAACAAGATTTTTATAGACCTGTAATTATGAATATAATTTGTGATTCTAGTTTTTATTTTAAAACTTCGTTGCTAGGATTTGTATTTTGAACTTAATTTGTATTTTGTACTTAAGAGTCAATGAAGACTCATTTTACTTGAATTACAACAATTTTTTATTTTCCGTAAAAATGATGATACTATAAGTAACACAAAGTTATGTCTTAATAGGCATACATACATTTTTTACATGATTGAACTATTGACTACCTTACATAATTAAAATCTTGACTTAACTCATGATTGCGCTATTGACATATCTAGCATGATTGAACTATTCATTTAACTCACATGATTAGCTTTTGACTTGGCTCATTTTCCCCAGTAACAAAGTGATTTTAAATTAGAATGGATTGGCATTCTGATTATGTGGAGGATCTTATGTATATATAAAATGATATCATTTTTATCTTCATTTTAAATGCCTTCCTTAAGATCCTATGTTTTAGACTTAAAAAATAATTAGATAAGACTTCCCTAGGATCGCATGTTTTTCTGTTATTATTTATATTATTATATATTTTTTATTATTATATATGATAAAAATATTTAAAAAATATTTAAAATAGTTTTTAATTTTTAAATGACTTAAGACTCATTTATCCTATTGAAAAATGTTACTTAAGTATGAATGACTTATAATTTAGGGTTAAAAAAATATATTTAATGATAATTTTTTATTCCATTTAGTTTCTTAAAATTTAATCATTCATATTTTTTTGAAAGATATATGAGAATTGTGTAGTAAAACTCAATCCTAATATATCCTAAGTGAAATTTAAAATTTTGATGCTATTACAAAAATTCAATAGCACAAATTGAAATAATATTTTTAATTACGATAATTGCAAATTACAATTAATTTAAATATAAACATTTATTTACAAATATTACGAATTACATTATCTTATAATAATATAAAATATTGAGTTGTTATTTATAAGTGGTCATTTTTTTTACTATTTAATCAAATAATTTTATTTTTATGATGTATCCAAACAAATTAGAATTAATTTTAAGATAGATAATAGTTAGTCATGAGCTTAGGATAAATTATTTGAGATAATAAAACTTTTTGTATGATATTATTATATTAGCACTGTTTTTAATTAATTAATTATTTCTTTTAGTATTCTATAAATGTGGGATAAAATAATCCAATTATCATGCAATTTGAATGCAATATAGTACAGTTATTTTATATTTATTTATGTGTTTGTATTAAGTTTAAAAAAAAAAATTGAAATTTTGTTTTTTGAATGAAGTGGGATGAGTACGGTCTTTCAAGTAATTTAAGGATAAGATTATTCTTGATATATGATTTTTGGCTTATTTCTTAAAAATTAGTAAGAATTTAAAATTTTATGAATGAATACATAATGCTTATTTTATTTGTTAAATAATTGATAAAAAAATTTAAGTTATTGTTTTTTCTTACAATATAATTTTATAATTTTATGTTCATTCTATCACCCAATTGTAAATAATAAAAAAAATACAAATATGTAACATCCAGTGGTTGATTTCTGATCATCGATAGCTCTGACCCTATTAGAGTCTGCATATGCATGGAGTAATTTATCGGTTTCAAGTGGATGCCCAAAGCGAATGGTGCCTTTGATGTATTGGAGGATGTGTTTGAGTTGTTCACAATGAGCTGCTGTTGGGGTTATCCATGCTAGCAAATCTTGTTAATGTCAGGATAAGATCAGGTCGAGTGATGAAGAGGTGTTGAAGAGAACTAGCTAGTTGTTTGTATAGTATTTTTTTTGCTAAAAAGAGTTTGTATGGCAAGTTTTTGAGAGGAGTAGGCAATGGGAGTGAGAACGGGGTTGCATTGTATCATGTCGGAATGTTTTAAGACGATGGAGGCATAAGATTACTGACTGAGCAAGGTGCCTTTTGCAGATTTTAAAAGTTAGATGTAGAGAAATGTGGATGGTGTTCTGAGGTTCTTCGTCCAGAGTCATTGAGTAAGGACTTGGATGAAAGAGATGAGGGTTGTTTGTTACAAACTTGTGAGGAGAATGTCATCCACATAGATGAGTAGGCATATTTGATTGGATGTGGCGTCATACATGACGAGTGAAGGGTCGGTTGTGCTGGTTTGAAAGTCTTTGAAGTGCAGGAATTCGGTGAGGGTAGAGTATCATTGGCGTGGTGATTGTTTGAGGCCGTAAATGACATTGTTGAGGCTGCAAATATAATTGGAAAACTTGGGATCTTTGAATCCTCGCATTTGTTTCATATAGACAGTATGATAGCCCAAACCCTTAAGCACCTAGGTATTGTTTGTTTTGGCCTGAAATGCATCACGATTTTTCCCCTAGAAGATAACTTCACCGCAAGTCACCCATCCTAGGCGTGCTCCCACATGAGCTCGCTTAATTTTGGAATTATTATCAGGAACTACACCATTATCTGAAAAGGTGCTTTGATGTTTAAGAGTTTCATTTATTACTACTTAAGTGTGTTTTTACAATCTCCCCAACTTAAGTATCATGTCCTCATCAGTATCCACACACAGATCCAAGAACCATCCATTGGGTTGATAGAACTAGAGGTGGCCCCTACAGGCTCAACCACAACCATGTAGCACGACAACCTTATAGCACCTTAACCATCATGAGTTCAAGAGGCTACTCACATGAAAGAGTACTTTGTTTTGTATGGTACATAGCTCTTATATAACACCTTATGGATTGCTCTAATACCAGTTGTAATAGCCCAAACACTTACCGCTTAGGCCTTAAAGGCCTCATGGTTTTGCCCATAAGAGAAAACTTTCTAGCAGGTCACCCATCCTAGGGTTGCTCCCATATGAGCATGCTGAACTTTGGAATTTCTTATCAAGAATTCCACCATTATCTGAAAATGTGCCTTGACATTTTAGGGTTTCACTTATTACTACTTAAGTGGGAATTTACAGACAATTTCTTGGAGGCACCAATTGAGGAAGGCATTTGAAATATCCAATTGAACCACTGGCCACTTATGATGAGTAGTTAGAGTAAATAGAAGTCCGATGATGGGCATTTTGGAAATGGGGCTGAATGCTTCTAGATAATCAGTACGATAATGTTGGTTCAAACCTTAAGCTACTAGACTGGCTTTGTGACAAGTCATTGTACCATCTTCATTGAATTTCTTTCTATTTTCCTATTTGCATATGAGGACATTCAATTATGGTTAAGCATGTATGAGTGTCTATGTATGCTTGTCCTTCAAGGCTTGGTATTTTTCTTCCATGTCTAGCCTCCAATGCTCCATTTCGGCCACGACATTATTGTAGGTGGGCTTTATGGTAGAAGTGGAATGTATGTGGTTAAATAGTGGCATGTGCTGTATTGTGCCCATTTTCAATTGAGTTAGCATGGGATGTGTGGGAAGTGTTGTTTTCAATTTTATTATAGGTGAAGAAGATTGTTGGGCTTGTGGTGGGGTTTGTGAGTAGGAAGAGGGCAATGTTGGTGAACCCGTGTAACAACTCAATGTTATTACCCTAATCAATTGGGACTAAACCATATCTTAATCTCTATTCTAGTAGTCTTAATAAGTCATTAGGAGCAAATACTAAAGTTTTGGTCCAAATCAAGAAATCCTCGAACCAAATCTTAATTTTGGAAAATCTAGATAATAAAAAAAATGATATAATTTAATTGACTTCAGATTGAAAGGCCGACTTCGCCATTGCGCTCATCACCCATAAATTAGTTATTAGTTATGGGTGATATTTTGGAAGTCGTCGGATTTTCCCCGAATAATTTAATATATTCGAAAGACCACAAGAAAATAGAATAAGTAAATTAACCTTGAAACCAAAATATGTCTTCGTCGTTGCGTCCCTCACCCACAAATAAGCTATGTGTGAAATTTGTGGATTTTTTGGAGCTCAATTAATGGCTTAATTTCAAGCATGAAATTTCTTTTAAATTTATTAATTATTAATTAATTGAAAAATCTTGTGTGGGGCCAGCCATTCTTAATTTGTTGGGCCCGCATACCTATGTTGTATAGCTTGTTTTTGCTATAAAGAGTTTCTTTGGTGAGTTTTTGAGAGGACTGGGCAATGGGAGTGAGAATGGGGTTGCATTGTGTCATGCCAGATGTTTTTAAGGCACTGGAGGCATAAGATAACTGACTGAGCAAGGTGCTTTTTGCAGATTTTGAAAGTTAGATGTAGAGAAATGTGGATGGTGATCTGAGGTTCTTCATCCGGAGTCATTGAGTAAGGACTTAGATGAAAGAGATGAGTGTTGTTTGTTACGAACTTGTGATGAAAATGTCATCCACATAGATAAGTAGGCATATTTGATTGTATGTGGCATTATGTATGACGAGTGAAGGGTCGGTTGTGTTGGTTTGAAAGTCTTTGAAGTGCAGTAATTCGGTGAGGGTAGAGTATCATTGGCGTGGTGATTGTTTGAGGCCATAAATGACCTTGTTGAGGTTGCAAATATAATTGGAAAACTTGGGATCTTGGAATCCTCGCATTTGTTTCATATAGACATTGTGATAGCCCAAACCCTTAAGCACCAAGGTATTGTTTATTTTGGCCTGAAATGCCTCACAATTTTGCCCCTAGAAGATAACTTCCCTGCAGGTCACCCATCATAGGCATGATCCCACATGAGCATGATTAACTTTGGAGTTATTATCAAGAACTACACCATTATTTGAAAAGATGCCTCGATGTTTCAGAGTTTCATTTATTACTACTTAAGTGTGTTTTTATAATCTCCCCAACTTAAGTATCATGGCCTCATCAGTATCCACACACAGATCTAAGAACCATCCATTGGGTCAATAGTACTTGAGGTGGCCCCTACAGGCTCAACCACAACCATATGGCACCTTAACCATCATGGGTTCAAGAGGCTGCTCACATGAAAGAGTACTTTGTTCTGTATGGAACTTAGCTACACCTTATGGCCTGCTCTAATACCATTTGTAATTGCCCAAACTCTTAAGCACTATGGTGTTATCTGCTCTGTCCTTAAAGGCCTCATGGTTTTGCCCCTAAAAGAAAACTTTCCAGCAGGTCACCCATCCTAGGGGTGCTCCCATATGAGCATGCTTAAATTTGGAATTTCTTATTAGGAACTCCACCATTATCTGAAAATGCACCTTGATATTTTAAGGTTTCACTTATTACTACTTAAGTTGGTATTTACAGACAATTTCTTGGAGGCACCCATTGAGGAAGGAATTTGAGATATCCAATTGAACCACTGGCCAATTATGATGAGTGGTTAGAGTAAATAGAAGTCAGATGATGGGCATTTTGGAAATGGGGCTGAATGCTTTTAGATAATTAGTATGATAATGCTGGATCAAACCTTGAGCTACTAGACTGGCTTTGTGACAAGTCATTAGTACCATCTTCATTGAATTTCTTTTTGTTTTCCCATTTGTATATGAGGACATTCGATTGTGGTTAAGCATGCATGAGTGTCCATGCATGCTTGTCCTTCAAGGCTTGGTATTTTTCTTCCATGTCTAGCCTCCAATGCTCCATTTTGGTCACAATATTATTGTAGGTGGGCTTTATGGTAGAAGTGGAATGTATGAGGTTAAATAGTGGCTTGGGCTTTATTGTGCCCATTTTCGATTGAGTTAGCATGGGATGTGTAGGAAGTGTTGTTTTCAATTTTGTTATAAGTGAAGAAGGTTGTTGGGCTGGTGGTGGGGTTTGTGAGTAGGAAGAGGGCGATGTTGGTGAACCTGTGTAATAACTCAATGATATTTCCCTAATGAATTGGGATTAAACCAAGTTCTAATCTTTATTCCAGATGTTTTAATAAGTCAATAGGAGCAAACACTGAAGTTTTGGTCCAAATCAGGAATTAATTGGACCAAACCCTAATTTTGGAAAATCTGTATAATCAGAAAAATGAGATAATTCAATTGACTTTAGATTGAAAGACCAACTTCATCAATACGCTCATCACACATAAATTAGTTACTAGTTATGGGTGATGTTTTGGAAGTCGTCGAATTTCCCCAAATATTTTAATATATTTGAAAGGCCCCATAAAAATAGAATAAGTAAATTAACCTCGAAACAAAAGTCTGTCTTCGCCGTTGCATGCCTCACCCCTAAATTAGCTATGTGTGCAATTTGTGGATTTTTTGGAGCTCAATTAATGGCTTAATTTTAAGCATGAAATTTCATTTAAATTTATTAATTATTAATTAATAGATTACTCTTGTGTGGGGCTAGCCATTCTTTATCTGTTGGGCCCGCATACCTATATTGTATAGTTTTTATTTTGCTAAAAAGAGTTTGTATGGAGAGTTTTTGAGAGGAGGAGGCAATGGGAATGAGAACAGGGTTGCATTGTGTCATGTCGGATGTTTTAAGATGCTGGAGGCATAAGATTACTGACTGAGCAAGGTGCCTTTTACAGATTTTAAAAGTTAGATGTAGAGAAATGTGGATGGTACTCTGAGGTTCTTCATCCGGAGCCATTGAGTAAGGACTTGAATGAAAGAGATGAGGGTTGTTTGTTACGAACTTGTGATGAGAATGCCATCCACATAGATGAGTAGGCATATTTGATTAGATATGGCATCATGTATGACGAGTGAGGGGTCGGTTATGCTGGTTTGAAATTCTTTGAAGTGCTGGAATTTTATTTTATTGAGTTTCTCACTGTATTTAAATTGAAAAATATGAAAAGCTTAGATATATTGCAACTATTTGCATACCACAATAATTTAAAAAAATAATGCAATTTATTTATAACTTTCAAGAATGAATTCTATCTTTTTCTTTCAAATACTCATTTTTATTTTATTTTATTATAATATGCATTGAGCACTAAATACAATTACTTTTATAAAAATTTACCTTTAAGCAATGAGCATTTTTGCAAATAAAATCTCAATTATATATTTGCATATGAAATTGTCACATCATCTTCATATATTCGCAACTTTTTTTTTCTATTTTTGTTAATTATTATTGCATCTTACTTTGAAGTTTTGGCAAATGTATAACTTTGATATTGAATGATAAATGACAATATACAGCTTTTAATAAATAAGATTTTTTTATATTATTTATTTAAAGTCATAAATCATAAATAATATCAATTTGATTAAACAAAACCATTATTTTAAAATAAAAATATTTTTTTTCTAAAAATAATAATACATTATTATAAATTTGATTTGATAATATGCCGGAATCACTCAAATAATTGGAAGCAAAAAACTATATAGAATAGAAAGAAAAGTAAAAATAGTCATGAAATAACAAAGTGCTGAAACAAATAATTTGTAAACGATTGAAACTGAGTAAAATATTGAAACAAAACTATGTTGTATGCCAATGCGCATATGATTATGCCACTGATTTGTGCTTCAATTATGCATTTGGTACAACATGCACCCCAAAGGAATCCTAATATCCATGAAGCCTGCTGTATCCCGTAGGTCCTACTCAACTTTGATGCATGCTGCATCCCCTAGCGTACAAATACTTTTGATGCTTATGCTTATGAAATTCATATCAAATACTTTCAAATCAAGATTATTCTTAAACCGCTAAAACTAAGAAAATAAATAAAAAAATATTCATGTTGGTTATCTATCTACATACTCTAATTTATCATAACAAGCACATCTGCATGTAACCGCTAAAAATATGAACATAATTATGTATTATCATAAACAAGATTTACTCAATTTAATTAAAATATTATAACTTTCTAAATTATCACATAATGGGAGTGCATATACATAATTAGTATGTTCTTAAGATAGGTAACTTGAAACACTTAGTTTGTTTAACTACACTTATCAATGTGCACAAAGATAAAGGGACAAAACCTCTTTGCAGTTTATTCTCTCTCAAATTAAGTTGTTTAATACCCCTCTTAATACATGACTTAGTGTATGTCCTGAGAAAGATGACTTGAAACACTTAGTTTATTTAACTACACTTATGAATACGCACAAAGATTATGGGACTAAACCCTTTTACAGTTTATTCTCTCAAACTAAGATGTTTTATACCTCAACTACACATACCCTGGAATTAGGATATTTTATCCCAAATTTAACTACACTTATCAATGCGCACAAAGATAAGGGGATGAAACCCTGTTACAATCTTATTCGGGATAAAATAACCTATTTCATACTTTACTGAATCAAATCAGTTATATGAACATGTACTACTATTTTCATATGATAACACTAATATCATCATTTCTAAACTAACTATTTCAGAATTCAAGGAAATCAAACTTATCAATCTATTCTCCATTGGAGGTACTAAGCAATGGAGTTCCAAAGTTGGGACATAGAAGTCACTCAATATAGGTGTCCTACCATAATTAAATAGTGTCAAACTAATACCTCTTAGGTTATCTCACCAGAAGGATATAAGGTCAATTATCTAATATTTAAGGGATTCGTCTAAAGGTCTACCTTATTGTATGAACAATAAGGCACTTCCTACCTCAAGCTTTCCTTAACTTAAGGTGCATTAACACTTGAATCATAAAGTCTATCTTAACTATTATGAGGTCTAGAGCTTCTAATCATTACCTCTATATTTTTAACATGTGTTGATTTTAGAAATCAAGTTAAGATGTAATTACATGTAGGTTCATAATTGTAATCACTTGATAAAATGGAGGCCAACCATCCTAATCCTCTAAGCACCTAAGCTTAACTTAAATAATCAAGTCATGGAGTGAAATCATATAATTATTAAGAATTGATCATTTGATAGTCAAGCATATTTTATTGATTTAATACAAGTCCATTCATACTAGTCTCTTTCTTTAAGAGAAAATCAAAGGAAATTAAGGGTATTATTAAGATAAGAAAATCACATTATCATTTGCAAGACTTTACTCATACTAGTTTAAGATCACATGATAAATTAGCAAAGTTATGAAGCAAATCTTTACTAATTAAGATCTAGAGTAATTAGTACTTATTTAAAAATTAAAAGTTCAGAATTTAAGTCTAACTAAACAAATTAATTTCTGAGCATCCTAATAATTTATCATAATGTTTCAAACATAAGGTTTCACATTTCAAGCCACATAAGAAATATATTAAATTAATATAGTTATCCTACATTCTAGAAAATAATTATAGATTAATTCAATACGTTATGTTTGCCATACAAGCCTATGTTCTTTTCATTTTTTTTATAATAATTATAAATAAAATTTATTATTATTATTATTTTTATTATTTAAGAAAATAATAATGAAGTTATTGTTAATATTATTATTATTTATTATGAGAATTATAAAGTTATTATTATTTACTTTAAATAATAAATAAGTTATTATTATTATTATTATTATTCTATTTTTGCAATTTACTTTGTCTCATTTCATTTCCAGTCATTTTCATTTCATTCATTTATTATTGGTATTATTATTATTATTATTATTATTATTATTTTATTTTTGCAATTTACTTAGTATCATTTTCTTTCAAGTCATTTCCATTTTTGCAATTTTTATTTTTGTTATTTTAATTTTGTTATTTTATTATTTTCTTTCATTTTGTTATATATTATTATTATTATTATTATTAATATTATTATTTACAGTACTATAGTTATTTGTCTAAGATATTATGATATAAAAGAAAGAGAAAAATGAGATGATAATTTTATATTAGAAAAAGAAAGAGAGAGAGAGAGAGAATAAATACACAAAGAGAGAGAAAAAAGAGAAAAAAGAAAGATAAAGAGAGAGAGAGAAAGAGAGAGAGAGAAAGAGGAATAAGAAAGTGTATTTCTTTTATATCCTCATATGTTACATATTATTATTATTTTCTTATGATAAGGATTTTATCATACTATGATTTTATTTTATCTTTATAGATATAGACTCTAACAAATAAATCAAATCACTCAAAATGAGTAAAACTTTATAAAGGCATGATTCTAATACTCTTTACTACTTTTTACTATTTGTATCTTGTACACTATTTTTATACTTGCTTCTTTTACTATTATAATACTAATTTGCTTTCATATGGATAGTGATTAGATATTACTTTTGCACTTTTTATTGTAGCTTTAATCTTGCTTTCATATGGATATTATATTGTGATGATCATTTATTGCCAAAAATGTTCCAAAATGCTGGTGTTATAAGATTGTCAACTGGATATAAGCTTTTAGACATGTGACATATACTTAATTTGCACTATTTATGACAAGGAATATTATATATTTTAGTATTTCGTTTCTTGCAATTTATTTATACCTTGCTTTAGCTACGCTTCTGAATCATAAGTATAACATGCATTAATATACTAAACCATAATATGATCATGTGAATGTACATTAAATGTTGGTTTAGTCTCACTAACTAGACATCGGGTCATTGTATAGTTTAATAATAATATAAAATATTTAAGATATTAAAACATTTATTTATATTATTATATTTAGCACTATTTTCTATTAAATATATCTTTTAATTAATTAATAGGTTCTTTAGTATGTTATAAATGTGGGATAATATAATATATTTAGCATGTAATTTGGATGCAAATACTATGGTAATTTTATATTTGTTTAGTCATTTGTACTACTTTTTTGAAAAAAATGATTTTTTTTCAATAAAATGATTTATTTTTTCAATAAAATGATTTTTTTTTTTTAAATTGACTACCTATATTTTGAATGAAGTAAGCTATTGATTATAGTGCTTTGAGTAATTTATGGGTAAAATTATTCTCATTATATAATTTTTATTTATTTTTGAAATTATTAAAAAATTAAAATCTTATAAAGGAATACAGGGTTCTCATTTTATTTTCATTCTCTCACTCAATTGGAAAAACTAAAAAAAACACAAATATAATCATCAACTAGGAGATTATAATACAATAATATATCTTATATTTCATATAATAGATTTTTATATACCAAATAAAAACTCAATAGATTTTAATATAAAAAGAAAGAGAGCAAAAACATTGTCATCACCATTAATCGCCAAATATTTTCTTACGAGATATATATTTTATTGTATTTTTTGTGTTAAATATTCTTAATAATTGGCAATATATGAATAGGAATTTTGTTATGAAATAGTTGGAATGCTAGTAAAGTTTAAGTGGATTAGGAATCTTGGCTATTATCGATGAATTTGACCAATATTGTCAATTTATTTTACGCATAATTGATAGGCAAAATTTTTTTTAATAATAAACACCCTCAATTGCCCAAGGACCCTCCCTGACCCTTAGTTGACCCTCTTGTGCTTAGGCCAACGACAATTGGGTGAATTTGTTAATAGAAGGGGTAGAGAACAGTTTTCTAATGTCATAGTCAATCAACATTGTGAGGTTAGCAAGGTCCTATGGTTTTGTTCTAATGTATTTTTTGGGATTTTCGGCTGAGTGCTTTTTGAATTTGAAAGAAACTTTGTAAAAAGTATAAGAAATCTTGAAAAATCTTCTAAGCATTATTTTAAATATCATGTTAGGAATTAGTGAGATTTAGATTGTATTTGAATTTTATATTGTTAAGGTATCACTTATTTGATTTAAATATTTATAAATTTGAAACTGCTTTAGAGCTTTAAGATAATGATTTATAAAGTTTAAGGATAGCTTAGAGAAGCATGTTTAAGGTCTCAATTGATCTTTGTTACTTAAATGGATCAAAATAGAAAATTAGCTTAAGGGTTGAGTTCTATGTCTATAAAGATGCTTGTTAGCTGAAACTAAAAAGTTTGAACACATTAACGGTGTGTCAGTTTTGGATGAATTTCTTGGTTGAATACCCTTTTTGATCAACTAAAATTTATCTTATGCTATATCTGGAAGAGGAAAGCTGGTTTCTCTTTTAAAGTTACAATAAGGAATATGGTCAAAAGATGTGCTATGTTTTTCACAATATTTTGTTTCCATACTATCATATATGCCTTTCTTATTCAAAAATATGCTTAGGGACTCAATAGGATCATGAGACATTATTATTAAGGTGTATGCTCTTTGTAACAGTTCGTTTTAACATCCAAACTGCCAATTCACTGTTGGTCTTCTTTCTAGAATTCTTTTTAACTATATTATAAAACAAGTTTACTTGTGATTTGAATGTTTTTGGTAGCTTTTAGTTATTTGGTTATTATTATATTGAAAAAAATTCTTGAATTTTTGTATAAAATTTATTTCAAATGTCATGTTCTAAAATCTCACGTTTAATCGATATCATTATGCACTCGTTGTTTTTGATCTCAAATGTCTTTCTGATTTAGAGATTACTTTTTGACAGAATCATCCATTTAAACCAATTGATCAATTAATGGGAACATTACTATATCCCAAATTTCTTGTAAACTATGTTTACACTTTACTTATTGCATATATTGTTTACTTTGTGACTTAAATTAATAGTTTTTGGTAATTTTCTTATTAGTATATCTTAAAAAATTCTTGAAAATTTGTATAAAATTTATTTCATAGGTGCTATTCTAAAATTTCAAGTTTTATCCACATCATGATGCACTCTTTGCTTATAATATCATAGGCCTTGTTGATTTAGAGATTAATTGTTTCCTTGGTCATCTGTTTAACCAATTGATCTATTAATGGGAACATTACTAGATCCCAGACTTGTTGTAAACTATGTTTATTTTCTTCTTATTGATGCTATGACAACTAATCCAACATTGCCTTAAAAGTTCTTTTACCCTAAAGGTAAAAATGAAACTTCTTGGATTCTATATCCGAAGTCTAAAGTAAATGGTTAGATTTGTGATTGATATGATGGTAAAAAGTTTGCATGGCATGTATTTATACTTATCAACCTTTGTTGCGTATGCTTAGCTGGTTCTATTTAATTAAAATGTTTTGCATTTGGCTTTTCTATTTTATACTAGGTGCTGCAAAATTGTGTCATTATTGATGAAAGATGCTTGTTAGTTGAAATGGAGAAGCTTGAACACTCATTAATGGTATGTCGTTCTTTAATGTGTTTCTTGTTTGAATACCTTTTTGATTTACTAAAAGTTCACTTATGCTTTTTCTTGAAGAGGAAAAATACCTGAATAATATAATGCTTATTGACAATATTGAAAAATACCTCAAGTCAATAAGCATGCTTTAGGTAACTACTTGACATATTTATTGACAATATTTATGTTCTTACTTTAATTTTTCTTTTAACTTATCGTGGAATGATTGACTTCTATAGTCTGGTTGAGTGAAACAATTATCACTCAACAATAAGTTATGTTGTTAGTGGGTTAAGCATTATCTGTAATAGTAGGGTCCTATAAGTTGCGATCAATGCACCGCTAATTTTACATTTGCAATTATTCGATATTTTGTGGAGCTTCAAATGCTTTATTTTTTTGTATTATTAGTACTGTGCAGGAATGAAACTTTTCTTTTATTTCTTTACACCATCCTGGTATTCTTGAACTTCCCAAAAATGTTATATCCTTGCAAAAGCTAGCTGGCATTTTGTTTTTGTGCTATGCTTCTTGTCTTTAAACATCAACTGAATATGTACTAGTTTACTACTATATTTATTTGATTTTGATACCAATCACATCTCTATTATGTTGTAAACACTTTCTAATATTAGGGAAAAGGTAGAATCACAAAAATTATATTTGAAGTTATATGAAAATTACCTGCAGTTTCATTCATTTCAGCTTTCATTTTAAAATTTTTGATCAAGATCAAAATACATTAATAATCTGGCTATACTTCTAAGAGTTTCATGACTAACATAATTACATGATATATTCTTGCAATCCATTTATTTGCGCAGCATGCAAGGTCAACATACATTAGACTTTAAATTTTTTGCGCAATCATGCTATGCAAATCGTGAAACAAAAGTTATGCCAAACAAAATTGTTACACAAAAGTTATGTTTAATCAGATGATATGTTCTTGTTCCATGCGAATAGTTACACAAAAGTTATGTTTAATTCGCTTGAGTATTTATATGAGGCCTAGGCATATGGGATGGATGCCTTTTATTTTTAATATCTTTGAACTGACATGTAAAAATCGACAACTTGTTTGATGTTAACTTTGCAATTGTAAACGTTCAATTTATGAGAGCTATTTTCTAGCTTTAATCAGCAATATATCTTGATTGTGTTGCAGATTTTATAACCTTATGACATTAAGCTTTTTCTTATGCAGGAACATAATTTGGTTGCTAATCGAAAGTAAGTGAAAGGTGATTATTCATTTTCTTATTTTCTGGCTTAGGATTCCTTAATTGATTGATGCATTTATTAAACCAAATTGATTGCTATATGCATAAGAGATTTTGAAATCAAAGTATGATCATCAAAGAAATCTCCAACCGACCTATTTGGATGCTAATTCTCACACAGGAGCTACTTTTTCAATCACACTAGTTCGTTGTCTATTGGTCTGTTATTCAAAAAAATTTACATGTTTGTCCTAATAATGAATGAATCTTGTTTAATTTACTTTTTTTAATATATAGTATCTATTTTAAGATTTACAATAAGAAATAAGATCAAAAGATGAACTAAGATTTTCATAGTATTTAGTTTTTATACTATCTATCTTCCTTTCTTATTCAAAAATTTGTTTAGTGTCTAGTTTATTAAGGTGTATGCTCTTGGTAGTGGTTCGTTTTGATATCCAAACAATCAATTCATTGTTGCTCCTCTTTCAAGAATTGTTTGTAACTAAATTAAGAAATTAGTTTACTTACGATTAAATTTGGTAGCTTTTGGTTTTTTGCTTATTATTATATCAAAATAAATTCTTCAATTTTTGTATAAAATTTATTTCATATGTGTTATTCTAAAGTTTTAGGTTTTATCTATACTATGAACTCTTTGTTTCTAATATGAAATGCCTTGTTGGTTTGGAGATTAATTTTTTTATGGATCCCCTATTGGGAACTTACTACACCCCAAGTTTGCTTTAAACTATGTTTGCATTCTACTTATTGCATATATTGTTGAGGATAGAATGCAAAATATAGTGATCCTTTAATTTAGCTATCTTTTCTTTTATGCTAAAAGTTATTAAGCACTACCCATACACTTGATGTTCTAACGACTAACCCAACATTGCCTTTAAAGTCCTTTTGCCATTAAGGTAAAAATAAAGCTTTCTAGATTCTAAAGTAAATGCTCAGGCTTCGAGATTGATATGAATGGTAAAAATTTTGCATGACAAGTATTCATATTTATCAGATTGAGTTGCATATGGCTTGTGGGAATAATATAATTAAGATGTTGTGCATTTGTCTATTTATTTTACAGTAGGTGCTGCAAAATTATCATTTATTGATGAAAGATGCTTGTTAGCTGAAACAAGGAAGCTCGAACACACATTAACGGTCTTCCATTTTTTGGGTACCTTTTTTATTTACTCAAATTTATCATATGCTTTGTCTAAAAGAGAAAATATATAGGAATAACATGATGTTTGACATACTTTATATCCATAGTGATCATCCATTTGCCATTCAATTTGCTTCAAATTATAAAATGAAATCTCAATTACCAATGCAAGGATTATATCAGATTATCATAGAAATAATTCTTATGTCAGTAACCACACTTAGGTGACTACTTGACAGACTTAATGATCGTATTTCCAAAAGCTCTTAAGCACTGCCCATGCCCTATGATGCTTTGACAACTAATCCAACATCGCCTTTGAAGTTCTTCTACCCTAAAGGTAAAAATGAAACTTCATAGATTCTCTATCTGAAGTCTATAGTAAATGATCAAACTTTGTGATAGATATGAATGGTAAGAAGTTTGCAAGGCAGATATTTATACTTGTCAGCCTTTGTTGTGTATCTTAGCTGGTTCTATTTAATAAAGATATTTTGCTTATGGCTTTTATATATTACTCTAGGTGCTGCAAAAATATCATTAATTGATTGAAAGACATTTGTTAGTTGAAACAAAGAAACTCGGACACACATTAACAATATGCTATTTTTTGTTGTGTTTTTTATTTGAATACTTTTTTTTTTACAGACATTTTGCTTATGATTTGTCTTGAAGAGGAAAGATACATGAATAATATAATGTTTGACATAATATATGTCCATAGTGATCATTTTTACCATTCAAATTGCTTCACTTTACCGAATGAAATCTCCAATACCAATGCAAGGATTGTTTCATATCATATTAGAAACAATTCTTCGGTCAGTAAATATGCTTTGGTAATTACTTAATATATTTATCTACCATATTTTTGTTCTTTTATTTTTCTTTTAACTAGCGCTGGAATGATTGGCTTTCTTTGTTTGGTTGAGTGAAACATTTTTCACTCAACAATAGCTTCTCTTGTTAGTGGGTTAACCATTATCAACAATAACAAGGTTTTGTAAGTTGCAATCAATGCACCTCCAATTTTACATTTGTAATTATTTGCTATTTTGTCAAATTTGTAATTGTAAACTTTCAGTTTATAAAAGCTATTTTATAGCCTTAATCAGTAATCTATCATGTTTGTGTTGCAGATTTTAAAATTTGCTTCACTTTATTCTAAAATTTCGGTATTTATTTATATCACTATGCCATCTTTGCTATGGACCTTGAATGCTCTGCTAATTTGGAGATCACCTTATTCATTGATCATCTTTTAAACAAATTGATCAACTAATAGGAACATTATCTGCTTCCAAGTCTGTTGTAATTTGAATATGCATTTTACTTATAGCATATTTTGTTGTTGATACGATGCAAAATATAGTGATCATTCAATTTAGTTGTCATTTCTTTTATACCAAGCTATTAAGCACTGCCCATACAAAATGACTATGCTTTGTTTAGAAGAGGAAAGATATATGAATAATGAAATATTTGACATAATTTATATCAATAGTGATCATCCTTTTGTCATTCAATTTGCTTCACATTATCAAATGAAATCTCAATTTCCAATGCAATGATCATTTCAGATTATAATTGAAACAATTCTCATGTCAGTAAGCATGCTTACGTAACTAATTGACATATTTATTGACTGTATTTCTGTTGTTTTTCTTTCTTATTAGCTTGTCATGGTGGAAAAAAAGTGCTTCCTTGGTCTAATAGAAACAATTCTCCGATATTTTTTTCTTAAACTAGGTTATACATCAAGTGTACAGGATGATTTAAATTGGTAGCTTTTGCTTATTTGCTTATTATTATTTCGAAAAAATAAATCTGCATTTTTCAAGTGAAATTATTTCTTAGGCGCTATTCTAAAATTTTAATTTTTTATTCATATCACTGTGCCAACTTTGCGTTTGATCTTGATTGACTGGCTGATTTGGAGTTCACTTTATTCTATGGCCTTCTATTTAAATGAATTGATCAACTAATAGGTACATTACATGCTTCCAGGCTTGTTGTAAATTGAGTTTGTATTTTTACTTATTGCAAATTTTTTTAACATAACAATAAGCTTTTAAATGTTGCTAATACACTATGGTGCTCTAATTACTAATCCAACATCGCATTTAATGTCCTTTTACCCAGCCTTAAGGTAAAAATGAAACTCCATAGATTCTCTATTTGTAATCTAAGATAAATGCTAGGGATTCAAAATTGATATGAATGAGAAATAGTTTGTGTTGCAAGTACTTATACTTGTCAGAAGTCAAATGTTGTGAACATTGTCTCTTTATATCTAGGATTCTTTTCTAATATTTGGGAAAAAGGTAGAATCCCAAAAATTTTATTTGAAATTACATGGAAATCACTTGAAGTATCATTCATTTTAAAGGTTTTGATCAAGGTCAAAATTCATTAATAATTTTTATTCATCTAGCTATACTTATAAATAGGTGTAAGTGTTGGTAATGGTTATTTTTAATATCCAAACAACCAATTCATTATTTTCTTTCAAGAATTTTTTTTTAAATTAAATTGTAAAACAAGTTTACTTGCAATTTAAATTGGAAAGCTTTTGGTTATTTGTTTATTATTATTTCAAAATAAATTCTTTAATTTTCACATGAAATTTTTTTCTTTAGTGCTATCTAAAATTTTGCTTCTGATCTCAAATGCCTTGCTGATTTGGTGATTAATTTTTTCATTACCCACCCGTTTATGACAATTAATTAAATAATGGGAACATTACTAGATCCTTGGTCTGTTGTAAATTTGTTTGCATTCTACTTATTACATATATAGTTGAGGATAGGATGTGAAATATAATGATCCTTCAATTTAGTCGCCTTTTCTTTTATGTCAAAAGTTTTTATGTGCTATCTAAACACTTGATGCTCTAATGATTAACTCAACATCGCCTTTAAAGTCCTTTTACCTTCAAGGTTAAATTGAAACTTTATAGATTATAAAGAAAATGCTTAGGCTTTGAGATTTTTCTATGAATGGCAAAATGTTTGCTTAACAAGTATTTATAGTTGTAGAATTGGGTTTCATATAGTTAGCTGCTTTTATTTGATTAAGATGTTGTGTATTTGACTTTTCTATAATACATTTGGTGTTGCAAAATTGTCATTTATTGATTTAAAATGCTTGTTAGCTGAGACAAAGAAGCTCGAACACACATTAACGGTGTGCCGATTTTTTATACATTTTTTGTTTGAGTACCTTTTTTGATTTATTAAAAATTACCTTATGTTTTGTTTAGAAGAGGAAAGATATATGAATAATATAATGTTTGACATAATTAATGTCAATAGTGATCATCCTTTTGCCATTCAATTTACTTCATAAATTAAATCTCAATTACCAATGCAAAGATCATATTAGATTATCATAGAAATGATTCTCATGTCACTAAGCATGCTTATGTAACTATTTGACATCTTTATTGGCTGTATTTTTAATTTCACTTTTGTTTATGGTGGAATGATTGGCTTCCTTTGTCTAATAGAAACAATTATCAAGTTTTTTCTTAACTAAGTTAAACATCAAGTTTATAGTGCAATTTAAATTTATTTTCTTATTATTATATAGAAAATAAATCTGCATTTTTTATAAAAAAAATGTTTCTTAGGCGCTATTCTAAAATTTTAGTTTTTATCCATATCACTATGCCATCTTTGCTTTTGGTCTTGATTTCCTGGTTGATATGGAGATCACCTTATTTCTTGATCATCTATTTAAGCGAATTGATCAACTAATAGGAACATTATACGCTTCCATGTTTGTTGTAAACTGAGTTTGCACTTTACTTATTGCATATTTCATTGTAGATAGGATGTGAAATATAGTGATCATTCAATTTGGTTTTTTTTATGCCAGCCTCTTAAGCACTGCCCATACACTATGTGCTCTAATAACTAATCCATGCATTTAATGTCTTTTTACCCTTTAGGTAAAATTAAACTCCATAGACTCTCTATCTATAATATAAAGTAAAAGCACAAGCTTATAGATTGATATGAATGCTAAATAGTTTGCATTTATCCTTGTTAGAATGGGTTGCTTATGGTTTATTGGTTTTATTCTATTAAGATTTGCATTTAGCTTTTCTATTTTACACCAGGTGTCGCAAGTTGCCAATAATTGATGAAAGATGCTTGTTAACTGAAACAATTAAGCTCGAACACATTAATGGGGTGTCATTTTTGGATGCTTTTCTTGTTTGAATACCTTTTTTGATTTACTAAAATTTGTCTTATGTTATGTCTACAAGGGCAAATATTTAGGAATAATAATATGTTTAACATAATTTGTCAATAGTTATCATTCATTTGCCATTCAAGTTGCTTCACTTTATTAAATCGAATCTCAAATACCAATGCAAGAATCATTTCAGATCATATCAAATCATATTAGAAATAATTTTCAAGTTAGTAAACACTCTTATGTAACTACTTGACAGATTTATTTTTACTTTTTAATCAAATTATTTTATTTTAATGATTTATCCATTAAAATTAAAATTAATTTTAAGATAGTAATATTTAGTCATGAGCTTAGGACAAATTATTTGAGATAAATTTTTTTTTGTATGATATTATTATATTAGCTCTATTTCTAATTAATTAATTGGTTCTTTTAGTATGCTATAAATGTGGGCTAAAATAATCTAATTATCATATAATTTGAGTGCAATATAGTACAGTTATTTTATATTTATTTAATTATTTATATTAAGTTTTTTCAAAAAAATGAATTTTTCTATTTTGAATGAAGTGGGATGAGTACTATCTTTCGAGTAATTTAAGGATATGATTTTATTCTTGATATATGATTTTTGGCTTATTTTTTAAAAAATAGTAAGAATTTAAAATTTTATGAATGAATACACAATACTAATTTTATTTGTTAAATAATTGATAAAAAAATATAAGCTATTGTTTTTTCTTACTATATAATATTATGTTCATTCTATCACCCAATTATAGATAATTAAAAAAATACAAATATGATCATCAACCATAGAGATAATAATACAACAATATAACTTAAATTATGATAACTTATATTTCATATAATATATTTTTATATACTAAAATGAAAACCCTATTCAATTCCAATAAAGAGAGTAAAAATTTTCTCATTTCTATCAATACATTCAATTCCAATATGCCTCACTTTAAGTGGTGAATCTTTTGTAAAAGAAAATATAATTGTGAATCAAATGTGTAATATATATATATATATATATATATATATATATATATATATATATATATATATATATATTATGTATGTGTGTGTGTGTGTGTGTTGCAGCTCAATATTTAGGGTTCATGATTTGTTATTCTATGTCATGGGTTCAAATTTCAACAACCACATATAAGAGAAAAAAAAAACTATATATATATATATATATTGCAGTACTAAAAAGCAAATAACAATTTTGGAATGTATAAAATATAAGAATTATATACACCAATGAATCAATAAAAGCTAAACTTGCAAGATCATGAAATAAGATGTATTCATAAAGACTACTAGGAGTCCTGAGCTATTGTTAGAAATGATGTAATTACTTCTTTTATTATTTTTATATTTTTTTAATTATGTTAATGTCGTGCAACAATATATGAATATAGTAGAAGGTACAACTGGTTGATATATTTTGTAATATTGAGTTATGATGAATGAAAATATTTTCTTAGTTTTTACTTTTAATTACTTAATAGGGTCTTGAAATTATTGAATGCCTAATGTTAGGTTAATTCTTGCTAAACCAGCATCGGGTCACCACACTACAGAGTCAAATGAAGTTAGTAGCAGTGTTTTGAGTGCTCTGTATTCAACTTTGATGGAAGAGCGACAAATAATGCTTTATCTCATGGAGCTCCAATATATCAATGTGTTACATAAGAAGATTTAGCATCCGGTGGTTGATTATTGATCATCGATAGCTCTGATCCTGTCAGAGTCAGCATACACATGGAGTAATTTGTCGGGTTCAAGTAAATGTCCAAAGCGAATGGTGCCTTTGATGAATCGGAGAATGTGTTTGAGTTGTTCAAAATGGGTTGTTGCTGGGGTTATCCATGCTAGCAAATCTTGTTAATGTTAGGATAAGATCAAGTCGAGTGATGAAGATGTGTTTAAGAGAACTAGCTAGTTGTTTGTATAGTTTTTTTGTTGCTAAAAAGAGTTTGTATGGTGAGTTTTTGAGGGGAGTAGGCAATGGGAGTGGGAAGTGGTTGCATTGTGTCATGACGGATGTTTTTAAGATGCAGGAGCCATAAGATTGCTGACTAAGCAAGGTACGTTTTGCAGATTTTGATAGTTGGATGTAGAGAAATGTGTATGGTGCTCTGAGGTTCTTCATCCGAAGTCATTGCGTAAGGACTTGAATGAAAGAGGTGAGGGTTGTTTGTTACAAACTTGTAATGAGATTGTCATCCACGTAGATGAGTATGCATATTCGATTGGATGTGGCATCATGTATGACAAGTGAAGGGGTCGGTTGTGCTGGTTTGAAAGTCTTTGAAGTGCAGAAATTTTGGTGAGGGTGTAATATCATTGGCCTGTTGATTGTATGAGGCCCTAAACGTCCTTGTTGAGGTTACAAATATAATTGGAAAACTTGGGATCTTTGAATCCTCACATTTGTTTCATATTGACATTGTGATATCCCAAACCCTTAAGCACCAAGGTATTGTTTATTTTGGCCTGAAATGCCTCACAATTTTACCCCAAGAAGATAACTTTCCAGCAAGTCACCCATTCTAGGCGTGCTCCTATATGCCACACTTAACTTTGAAGTTATTATTAGGAACTCTACCATTATCTGAAAATGTGCTTCTTGTTTAAGAGTTTCACTTATTACTACTTAAGTGTGTCTTTACAATCTCACCAACTTAAGTATCATATTCTCATCAGTATCCACACACAGATTCAAGAACCATCTATTGTGTAGATAGAACTAGTGGTGGCCTCGACAGGCTCAACCACAACCATGTAGCATCTTAACTGACATGGGTTTAAGAGGCTACTCACATGAAATTGTACTTTGTCCTATATGGTAATTAGCTCTTATTTGACACCCTATAGCCTGCTCTAATACCATTTGTATAGCCAAAACTCTTAAGCACCAAGGAATTCTCCGATTTGGCTTTAAAGGCCTCACAATTTTGTGAAAAAAACTTTCGAACAGGTCACCCATCCTAAGAGTGCTCCTATATGAGCATGCTTAACTTTGATATTTCTTATCAGGAACTCCACCATTATCTGAAAATGTGCCTCGATATTTCTTTATGTTTTCCCATTTGTATATGAGGACATTCGATTATGGTTAAGGAGGTACAAGTGTCCATGTATGCTTGTCCTTCAAGGCTTGGTATTTTTCTTCCATGTCTAGCCTCCAATGCTCCATTTTCTCCACGACATTATTGTAGGTGGGCTTTATTGTGCCCATTTTCAATTGAGTTAGCATGGGATGTGTGGGAAGTGTTGTTTTCGGTTTTGTTATAGGTGAAGAAGGTTGTTGGGCTGTGGTGGGGTTTGTGAGTATGAAGAGGGTGATGTTGGCTGACCCGTGTGATAACTCAATGTTATTACCCTGACCAATTGGGATTAAACCAAGTCCTAGTCTTTGTTCCAGTAGTTTTAATAAGTCAGTAGGAGCAAACACTGAAGTTTTGGTCCAAATCAGGAATTAATCAGACCAAACCCTAATTTTGGAAAATCCAGATAATAAAAAAAAAGAGATAATTCAATTGATTTCAGATTGAAAGTCTGATTTCTCCATTGCACTAATCACTCATAAATTAGCTAGGTGTGATATTTTGGAAGTCATCAGATTTTTCCCGTGTATTTTAATATATTTGAAATGCCATAAAAAAATAGAATAAGTAAATAACCTCGAAACCAACATATGTCTTCGCTGTTGCGTCCCTCACCCCCAAATTAGCTATGAGTGAAATATTTGGATTTTTTGGAGCTCAATTAATAGCTTAATTTTTAGCATGAAAATTCATATAAAATTTATAATCTTGTGTGGGGCCTCCCATTCCTAATTAGTTGGGCTCGCATTCCTATATTATTGGGTTGGCCTGATAATACCCAATCGGCTTGATCTGAGCTGATCATTCGGGGAGTTCCGATCAGACGTCCAGGGGTCATCCTTGTCGCATGATCAAGCACGTGACGTGAGAGACAGCACGCAACATCCAACTGCCTTGCAAGATATCTGCTGCTCTCTTTGAGTCTCTTCACTTCAATTAAGCCTTTGAAGGATCGGAAGCTTCGTAGAGATCGTTTGTAATCCCTCTAGAGCTGCGGGTCATTCCATGCTGTCTATAGTGCCTCGTCCCGTCGCCGCACGTAATAGGAATTGTTGGCGGTGAAACGATGCGATACTTGGGAAGGTGAACTTCCCCATAATGACATGTTGCAGATGAATGCTGATCCTTAAGACAAGTTACATCCTTATCTTAAGTATTATAAAAGACACTTCTACGCATTGGATTTAGTAAAGATGATAAGATTATGTATCCAATGTTTATGAGTACTTCATATGAGTTTCTTATCGATCACACACAATATTAAGTATAAGTAGAAGAAATATTCATAGTGCAAATGCCATACTCTAATTTATCCATGTAACTATTATAAATATTAACATATTTATATATTATCATAAACTGGATTTACTTAATTTAATTAAAATATTATAACTTTCTAAGTTATCATATGATAGGAGTGCATATACATAATTAATATGTTCTTAAGAAAGGTAACTTGAAACATTTAGTTTGTTTAACTACATTTATCAATGTGCACAAAGATAAGGGGATAAAACTGTTATACAGTTTATTCTCTCAAACTAAGTTGTTTAATACCCCACTTAATACATGACTTAGTGTATGTCCTAAGAAAGGTGACTTGAAACACTTAGTTTGTTTAAACTACACTTATCAATACGCACAAAGATTATGGGACAAAACCCTTTTACAATTTAATCTCTCAAACTAAGATGCTTTATACCTCAATTATACATACCCTGGAATTAAGATATTTTATCCCAAATTGAACTACACTTATCGATGCGCACAAAGATAAGGGGATGAAACCATTTTACAATCTTATTTTGGGTTAAAATAACATATTTCATACTTTACTGAATCAAATTAGTTATATGGACATGTACTACTAGATAAGAACCCACTTAAGTAGTAATAAGTGAAACTCTTAAATATCGAGACGCCTTTTCAAGTAACGGCGGAGTTCCTGATAAGAACTCTTAAGTTAAGCATGCTCAATTGGGAGCACTCCCAGAATGGGTGATCTACTGGGAACTTATCTTCTTAGGGCAAATTTGTGAGGCCTTTCAAGTCAAAGCGGACAATATAGGGGTCATCTCTAGTCCTATCTACCAAATAGATGGTTCTTGAATCTATGTGTAGATACTGATGAGGACGTCAGCTAATTAAGTTGGGGAGATTGTAAGGACCCTTAAGTAGTAATAAGTGAAACTCTTAAACATCGAGGTGCCTTTTCATATAACGGTGAAGTTCCTAATAAGAACTCCAAAGTTAAGCGTGCTCAGGTGGGAGCACTCCCAGGATGGGTAACCTACTGAAAAGTTATCTTATGAAAGCAAAATCGTGAGGCCTTTCTGGCCAAAGTGGATAATACCATAGTACTTAAGAGTTTGGGCTGTTACATACTATCTCCATATGATAACACTAATATCACCATTTCTATACTAACTATTTTAGAATTCAAGGAAATTCAAACTTATTAATCTATTCTCCATTGGAGGTACTAAGCAATGGAGTTCCAAAGTTGTGACATAGAAGTCACTCAACATAGGTGTTCTACCATAATTAAATAGCCTTAAACTAATATTTCTTAGGTCATCTCACCATAAGGATATAAGGTCAATTATCTAATATTTAAGGGATTCATCTAAAGGCTTGCCTTATTGTAAGAACAATAAGGCACTTCCTACCTCAAGGTTTCCTTAACTTAAGGTGCATTAACACTTAAATCATAAAGTTTATCATAACCATTATAAGGTCTAGAGCTTCTAATCATTACCTCTATATTTTTAACATGTGCTGACTTTAGAAATCAAGTTAAGATATAATTACATGTAGGTTCATAACTGTAATCACTTGATAAAATGGAGACTAATCATCCTAATCCTCTAAGCACCTAAGCTTAACTTAAATAATCAAGTCATGGGGTGAAATCATATAATTATTAAGAATTAATCATTTGATAGTCAAACATATTTTATTGATTTAATAAAAGTCAATTCATGCTAGTCTCTTTCCTTAAGAGAAATCATAGGAAATTAAGCTTACAGTTAAGATATGAAAATAAAAATATCATTTTCAAGCCACATAAAAAATCTATTAAATTAATATAGTTATCCTACGTTCTAGAAAACAATAATAGATTAATTCAATACATATAATCGAAAGAGAAGGCCTACAAGTGTATATTTTCCATACAAGCCTATGTTCTCGTCTTATTTCTTATAAGAATTATAAATAAAATTTATTAATAATTATTATTTAAGAAAATAATAATAAAGTTATTATTAATATTATTATTATTATTATAATTATTATTTTGCAATTTACTTTGAGTCATTTCATTTTCAGTCATTTTCATTTCATTTATTTATTTATTATTATTATTATTATTTTATTTTTGCAATTTACTTAGTTTCATTTCCATTTTTGCAAATTTTATTTTTGTTATTTTATCATTTTCTTTTATTTCTTATTTATTATTATTATTATTATTATTTATAGTTCTATAATTATATCACTAAGATATTTGATATAAAAGAAATTGAAAAATGAGATGATAATCTTATATTAGAAAAAGAAAGAGTGAGAGAGAGAGAATAAAAGAGAAAGAAAGAAAGATAAAGAGAGAGAGAGAGACAAAGAGGAAGAAGTAAGAGTAATTCTTTTATATCATCATATATTACATATTATTATTACATTAATATTTTCTCTTTATAAATATAGACTCTAACAAATCAATCAAATCACTCAAAATGAGTTAAACTATATAAAATTAATAAAGGCATGATTCTTGAATTAAAAAGGTAAATAAATTAAAAATATTCATAAATACATCTAATCTTTGACTTTTGACTCATTCTATAAAATGAAGGTATCTAGATAGTACTTTTGAACTTTTTACTATTGTTTTAATGCTGCTCTTCTCTATCTGTATCTTGTATATTATTTTTTATACTTACTACTTTTACTATTATAATACTGATTTGCTTTCATTTAATATGGATAGTAATTAGATATTACTTTTGCACTTTTTATTGTAGCTTTAATAATGCTTTCATATGGATATTATATTGTGATGATCATATGGATAATGCTTTTTATTATAGCTTTAATAATACTGATTCGCTTATCCAAAATGTTGGTGTTAATAAGTAAGGATTGGGCTAATCCATCGTAGATATAAGATTGTTAACTGGAGCTTTTGAGGAAGCCCAATTGATATATATAGTTGTTTGAATCCTCACCTCATGATTTTCAATTTGCCCATCAGGACTTCTAATATTATTTTTACATATTAAAAGACATACACAACAATCAATAAGCTTTTAAACATGTGACATATTCTTAATTAAGATGCAGTATTTATGACAAGGAATGTGATATATTTTAGTATTTTGTTTCTTATAATTTATTTATACCTTGCTTTAGCTACGCTTCTGAATCATAAAAAGTATAAGATGCATTACTATACTAAACCATAATATGATCATGTGAATGTACATTAAATGTTGGTTTAGTCTCACTAACTCGACATCGGGTCATTGTATAGTTTAATAATAATATAAAATATTCGAGATATTAAAACATATATATATATATATATATATATATAATATTTAGCACTATTTTTTATTAAAGATATCTTTTAATTAATTAATAGATTCTTTAGTATGTTATAAATGTGGGATAATATAATATAGTTAGAATATAATTTGGATGCAAATAATATGATAATTTTATATTTGTTTAGTCATTTGTACTATCTTTTTTTTCAAAAAAATGATTTTTTTTTTAAAACTGATTACCTATTTTAAATGAAGTAAGCTATTGAGTATAGTCCTTTGAGTAATTTATGGGTAAAATTATTCTCAATATATAATTTTTGTTTATTTTAGAAATTATTAAAAAATTAAAATCTTATAAAGGAATACATGGTTCTCATTTTATATGTGAAATAATTGATAATATATTTTTAAATTTTTACTTTTTCTTACATTACAATTTTATTTTCATTCTCTCACTCAATTGGAAAAAATAAAAAAAACACAAATAATACAATAATATATCTTATATTTCATATAATATATTTTTATATGCTAAAATAAAAATACAATAGATTTTAATATAAAAATAAAGAGAGCAAAATCTTTCTCATCATCATCAATCTCATTGTGAATATATATATATATATATATATATATATATATATATATATATATATTGCAATACCAAAAAGAAGATACCAATTTTGGAATGTATAGGATATAAATACACCGGTCAATCAAAAAAACCTAAATGATAAAAATATGAAATATGAGTGTATTTATAGAAAATTTTAATATCAAAATAATAAGATCATAATGAAAATGCACACATAAATAAATAAAATAAAAAACATATACACATACATATGAACATAGACACACAAAAATAAATAAAATAAATACAATAACTAAATTAAATATATATATATATATATGATTGGGATGTTTCCTTGAGTCACATCATGCACCTTCTAGGTACGCCTTTATTTTATACTTGTAAAACTATTTTTGAGATCAATCTGTAGGTCTCGTTTCGTTTTTGGCGCGGCTGGTCGGATGTATCTGGTTGCACTCTTGGCGTGGTACCTTTTTTCAAGCCTTGGTCTTTATATTTTCTTTTCTGGGTGATCCTTTTAGGATATACCTTCGGATCACATTTTTTTGGGTTGGCTTTTAGATTTTTTAAATATAGGTTTTCTTGTAATCTCCCACCCCATTTTGTATCTTTTGGTTTTAGATTAATAAAATTTACAGGTTTCTATTAAATAAATATATATATATATATATATATATATATATATATATATATGTTTTTTATATCGACATAAATGACATTCACTTATTTAGTAAAACAGAAAGACATAGACTGCCACTTGTTTCCCGCCAAACTTACTCACCACCGGTGGCAGCTCCTCCTCCTCAGCCACCCACGAAGAGATTTTGCAGCGGTTTCATAATATCGAATAACTTCAATTCAATCTATCATTTGTTAACCATCATTAAAAGTACCCATACGTGATTGATATTTTCAAACGTAATCGTAGAGGTCAGGGCTGTCTGCTGATTAGGGTTAGGGTTCTTACATGGCTTGGAAGGCCGGCCTATACCATGTTGAAGAGCACCAATACTTGTCCCAAATTTCATGGCATTCCTTATGATAGACAAGGAGGCCAAAGCTTGCGGGAAAACGGTCGCCATGTCACAAGTTTCGAGCGTCTCTGAAAAGCTTAGCCACGCAACCCCCCTTGAAGATACACAGTTGTGACATATGCCTTTACGGCAGCTAATGATATGAAATATGACATAAGACTATCAAGAGGACAAAAGATCTACTAACACAAAATGTGACAGGGGAAACGAAGAGATAAGACTCATCATTATTTCACTTGTAATGAGAGCAAAATTATACATATATGCTAATTATACTGTTATAAAATTTTAACTTAATAAATTATTTTCCTTAATTAGTTAACAAATCAAATATATGCATTTTTGCATTTTTAAATTCCAAGTAACAATTTAATTTAATTTTATATTTTTACATATTAAATAACTTGTAAGTTGATATTTTTTAATTTTCTAATTATAAATAAATTGGTTTAGATTTATCATAATATTTTTGTCTAAGAAAAAAAGAAAAGATAAGAAAACGCATAAATTAGAAAATATATTTAAAAAATTCTCATATAAAAAAATGAAAAAAAACAACCGTTAGAAAATTTATTATATAAGAAAAAATGATAAAATGACCGTTAAAACTTAAAATTGTTTTAAAAATTTATTGTTTTTAAAGAACTAATATAAGCCCATCTAACCTCAATGTTGTTGATTTTTCATCATAGTCAATTTGTTGCATAATTTATTATGAACAATCCCTCTCCATCTTCAACAACTACTTGCAACATCCAGAAGCCAGCAGAACAAAGGTGCTTCACTCCTCCATCAGCCTACTTCACTCCTCCCACTATCTTATCTATCTATAGTAGGAATCTAAAGCAATTGCAACATTGTTGTCTCCAACAATTACAATGGATCCCAGCTACATTGAACCTTCTTTAGCCCAAGGTCCAACTACAACAATAACCCTCAACCTGGAATTCTTCAAGCATAACATCAAAGACACGACCTTCAAGGACAGGTTGGCGGCTTCTCCACCCCACCCACTCACATGATCCTCAATGAACATGTTCATCCCCCCTCCAATACCAAACACAACACATGGCTACCGATCAGAATCTGATCGCAGCACTCTGCTTCACAATTTTCCACTCTATTATACAATAAATCTTTCATGCTGAGTTTTGCAAAGACATGGTTAACTTTAGAACGATGTCTCCAATCTACCAATAGATCACACATCATTAAACTAAAAATAAGCCCCTCATCACCATAAAAGGCCAAATGCATGCAAGAGTTTCTGATTGAACTCAAAAAGCTTTCATTACATCCAATATCGACAGTGAAGACATCATTCTATACACACTCAACGGTCTACACACCAAAAAAGGGGCATACCTCTAACTGTACTTTAGAACAATTAATCAACAAAAGTTGATATATGAAATATGTTGGGGTTTGATTAGTAGTTAGTACTGGCTAACTATGTTAAAATTCTTAATATAATTATTAAAACTTAGAAGAATAAAACATGCTTTTATGAAAATGATAAAATAAACTATAATTACATTTAACTTTTAGTGTGAGCTTCCATAAATGTGCTAGATACTAGTGCAATGTATAACCTCTTCGAGTATTGGATACTTATATCTCTACTACATAATTCTTAAGGTGCAAGATAACTCTTGTTGAGTTATTAGAAAATACTTATTTGACATTTGTATTGTGTAAAAATCACCAGGGATTAAAGAAGACCAGCCTTGGTTCTAATATAGTAGTGTATGGGTGATACTTAAGTACTTTATATTTCATATTTTATTGCCTGAAATAATCTAAAGAAGTTGCTAGGCGGGTTAGACAATGACTAATTAGGCATTTTAGCATTGTATTGAATGAATAATTGTAATAATCAATAGAAAACATGACTTCACTCAAGGTGAATTTCTCACTTTTGAATTTTCTAAAATTGTCAAAATACTCACCTTCAATCCTTACTCATGTACCACTCTTGCCTAGTGGCAATATTTTTATTATAAAATGTTCATCGAGCAAATATTTAAATGTGAAGCTTAAACACCAAAACATCTTTTTAACTTCATGTTTTTTTTTTGCTTCAAATTTTAACAAACTTCAATATGTAAAATAATTTTTGAATTTGATTCAACTAAGCTTTTCATTTTCAACTTAAACCTCTTAAATATTTCATTAGGTTTAGTCATTGATCTTTGCTAATTTTTTATTGGAGAAGGAGAAATCGTGGATTACTCCCCCAGAAATCTTCCAATCCATTTTTTTAGCATTGGGCTTGGAGAAATTTAATAACTTTGAGAAACTACAATTCAAGAGTTTGTTAGAGAATGAGGGACTGAAATCCCCACTCTTTCTTCTACAATATGCGACAAAGAACTTGCAGTTAAACCAAAATTCTTAGGTTAAGAATATGAAAATTAAGATACTTAAGTTGTCCATCTTGGTGGAAAATGTTTGCTTGCGTTATAGCCCATCCATGAACGGAAAGCTATTGTTGCTACCCTTGTCGTTGCATGTTCACTTAAATATTTACCATGCTTACATCTGGCTGGTTGCAAATGTTGCATGCTCACTGCTTCTTTGCATGCTGCTGCACACATCTGTATGGATCACTGTTCAGTATCACATGTTGTTTTGTCTTAAATGCATGTTGTGCTTGCATGCACACTGCTTCCTCTGTTGCATAATCACTCACCTTTACTTATAAAACCCTATCTTTTGAACCTTCACTGCACTCATTTATCATTTTTTCATGCAGAATTTTTACGGGGAAGTAAAACTGCAAGCGCAAATTTTATAGTAGATTAAAATAGTATTAATGTTAGTAGGATTCCAACCTTGAAATGCATGTTGAGTGCGATGTATGTGAAGATATCTAAATTAAATAATATGTTATTATAGCATTGATTTGTATTGTTTTTTATCATTTTAAGGAGGGACTCTCTTAAAAAGTCAATAAGAGTAGACATAACAACTTTAAGAAATGTGGAGATAATTTGAGAAAAAACATGATCAATAGCTATGCACTTTTTTAGGCGCTGGTAGGCATGAATGAGTGCAAATTTCAAGTGCTTCACATTGGTAATTTTAATGTAGAAAATTTCTGAATGTCAAGTGGCTGAGGATTTTTTATATACTTCATAATTTTACAAATAAATATTTAGAAGGCATTTTCACTTCCGTTTTTCTTAGTTCCTAAGTGCTTATTATGGCCGCTTCTATAAATAATAATGTACTCGTCATCGTTAGTATATGCATTAATAAAGTTGTTATATGCGTTATGTGGTTGCAGTGATGCATCATTTAGTTGTCCTGGAGCACCTATTTTTCTTTCAATTGAAATATTTTGCAGCTTTGTGATTTCCTACCGAGTATGCCCTTAAATTGGCTCTACTTAAATGCTAACACATCTTCACCCATCAGCTAGCCTTCTATCACATTCATTGACCTTCCATTGCAAGTCAACCTTTTTAAGCTTCAAGTTCTTAAATAATAATTAAATTTGGAAGAATACTTAATATTCATTTTATGCAAACTTATTTTGAAAATATGATAATCTATGATATAATTTCTTTGACCGAATTTGTAACATATATAATGGATGGCAGTCAAATCATTCTATGTTTATCAAATCTATTTATATGAACATACTAATATATTTTTGTAGCCCTATAAAATTTGTTTTTGTTTTATTACAAAATAACGATTCAATCTCGGTCCAACCCTTGTTCCACCTTTAAAGTTTGAACTTCTTCTTGCAGTTTAATTATTGGTTTGATTTTAAGACCTTGGATTAATGTAATAAATAAATAAATTTTTATTAATTAGAATTTATCTTTTTATTAGAATACGTTTATTAATTTGTTAATTATAAATAACTCTGTTTATATGTTAGTTAAAATAAATTTTATTGGTTATTTAATAATAGTGTTTAAATGATCATCTTATTCATAATTAATTATAATTTAATATTAATTAAATAAATTAATTAATTATAGTAATTACAATTGTATTAATGCAATTTTTATATTATTATTTAATAATATTTAATTATTTTTATTGTAACTAAATAATTTGTTATTATTATTTTTATTTACTTTTTATTTAATTTTATGTCAAATTTAATTATATTTATGTAATTATGATATTGTAATTATAATCTAATACTTAATTATATTTATTTTTAATTAATTTTATTAAATATTATAATTAATTGTATTAAATATAATAATTAATTAACAAACTATTATCATTAAATGACTATTTTAGTTATTATTAATTACATTAATTAATTGTGAATTACATTAAGTTATTGTACTAAGTATAAATAATTATATTGCATTTAATTTTTAATTAATGAAATTTAATTATTGATTAATTTGTTATTTGTATTAAATAATATTGTTAAAATTAAATAATTTAATCCATTGATTATAAGTAATTAATTACAATAATTTGTTTAATTATAGTTAATTGGAAATGATAATTAATTATATTAAATGAAAATGAAAGTATAAAGTAATTAGCAAGTTTATTTTCATCAATTATTTGTGTTAAATTTAAATAACTAATGTTGTTAATAAATATTTAATGAATTAATTATTTATGTACCTAAAAATGGTCAAGGTATGTACAAATCAAGCAATTTTTAGCTTATGAAGTTTAAACCAGGCTAAAAATGAACTGACATGCTATAAAATCTTTGGGTAGCCAAAAAGTTCATAGGAGCTCTCTTTTTAACCTTATACATTTTCTGAATAATAGTTTATAGGGAAAGCAAATGTTTGTTTTCGAGACAAGGCGATAGAACATACTTTTGTGCTAACTATTGGTTGGTGGAGGTACATAGTAGTGGAGTTGGGGAGGGAGGGAGGATGTCATAAATTTTGAAATCCTATATGTCCATTTTTTTATATAAACTTGCACTATTGTTTTTATTCAATATTTTGCTTAGGTCTTGTTGGAATAAATAAACTAGTAAAACTTTCTTGCTGAGGCATATGACCTTGCATGCTATGGAGGGCATTCCAACGAACTATCAAATTCTACATGTAGAACAAGAAATTGTGGGTGATGACACTTTAGCATTGCAATGTGTTCTAAATTTTATTATTGAGAGGATTTAGCTATTAAATGAATAAGCTAGGCTACTTGCAGAATAGGTCTATGCTATGATACACCATTTATTTCTTTATCTAAATTTCATCTTGCTTTGTCGCTTGATTAATGTTTTATGCATTTATCAACTCACAACTATAAATTTTTTTAGTTTTTTTATTGGCAACCACAATTTGATGTCTATTTTACCATAAATATTGCAACAATTTTCTGTTCACCTTGAAGGGCGATTTAGAATATGAAGCAGAAATGGGGACAAATAATGTGAAGCATTCTGGGAATCATAAGGATAATATTGCAATAAGGCTTGAACAAATATATAAAAGAGTTTAATTTATTGATGCATTTTTTGTTGAGTCTCGTGCAACTTCAATTTTGGCGGTAAGTGCTTGTTAGATTCATAAGTTTGATTGTATTGCTTAATGTGTTTTTAGAGATTTTTTATGTTAAAAATGACTTTTGTTTACATCATCCACTTTCTTACCATTAATATCACTTGATATTTTTGATGCAACACTAAAGATTATATAGATTAAGCATATTTAAGAAATTGGATGTCTCTTGTTTTGTTGTAGCATTGATCATTTGGTAAATCAAGCATAATGAGAATTATGATAGTGAACCTCATGACCAGAACTTGCTAGCGCTAAAGTTAATAACAAAAAACCTTCTACTTTGTAATCTTGGAAATTGGTACATGTTGGATTACGTATAGACTTCCAGATTTTTATTAGTCTATAGTTCCAAATACTCTTTACCTAACACTCTTTTGTAGTTTCTATTTCTATTTTAATAAGTAGGTGTTTTCATTTTTCTAGATTACATCAGTTGTAAATCATGCGGCATTGTTAGCCTTACACAATTATTTGTTGTGATGCTCCTTAATACAACAACAATCTGAATTATTAATTTAACTGCGAATGAAAGGGATGTTATTTTTATGAGCACATAAAGATTGAAAGCATACCTGCGTAGGTGCACTAAGAACATATATTTGGCAACAAAGTATTGGTTTTATTACACTTGTCACACAGTTGTGTTCTAAAATAGATACCATTTGTTTGCTTGCTAGCAAAACAAATATGACAAAAGAACCCAACACAATCATTGTTACATATTTTACATTTCTTAAAGTACTATAGGCTGAGATGTTTTTAACATATAAATTTATTTATCTGTTATATCAATTATTCTTAAATATTGTCAAATGTTTCACTCATTTTGTGAGGCTTGATTATTTATCATATATCTATATAGAAATTTGCCATATGATTCTCTGTTTTATCCATGTTTCATGTTAGAAAATGGCATTCTTTGAGCTATATAGTTATTTCTTATGATTAAGAACTAAGAACAATGTCATGCACTCCATATACTTTTGAACAAGTTTGTGCAAATGAAATCTCAAATACAAATGCAAGGATCGTATTAAATCATTTTAGAGACAACTGTCAGGTCATTAAGAACGCTTATGTAAACTAGTTGACATATTTTTTGACTGCATTTCTATTTTTACTTTTTTTTTTTCCGTTAACTTGTGGTGGAATGATTGGCATCCTTTATCTGATTAAGTGAAATGATTATCACTCTGTAGTTTAAAATAAATGCTCAGACTTTGAGATTGATATGAATGGTAAAAAGTTTTATTTATACTAGTCATAATGGGTTGCATATGATTTGTTGGTTTTATTTTATTAAGATGTGCATTTGGCTTTTCTATTTTACACCAAGTGTTGCAAATTATCATTTATTGTTGAAAGATGCTTGTTAGCTGAAACTAAAAAGTTTGAACACATTAACTGAGAGTCGTATTTGGATGCATTTCTTGGTTGAATACCCTTTTTGAACAACTAAAATTTGGAAGAGGAAATATGGTTGCACTTTTATAAGTAACAATAAGGAATATGGTCAAAAGATGTGCTATATTTTTCACAATATTTTGTTTCCATACTATCATATTTGCCTTTCTTATTCAAAAATAATTTTAGGGACACAATAGGATCATGAGAAATTATTATTAAGGTGTATGCTCTTTGTAATAGTTTGTTTTAACATCCAAACTACCAATTCATTGTTGATCTTCTTTCAAGATTTTTTTTAACTAAATTATAAAACAAGTTTACTTGAAATTTAAATTTTTTGGTAGCTTTTGGTTATTATTATATTGAAAAAAATTCTTCAATTTTTGTATAAAATATATTTCATATGTGATGTTCTAAAATTTCAACTTTTATCGGCATCACTACGCACTCCTTATTTCTGATCTCAAATGTCTTTCTGATTTAGAGATTAATTTTTGACAGAATCATCCATTTAAACTAATTGATCAATTAATGGGAACATTACTATATCCCAAATTTATTATAAACTATGTTTACACTTTACTTATTGCATATATCGTTTACTTTGCTATTTAAATTGATAGTTTTTGGTAATTTGCTTATTTCATAGGCGCTATTCTATAATTTCAAGTTTTATCCACATCATTATGGACTCTTTGCTACTAATCTCATAAGCCTTGCTAATTTAGAGATTAATTATTTCCTTGGTCATCTAATTAACCAATTGATCTATTAATGGGAACATTACTAGTGTAACACCCTGCTATTTGATTAAGTAATTTAATGCAATAACGAGTGTTACTGTAGTACTTAATATTGATTTAGTGAGACTAAACTCACTATTAAGTACTACATGGAATTTATGATCTCTTAAGGGGATAAACTAGATGCATAACTAATGAAAATAAACATTTATATTATTCCAGTCATTCATATAATAAAAGAATATATGTACACAAATTTGTAAAGTAACATACAATAGTTAAAAATATCTATGCAAGCTCTTAATGAAGGACGTATGTCCTCTAAAATAAATACAAGAAAAATCTAGAACGAGGAAGGTGCACGAACTGCCATATTTGGACACGATCCATCTTGAGTCCGAAGTCCATAACAAGCTCCTAAATCTACCATATTTTGGTTCTTAAATGCGATAGGGTATAGCAAAAAAAAAGAAAAAGGTGGTTAGACTTAAAAAGTCTAGGTACATTTTAAAAGTAGGCTAAATACATTATTAAGTGGATATCACATTAGCCATTTACAAATTATTTAAGTGGAGCAAAATGAAAAAGACTGAGTAGAAAGGAAAAGCAGTGTCAAAGGCTGTAAGGAATATAAGTAAACTTGCTCAGTAATTTAAGATGTTCAATCCTACATTAAATATATTAATAAGGCATAAAAGCACCTAAAAAGGGGAGTATGATTATGTCCAAATAAGCAAATGTAAGGTAATAGTAGAAGACAGTGTAGAAAAATACAAAAGTAGTAAGTAAGCTATACTGTAAGTATATGAAGCTGTAAAGTAAAGTGGTGCAACAAAGTAAACAATTAAATAATCTCAGTCTCAAGGACTGAATGTATGAAAATATAATCATAAAGATTGTAAACTATAAATGTTATTTAATTATCTTATATTTTTGTTCTGTGGGCGCAGAACAAGCGAGGAGTTGAGTACGTCTACTCAATTTATCTGTAAGTGGGGTCAAAAACAAACACACACTTTCCCCCTCAAAGGAATTATGTGCTATCCAGATACTTCGATAGCTTTGCCCAGGCAAATGACAGCTGTACTAAAATCCTCCATATTGACCCTCTGAAATGTTTTATTAAAATGTTTATTAAATGCACAAAATTTTAATGTATGAATCAAGGCTTAGCACAAGAAATTTATCAAAGTATTGTAAGATATGTGATATCCATTATTCTCTATTTTTAATTATCTATCTTGATGATTGCACATTCACAATGGTTGCCCATACATAAGCCGTCCAAATTGTGACATTGCATTAAAAAAAAATAAAATTATAATAATAAAAAGGCTGTATAAACTTTGTATCTTCTCCTAACAAAAGCATATGAAACAATATATCTTTTTCATCAAGTAAACATGAAGCATTGGGTCTCTTTCTTAATATATATAATTGACATCATCTCTTTTATAATTAGCTGTACAAGTGTGATTGATGCGCCCTACTTACATAATTAATGGGGAACATTTCTTAGAATGTGTTATGCAGAGCATTGTAATGTATATAAATATTTGAAACATATAGAGACATCAGATATTGTGGCATTTGAATATCATTTGATAATAATAAAAAGAAATGACACTGACAAAAAGATATGCCCTTATTTTTAATAACATTGTTATACAGCATCATAATAACATTAACGTTTTATAGTTTATAATTGATCAAAATTTAGTACTTGATAAATTACCTATGACTAATTCAATTAATCTACCATTTTATGAGCATGTTAAATGGAATAATCTATAACGCGATGCTGAAAGTTTAAGTAGTTATGCTAGGAGCAATTGAGATGCTTCACAAAAAGAGATGTAGGATTTAGGTTAATCTCAAGCACTTTGAAATCCAACACCTAAATATACATGTCATACAACTATTAAGTTAATTTCACACAAACAAGAATACGTGATTAAGAATTTGCATGATATTTAATGTAAGAATACACTAGATATTATGTTTTAATCAAATAAATGTTTGTATTTAAAAGAATAAGGAAGTCAAATGGTATTAATTGAAATCAAAAAGAAAATAGGTAAAGTGTTACAAAGTGGCAAATTTTTCAATATTGCATTGCAAAATAGAAAGCAAGGTAAAGTTATCAAGACACTATTTAAAACTTCCCAAGAAATTAGCAGAAGCTTCACCCAATAAAAATTTTTGATTAAAAAAAAATTCAATATCTCATTGGCAAGACCTTCTAAGATTTAAGATGCAGCTTAATGTAGGTAGGCTGAGTTATATAATATGCATCAAGACAAACTATCAAATGTATGATCTAATAATGGCTGCTATATATATATATATATATAAATAACTTTTATAAATGAGTCGGTTACCTTATGATAAGATTATATTAATAAAGTATTCAACTAATAATAATAAAAAAATATGAATTAACCAAATGCTAAGCACATTTTATCAAATATGAATTAACAGCCAATTACTGGATCAATAAAAGAAATTTATACTAATTAAAGTTAAGATTTCACCTATTTCATCATTGAATTAATTTGTACACATATCATTTAAAGCTTCCTTATTTACATTTTTCAAACCCCTTTCAATACTCGATTAGATAGGATAAATTAATTGGAGTACCTGCTTGCGTATTGTAAGCCACCGTTAGGGTTCGGGAAGTCGCATGCTTGTGTCGATCTTGCAAACATTGCTTCATAAGGTTTGTGTAGATAAAGAGATAGATAAAACAGGGGCTTAACTCTTACTCAAATGAGCTTTTTGGTAGTTTACTTGCGACCCGCAATTGGATGAGGTCGCGGTGATTATCCTGGTCTTTACTCGAACGACCATTGGCTTAAGCGACGGTGGAAGCCACACGTCTTTGGTATTCATCTCGATCAAGCGATGTCGTTCCCGCGATCCATGCTTTGTTCGATGGATAAGGATTGGGGGGGGGGGGGGAAGCTTGATCGTGTGTATAGAGGATTAGGGCAGAGGGTTAAGAAGAGATAATGGATTTTTTACATATATATATATATATATATATATATATATATATATATATATTTATATTATTTGATAAATTTTTAAGAATTTCATTAAATTAAAATTATGTAATTATATGTTACTAAACAATTTTGAAAAATTGTTTTTTAACTAAATTGTGGATGACAAATTCAAAAGTACAGTCAAAATTTCAATCCGAGATTATCATAATTATTTTATTTTTCAGGATATGAATATGCAATAAATATTAGAAAATTTTTTGATGATTTCCAAAACTTACCAAACTTTCACCCCTAGCTAATTTGGGTGTGAGGAATGCAATGATGAAGTCTGATTTTTTTATCTGAGGTCAAAATATTTTTCTCATTTTCTGTAATTAAATAATTATCTAAAATTAGAATTTTATTTACTTGGTTTCCAAACTAAACCAAAACTTATGGACTCGCTTCTAATAACTATTTAAGGTTTGATAAAAGAAATTTAAAGTTAATTGAACTATTAAATGATGATTAACAACCTTAAGTAGTTACAATTAGATCCCAGGCTTGTTGAAAGCTATGTTTGTTTTCTACTTATTGCATATAATGTTATATTGATCTTTCAATTCAGTTGTCTTCTCTCTTGGCCAAAACCTTTTAAGTGCTACCCATACCCTATGATGCTCTGACAACTAATCCAACATCGCCTTTAAAGTTCTTTTACTGAAACTTCATGGATTCTCTATCCAAAGTCTAAAGTAAATGGTTAGACTTTGTGATTGATATGAATGGTAAAAAGTTTTCATGGCATGTATTTATACTTATCAACCTTTGTTGCGTATGCTTAGCTGGTTCTATTTAATTAAAATGTTTTGCATTTGGCTTTTCTATTTTACACTAGGTGCTGCAAAATTGTCATTTATTGATGAAAGATGCTTGTTAGTTGAAACAAAGAAGCTCGAACACACATTAATGGTATGCCATTTTTTAACGTATTTCTTATTTGAATACCTTTTTGATTTACTAAAAGTTCACTTATGCTATGTATTGAAGAGGAAAAATACCTGAATAATATAATGTTTGTTGACAATATTGAAAAATTTCTCAAGTCAATAAGCACACTTTAGGTAACTATTTGACATATTTATTGACAGTATTTATGTTCTTACTTTTGTTTTTCTTTTAACTTGTCGTGGAATGATTGACTTCTCTTGTCTGGTTGAGTGAAACAATTATCACTCAACAATAACCTCTCTTGATAGTGGGTTAACCATTATCAGCAATAGCAGGGTTCTTTAAGTTGCGATCAATGCACCGCTAATTTTACATTTGTAATTATTCGCTATTTTGTGGAGCTTCAATTGCTTTTTTTTCTTGTATTATTAGTACTCTGCAGGGATGAAACTTTCCTTTTATTTCTTTATGCCATCCTAGTATTCTTGAACTTATTGAAAATGCTTATATCCTTGCAAAAGTAAGATGACATTTTGTTTTTGTCCTATGCTTCTTGTCTTTAAACATCAACTGAATATGTACTGGTTCCTACTGTATTTTTTTGATTTTGATACAAATCACATCTCTATTATGTTGTAAGCACTTTCTAATATTAGGGAAAAGGTTGAATCACAAAAATTATATTTGAAGTTATATGCAAATTACCTGAAGTATCATTCATTTCAGCTTTCATTTTATCATTTTTGATCAAGATCAAAATACATTAATAATCTAACTATACTTCTAAGAGTTTCATGACTAGCATCATTACATGATATATTCTTGCAATCCATTTATTTGCGCAGCATGCAAGGTCAATTTACATTAGTGTTTAAATTTTTTGCGCAATCATTCCATGCGAATCGTGAAACAAAAGTTATGCCACACAAAATTGTTACACAAAAGTTATGTTTAAGCAGAAGATATGTTCTTGTTCCATGCGAATAGAAACACTAAAGTAATGTTTAATTCGCTTGAGTATTTATATGAGGCCTAGGCATATGGGATGGATGCCTTTTATTTTAATTTTTTTGAACTGACATGTAAAAATTGACAACTTGTTTGATGTTAACTTTGCAATTGTAAACATTCAATTTATGAGAGCTATTTTCTAGCTTTAATCAGTAATATATCTTGGTTATGTTGCAGATTTATAACCTTATGACATTAAGCTTTTTCTTATGTAGGAAAATAATTGTGGTTGCCAATAGAATGTAAGAGAAAGGTAATTATTCATTTTCTTATTTTCTAGCTTAGGATGCCTTAATTGATTGATGTATTTATTAAATCAAATAGATTGCTATATTCATAAGAGATTTTGAAATCAAAGTATGATCATCAAAGAAATCTCCAACCGACCTATTTGGATGTTAATTCTCACACAGTAGCTACTTTTTCAATAGCACTAGTTCGTAGTCTGTTGATCTTTTTTTTGAAAATGTCTGCATGTTTGTCCTAATAAAGAATGAATCTTGTTTAATTTTTTTTTAATATATAATATCTATTTTAAGAGTTACAATATGAAATAAGATCAAAAGATGTGCTATGATTTTCACAGTATTTGGTTTTCATACTATCTATCTTCCTTTCTTTTTCAAATTATATTTAGGGGCTTAGTTAGATCATGAGATATTTGTATTAAGGGGTATACTCTTGGTAATGGTTAGTTTTGATATCCCAACAACCAATTAATTGTTGCTCCTCTTTCAAGAATTTTTTCTAACTAAATTAAGAAATAAGTTTACTGGTGATTTAAATTGGTAGCTTTTGGTTATTTGCTTATTATTATATCTAAATAAATTCTTCAATTTTTGAATAATTTATTTCAAATGTGCTATTCTAAAATTTCAGGTTTTATCCATATCACTATGCACTCTTTGTTTCTAATCTCAAATGCCTTGTTGGTTTGGAGATTAGTTTTTTCATGGATCCCCTATTGGGAACTTTGCTACATCCCAGGTTTCTTTTAAACTATGTTTGCCTTCTACTTATTGCATATATTGTTGAGGATAGAATGAGAAATATAGTGATCCTTTAATTTAGCTATCTTTTCTTTTATGCCAAAAGCTATTAAGCACTACCCATACACTTGATGCTCTAACGACTAACCCAACATTGCCTTTAAAGTCATTTTGCCCTTAAAGTAAAAATGAAGCTTTCTAGATTCTAAAGTAAATGCTCAGGCTTCAAGATTGATATGAATGGTAAAAATTTTGCATGGCAAGTATTTATATTTATCTAATTGGGTAGCATATGTCTAGTTGGAATAAATTAATTAAGATGTTATGCTTTTGTCTAGTTATTTTATTGTAGGTGCTGCAAAATTGTCATTAATTGATGAAAGATGCTTGTTAGCTGAAACAAGGAAGCTCGAACACACATTAACGGTCTGCCATTTTTTGAGTACCTTTTTTAGTTACTCAAATTTATCATATGCTTTGTCTAAAAGAGGAAATATATAGGAATAATATGATGTTTGACATACTTTATATCGATAGTGATCATCCTTTTGCCATTCAATTTGCTTCAAATTATAAAATGAAATCTCAATTACCAATGCAAGGATCATATTAGATTATAATAGAAATAATTCTTGTGTTAGTAAGCACACTTAGGAGTCTACTTGACATACTTATTGATCGTATTTCTAAAAGCTTTTAAGCCCTGCCCATGCCCTATGATGCTCTAACAACTAATCCAACATCGCATTTAAGTGTCCTTTTACCCTAAAGGTAAAAATGAAACTTCATAGGTTCTCTATCTGAAGTTTAAAGTAAATGATCAAACTTTGTGATAGATATGAATGGTAAAAAGTTTGCAAGGTAGTATTTATACTTGTCATCCTTTGTTGTGTATACTTAGGTGGTGCTATTTACTTAAGATATTTTGCTTATGGATTTTATATTTTACTCTAGTTGCTGCAAAATTATCATTTATTGATTGAAAGATGTTTGTTAGTTGAAACAGAGAAGCTCGAACACACATTAATAGTATGTTGTTTTTTGATGTGTTTCATATTTGAATACCCTTTTTATTTACTAAAAGTTTGCTAATGACTTGTCTTGAAGAGGAAAGATACATGAATAATGTATTGTCTGACATAATTTATGTCATAGTGATCCTTCTTTTACCATTCAAATTGCTTAACTTTGCCAAATGATATCTCAGATACCATTACAAGGATTGTATCATATCATACCAACGGGTCAGGGAGTGGGCACCATCTATAGAAGGTGGAACAGCCCTAGTAGGCCATGGAATTCCAAGAGTCAGACCTGTCGTGCAGTCCAGCACTGACCATGGCAGAGAGAAACGAACTCGCGTAGACCCACAGAGTAGGGTGAGGGCAACCGTGAGAACACTTAGTCCTGTTACTCCAAGACTGGTAGAGCGAGCTTGCAAAAATCTGGCTGCTGAAGCGACAACGGCGAGTCACAGAAGCCATCGAGAACAGTGCAATAAAATTTTCTTGTATTATTAGTACTGTGCAGGAATGCAACTTATTTTTTATTTCTTTATGCCATCCTGGTATTCATGAACTTCCCGATTTGTTCTATGCTTCTTGTCTTTAAACTTCAACTGAATATGTACTATTTACTATTGTATTTATTTGATTTTGATACAAATCACATCTCTTTTATGTTGTGAACATTTCTCTTTATTTTCAAGGATTCTTATTTTTAATAATATGGAAAAGGTAGAATCCGAAAAATTATATCTGAAATTATATGCAAATTAGCTGAAGTATCATTCATTTTAGCTTTCATTTTAAAGTTTTTTGATCAAGATCAAAATACATTAATAATCTAACTGCACTTCTAAAAGCTTCATGACTAACATTATTACATGATATATTCTTGCAAACCATTTATTTGCACATCATGCGACATCAACTTCGTTGGACTTTAAATTTTTTGCGCAATTGTTCCATGGGAATCCTTACACAAAAGTTATGCGCTGCAAAATTGTTACACAAAAGTTATGTTTAATCAAGATGATATATTATTGATCCATGCAAATCGTTTCACAAAAGTTATGTTTTAATCTGCTTGAGGATTTATGTGAGACTTTGGCATATGGATGGATGCCTTTTATTTTTAATGTTTTTGAACTGATATGAAAAACTGACAAATTGTTTGATGTCAAATTTGTAATTGTAAGCTTTCAGTTAATGAGAACTATTATATAGCCTTAATTATTAATCTATCATGTTTGTGTTGCAGATTTTAAAATTTACTTCACATCATAAAATTTGCATCACGTTATTCTAAAATTTTAGTATTTATTCATATCACTATGCCATCTTTGCTTTTGATCTTGAATGCCTAGCTGATTTGGAGCTCACTTTATTCCCTGATCATCTATTTAAACAAATTGATCAACTAATAGGAACATTATTCGCTTCCAGGCCTATTGTAATTTTTGTATGCATTTTACTTATTGCATATTTTGTTGTTGATACGATGCAAAATATAGTGATCATTCAAATTAGTTGTCTTTTCTCTTATACCAAACTATTAAGCGCTGCCCATACAAAATGACTATGCTTTGTTTAGAACAGGAAAGATATATGAATAATATAATATTTGACATAATTTATATCTATAGTGATCATCCTTTCATCATTCAATTTGCTTCACATTATCAAATGAAATCTCAATTACCAATGCAATGATCATTTCAGATTCTAATTGAAACAATTCTCATGTATTAATGATCATTCAATTTAATGTTCTTTTACCCTTAAGGTAAAAATGAAACTCCATAGATTCTCTATTTGTAGTCCAAGGTAAAAGCTAAGGATTCAAAATTGATATGAACGATAAAATAGTTTGCGTTGCATGTATTTATACTTGCCAGAAGTCATATGTTGTGAACACTATCTCTTTATTGTCTAGGATTCTTATTTCTAATATTATGGTAAATGCTCGATTCCCAAAAATTATATTTGAAATTTTATGGAAATCACCTGAACTATCATTCATTTTAAAGTTTTTGATCAAGTTCAAAATGCATTAATAATTTTCATTCAACTAGCTATATTTTTAAATAGGTGTATGCTATTGGTAGTGGTTAGTTTTAATATCCAAACAACCAATTCATTGTTTTCTTTCAAAAATTTTTTTTCTTAACTAAATTGTAAAACAAGTCTACTTGCAATTTAAATTGGCAACTTTTTGTTATTTGAATATTATTATTTCAAAATAAATTCTTCAGTTTTCGTATGAAATTTTTTTCATTAGTGCTATCTAAAATTTCAGGTTTATCCATATCACTATGCATTGTTTGCTTCTGATCTCAAATGCCTTGCCGATTTGGAGATTATTTTTTTCATTGGCCACTCATTTATGCCAATTGATTAAATAATGGGAACATTACTAGATCCTTGGTTTGTTGAAAATTTTGTTTGCATTCAACTTATTACATATATAGTTGAGGATAGGATGTGAAACATAGTGATCCTTATATTTAGTTGCCTTTTATTTTATGTCAAAAGTTTTTATGCGCTATCTATACACTTGATGCTCTAATGATTAACACAACATCGCCTTTAAAGTTCTTTTACCTTCAAGGTAAAATTGAAACTTTATAGATTCTAAAGCAAATGCCAAGGCTTTGAGATTTTTCTATAAATGGAAAAATGTTTGCTTGACAAGTATTTATAATTGTTAGTATGGGTTGCTTATGATTTGTTGCAAGTTTCCATTAATTGATGAAAGATGTTTGTTAACTGAACAAATAAGCTTGAACACATTAATGGTGTGTCATTTTTGGATGCTTTTCTTGTTTGAATACCTTTTTTGATTTACTAAAATTTGTCTTATGCTATGTTTAGAAGGGAAAATATTTAGGAATAATAATATGTATAACATAATTTATGTCAATAGTTATGATTCTTTTGCCATTCAAGTTGTTTCACTTTATCAAAAGAAATCTCAAATACCAATGCAAGGATCATATCAAATCATATTACAAATAATTTTTCAGGTTAGTAAACACGCTTAGGTAACTACTTGACAGATTTATTTTTACTATTTAATCAAATTATTTTATTTTTATGATTTATCCAAAAAAATTAAAATTAATTTCAAGATAGATAATATTTAGTCATGGGCTTAGGATAAATTATTTGAGATAAAAAAATTTTTGTATGATATTATTATATTAGCACTATTTTTAATTAATTAATTGGTTGTTTTAGTATGCTATAAATGTGGGCTAAAATAATCTAATTATCATATAATTTGAATGCAATATAGTATAGTTATTTTATATTTATGTTATTGTTTATATTAAGTTTTTTAAAAAAAAATGAATTTTTCTATTTTGAATGAAGTGGAATGAGTACTATCTTTCAAGTTATTTAGGGATATGATTTTATTCTTGATACACGATTTTTGGCTTATTTTTTTAAAATTAGTAAGAAGTTAAAATTTAATGAATGAATACGCAATCCTAATTTTATTTGTGAAATAATGGATATAAAAAATATATGCTATTGTTTTTTCTTACAATACAATATTATGTTCATCCTATCACCTAATTATAGATAATAAAATAAATACAACAATATAACTTAAATTATTATAGCTTAAATTTCATATAATACATTTTTATATACGAAAATGAAATCCCTATTAGATTCCAATAAAGAGAGAGCAAAAATTTTCTCATCTCTATCAATCCACTATTCGTAATAGTGAAGTATGGCCAAATACAAATATGCCTCACTTTAAGTGGTGAATCTTTTGTAAGAGAAAATATAATTGTGAACCAAATGTGTAATATATATATATATATATATATATATATATATATATATATATATATATATATATATATATATATATTTGTGTGTGTGTGTTGCAGCCCTGTAGTTAAGGTTCATGATTTGTTATTCTATGTCATCGATTCATATCTCACCAGCCACATATAAGAGAAAATAAAATATATATATGTATATATATTGCAATACTAAAAATCAAATAACAATTTTGGAATGTATAAGATGTAAAAATAATATACACCAATGAATCAATAAAATCAACAAATTAATATGAATTGATGAATGTTGGATTTTCTTGTCTATCGAATGGCTAATATAGTAGTCTATGGGCGATACTTAAGTACTTTATATTTTATATTTTATTGCCTGAAATAATCTAAAGAGGTTGCTAGGCGGGTTAGACAGTAATTAATTAGGCATTTTATCATTGTATTGAATGAATAATTGTAATAATCAATTGAAAACATGACTTCACCAAGATGAATTTCTCACTCTTAAATTTTCTAAAATTGTCAAAAAACTCAGCTTCATTCCTTACTGATGCACCACTCTTGCCTAGTAGCAATATTTTTATTATAAAATATTCATTGAGCAATTATCTAAATGTCAAGCTTAAACACCAAAACATCTTTTTAAGTTCATTTTTTTTTTTTGCTTCAAATTTTAACAAACTTCAATATGTAAAATAATTTTTGGATTCGATTCTATTATATTTTTCATTTTCAACTTAGACCTTTTAAATATCATGTTAGGTTTAGTCATTCATCTTTGCTAATTTTTATTGGAGAAGGAGAAATGGTGGAGTCTCCCCCATAAATCTCCCAATCAATTTTTCTAGCATTGGGCTTGGAGAAATTTAATGGTTTTGGGAAACTACAATTTAAGAGTTTGTTACAGAATGGGGGATTGAAATCCCCCCTCTATCTTCTACAATATGCAACAAAGAACTTGCAATTAAACCAAAATTCTTATGGTAAGAATAAAAAAAATATGATCTTTAAGTTGTCATCCTTGGTGGAAAACTGTTGCTTGCTTTATAGCCCATTCATGAACGGAAATCTATTTCTGCTGCCATTGCGATTGCATGTTCACTTAAATATTTACCATGCTTACGTCTGGCTGGTTGTGAATATTGCATGCTCACCGCTTCTTTGCCTGCCACTGCACACATCTGTATGGATCACGATTCAGTTTCCAGTGTTGCTTTCTGTCTTAAATGTTTGTTGCACATCCACGCACGCTGTTTCCTCTGTTGCATAATCACTCACCTTTACTTATAAAATACTATCTATTGAAACTTCGCTGCACTCATTGCCATTTTTTCATGCAGAATTTTTATGGGGAAGTAAAACTACAAGCGCAAATTTTGTAGTAGATTAAAATAGTATTAATATTATTAGATTCCAATCTTGAAATGCAAGTTGAGTGCGATGTATGTAAAGATATCTAAATTAATAATAATGTTATTATAGCATTGATTTGTATTGTTTTTTATCATTTTAAGGAGGGAGGGATTCTCTTAAATAATCAAGAAGAGTAGACATAACAACTTTAAGGAATCCGAAGATCATCTGACAAAAACATGATCAATAGCTATGTACATTTTTGGCGATGATAGGCATGAATGAGTGCAAATTTCAAATGCTTCACATTGGTTATTTTATTGTAGAAAATTTATGAATGTCAAGTAGTCGAGGATTATTTATATCCTTCATAATCTTACAAATAAATATTTTGAAAGCATTTTTACTTTTTCTTAGTTCTTAAGTGCTTATTATGGCCGCTTCTATATAATAATAATGTGCTTGTCATCGTTTGTTTATGCAGTAATAAAGTTGTTATTTGCGTTATGTGGTTGCAGTGATGCATCATTTGGTTAACTTGGAGCCCCTATTTTGTTTAAAAACCTGAATTTTGGGTTTAGACCTAACAACCGCATAGCATGTAAGGTTGGTATTTTTCATTCAATTAAAATATTTTGCAGCTTTGTGATTTCCTACTTGTTGAAGTAAGGTTATGGCCCTTATTATCAAAATGCATGAATAACCAAAAAATTGTTATGTTTGTAGCGTGGGATTAGCAAAAATAGTCATCATCTATTATCTATTTACTTGCTTTTTCTGCATTTTCCCTTAATGTAATTATTTTTTTGTCATAATGCTCTGTATCGCTTTAATGACTTTATTTCTATGCTTTGATTGATAGTTTTATGAGTTAATGACAAAGTGTAGATCATATTAAAAATAATAATTATTCTTTGATTTTCAGGAACACATTATGATTTTATACTACTAGGAACATAAATTCTTCATTGTATCATGTTTAAAAGACACTAATACATAACCTTGTTATATCTCTACATTAAGAAAATTACTGGTGCTTATTTCTCAATGTTATTAACTTGATCATGTATCCTCCTATTCACTTTGTTAGTGCATTTATTCTCATATTTATTAACATGTTCAAGCTGTATTCATTGGTCAGTCCAAATGACATTAGCAAGTCAACTATACTCAAACTAATAGCAGGAGAACTTCAGCCAACTTCTGGAACTATTTTCTGTTCAGCTAAGGTATTGGTTCTCACATGAAAATTCTTCCCTATATGTCTGGAAATAAATTATTCTCCTTCGCATGAAACTTTGGTATTCTCTCTGAAACATAAATACCCTTTAATTCATGTGATGAAAAATAAAGAATAGTTGAAATTCAATATTTATGGAATACATGGCCTTTTTCTAGAATTTAATGGCATGAAAATTATATTTATGAAAGACACAGCTATAAATGGAATTTCAGCAATGGAAGTTGCCTAAATTGGATAATTTGATCCGTTTGAAAGGAGTAATAGGCTTTTTTCTGGCTCTACCAATAAAGAGAAGCCTTATGAACAGAAACTAGATTAGAGCGACTAGTTGAATATTGCACTTGTTGGCAAGGTAGTTTTAGCAAGTGCGATTGCACCAATTTGCATTGAATTGAAGGTGGATATTTAGAACCACCAGTTCAACTGTTGAATTGTTGAACAAGAGAGATTTTAATAAAATTGTTTGGTTTGATTGTAATATGATTTGGGTAGTTAATTTTACTTTTTAAAGGCTTAGATTTACTTAAATCCTAATATAAGTTTTTTAGAAAATAGGTCTTTATATATATAGCACTCAAATTTTTAAATAATATATATCTAGCATCCAATTTTTAATATTTAAAAATTATGTATTATCTTTTCACTTATTTTATAAGACTCATAATTAGAAATAGATTTGCGGTGTCGTGCACACTAGAGAGATATAGAGAACTAGAGATAAAAGTGATTATTCTGAAAATATTAAACATTATTTTCTGTGTATATAAACTATATAAACTTACAAGTGCTACATGATAATTGTCTTACAAAACCTTATAGTCCGAATTGTCTGTGCCCCACGCTATCGCATTGTAAAAAAAGAGGAGCCAAGCACCCAAAACTTTTGTCTACCCCATCAAAAATTACATTTGTTTCAATTGTCACTAGTACATTGTCTCCACTACTGAGTATGCCCTTAAATTGGCTCTACTTAAAAGCTAACACTTCTTCACCCATCAGCTAGCCTTCTATCACATTCATTGACCTACCATTGCAAGTCAACCTTTTTAGGCTTCAAGTTCTTAAATAATAATTAAATTTGTAAAAATATTTAATATTCATTTTATGCAAACTTATTTTGAAAATATGATAATCTATGATATATTTTCTTTGATCGAATTTGTAACATATATAATGGATGGCAGTCAAATCATTCTATGTTTATCAAATCTATTTATATGAAAATACTAAAATAATTTTGTGGCCCTATAAAATTTGTTTTTGTTTTTTTACAGCATAACGATTCAATCTCGGTCCAACCCTTGTTCCATCTTTAAAGTTTGAACTTCTTCTAACGGTTCAATTACTGGTTTGATTTTAAGATCTTGGAGTAATGTAATAAATAAATAAATTTTTAATAATTAAAATTTTTCCTTTTATTAGAATACGCTTATTGATTTGTGAATTATAAATAAATAAGTTTATATGTTAGTTAAAATAACTTTTATTGGTTATTTAATAATATTGTTTAAATGATTATCTTAATCATAATTAATTATAATTTAATATTAAATAATTAGAGTAATCACAATTGTATTAATGCAATTTTTATATTATTATTTAGCAATAAATAATTATATTTATTCTAACTAAATAATTTGTTATTATTATATATATATATATATATATATATATATATACATATATATATATATATATATATATATATATCTATAATATAATCTAAAAATGATTTTGAGGGTAGTAATATTCTTTCTTCTAATATCTCTCATTATTAATCCAAATGAAAGTTTGGATGTGCTGTAAAGTCAAAAATTAAAGGCTAAAAATCAGTTTGATCTATGATTTTTAATCGCATCCATTCATACATTTATTTGGTTATAGTTATGTGAAGAGATATATGTTTCATCTAAAGTGATAAAAGTGTATCACTCTCTCTTCACACACACGTGCGTGCACACACCCACACACCCACGCACATGAATATATATATATATATTTAATATAAAAGTTTTGATTTTTTTGTTGCACTTAAAGGTTTTCTATGATTCCATATTGGACTAGACTATTGTTGGAGACAATGATAATAAATATTATGTGATTCAGGCTATAGGTTTGTTTAATATGTTCATGTTTTTTCCCACTGTCTACTCTACTTTAGTAGCAATCTAAAGCAATTACAACATGGCTGTCTCCAACAACTACAACGGATCCCCAGCTACATCAAACCTTCTTTAGCCAGAAATCCAACTACAACAATAACCCCCAACCTAGAATTCTTCAAGCATAACATCAAAAAGCACGGCCTTCATGGACATGTTGATGGCTTCTCCACCCCACCCACTCCCATGATCCTCAATGAACATGTTCAGCCCCCCTCCAATCCCAAACACAGCACATGGCTACTGATCAGAATCTGATTGCAGCACTATGCTTGACAATTTTCCACTCTATTATACAATAAATCTTTCATGCCGAGTTTTGCAAAGACATGGTTAACCTTAGAATGATGTCTCCAATCTACCAATAGATCACAGATCATTAAACTAAAAATAAGACCCACATCATCATAAAAGGCCAAATGCATGCAAGAGTTTATGACTGAAATCAAAAAGCTTTCATTCATTCCAACATCGACAGCAAATACATCATTCTATACACACTCAACGGTCTACACACCAAATAAAGGGGCACACCCCTAACTGTACTTTGGAACAATTAATCAACAAAAGATGATATATGAAATATGCTTGGGTTCGATTAGCAGTTAGTGCAGGCTAAGTATGTTAAAAATCTTAAGATAATTACTAGAACTTAATAGAATAAAACATGCTTTTATGAAAATGATAAAATAAAATATAATTACATTTAACTTTTAGTGCGAGCTTCCAAAAATGTGCTAGATACTAGTGCAATGTATAACCTCTTTGACTAATGGATACTTATATCTCTACTGCATAATTCTTAAGGTGCAAGATAACTCTTATTGAGTTATTAGAAGATACTCATTTGACATTTGTATTGTGTAAAAATCACTGGGGATTAAAGAAGACCAGCCTTGGTTCTGATATAGTAGTCTATGGGCGATACTTAAGTACTTTATATTTCATATTTTATTGCCTGAAATAATCTAAAGAGGTTGCTAGGTGGGTTAGACAGTAACTAATTAGGCATTTTAACACTGTATTGAATGAATAATTGTAATAATCATTAGTAAACATGACATCATTCTAGGTGAATTTCTCACTTTTGAATTTTCTAAAATTGTCAAAATACTCACCTTTAATCCTTACTCATCCACCACTCTTGCCTAGCGATAATATTTTTATTATAAAATATTCATTGAGCAATTATCTAAATGATAAGCTTAAACACCAAATTATCTTTTTATTTCATGTTTTCTTTTTCTGCTTCAAATTTTAACATACTGCAATATGTAAAATAATTTTTGGATTTGACTCTATTATGTTTTTCATTTTCAACTTAAACCTTTTAAAGATTTTGTTAGAGAATGGGGAACTGAAATCCCCACCATTTCTTCAACAATATGCGACAAAGAACTTGTATTTAAAACAAAATTCTTACCCATAAGAAAATTAAGATCCTTAAGTTGTCATCCTTGGTGGAAAACTTTTGCTTGCGTTTTAGCCCATTCATGAACGAAAAGCTATTGCTGTTGCCTTTGCAGTTGCATGTTCACTTAAATATTTGCCATACTTACATCTGGCTGGCTGCGAATGTTGCATGCTACTTCTTTGCATGCTGCTGCACACATCAGTATGGATCATTATTCAGTTTCCCGTGTTGTTTTCTGTCTTAAATGCTTGTTGCACTTGGACGCACACTGCTTCCACTGTTGCATAGTCGCTCACCTTTACTTATAAACCCCTATCTATTGAACCTTCGCTGCACTCATTTGTCATTTTTTTCATGCAGAATATTTACGGGGAAGTAAAACTGTAAGAAGAAATTTTATAGTAGATTAAAATAGTATTAATGTTAGTAGGATTCCAATATTAAAATGCAGGTTGAGTGTGATGTATGTAAGAATATCTAAATTAAATAATAATGTTATTATAGCATTGATTTGTATTGTTTTATATCATTTTAAGGAGGAATGGATTCTCTTAAAAAATCAAGAAAAGTAGACATAACAACTTGGAATATGGAGATCATTTGAAAAAAAACATGATCAATAGCTATGCAGTTTTTTTGGCACTGGTAGGCATGAATGAGTGCAAATTTCAAGTGCTTCACATTGGTTATTTTTTTATAGAAAATTTCTGAATGTCAAGTGGCTAAGGATTATTTATATGCTTCATATTCTTACCAATAAATATTTTGAAAGCATTTTCACTTTTGTTTTTCTTTGTTCTTAAGTGCTTATTATGGTCGCTTCTATAAAATAAGAATGTGCTCGTCATCGTTAGTGTATGCTTTAACAAAGTTGTTATTTGCATTATGTGGTTGCAATGATGCGTCATTTGGTTATCCTGGAGCACCTATTTTGTTTTAAAACCTGGATTTTTGTATAGACCTGGACAACCGCATAGCAAGGAAGGTTGGTATTTTTCTTTCAATTCAAATATTTTGCAGCTTTGTGATTTCCTTCCTGCTGAAGTAAGGTTATGTCCCTTATTATCAAAATGCATGAATAATCAAAATATTGCATAAGCCTTTTAAATATATTATTAGGTTTAGTCATTCATGTTTGCTAATTTTTTATTTGAGAAGGAAAAATGGTGGATTACTCCCCCAAAAATCTCCTAATCCATTTTTCTAGCATTGGGCTTGGAGAAATTTAATGACTTTGAGAAACTACAATTCAAGAGTTGGTTAGAGAATGAGGGACTGAAATCCCCACTCTTTCTTCTACAATGTGCGACAAAGAACTTGCAGTTAAACCAAAATTCTTAGGTTAAGAATAAAAAAATTAAGATCCTTAAGTTTTCATCCTTGGTGGAAAACTATTGCTTGCGTTATAGCCCATTCATGAACGGAAAGCTATTGCGGCTACCCTTGCAGTTGCATGTTCACTTAAATATTTACCATGCTTACACCTGGTAGTTGCGAATGTTGCATGCTCACCGCTTCTTTGCATGCCGCTGCACACATCTGTATGGATCGTTGTTCAGTATCACGTGTTGTTTTCTATCTTAAATGCATCTTGCGCTTGCATGCACACTGTTTCCTCTGTTGCATAATCACTCACCTTTACTTATAAAACCCTACCTTTTGAACCTTCACTGCACTCATTTGTCATTTTTTCATGCAGAATTTTTACGGGAAAGTAAAACTGCAAGCACAAATTTTATAGTAGATTAAAATAGTATTAATGTTAGTAGGATTCCAATCTTGAAATGCAAGTTGAGTGCGATGTATGTAAAGATATCTAAATTAAATAATAATGTTATTATAGCATTGATTTGTATTGTTTTTTATCATTTTAAGGAAGGATGCTCTTAAAAAGTCAAGAAGAGTAGATAGAACAACTTTAAAACCACAATACAAGCATGATTACTACCCAATACAAGCATGTTTCACATTGGTAATTTTAATGTAGAAAATTTCTGAATGTCAAGTGGCTGAGGATTATTTATATACTTCATAATTTTACAAATAAATATTTTGAAAGCATTTTCACTTTTGTTTTTCTTAGTTTTAATTGCTTGTTATGGCCGCTTCTATAAATAAAAATGTGCTCATCATTGTTAGTGTATGCAATAACAATGTTGTTATTTGCGTTATGTGGTTGCACTGATGCATCATTTGGTTATCCAGGAGCACCTATTTTGTATAAAAATCTGAATTTTGGTATAGACCTCGACAACCACATAGCAAGTAAGGTTGGTATTTTTCTTTCAATTGAAATATTTTGCAGCTTTGTGATTTCCTACCTGCTGAAGAAAGGATATGGCCCTCATTATCAAAATGCATGAATAACGAAAATATTGCTATGTTTGTAACATGGGATTAGCAGAAATAGTCATCATCTATTATCTATTTACTTCTTTCTCTGCATTTTACTTTAATGTAATTACTTTTTTGTCATCATGCTCTGTATCGCTTTAATGACTTTATTTCTATGCTTTGATTGATAGTTTTATGAATTGATGACAAAGTGTAGATCATATTAAAAAGAACAATTATATTTTGATTTTCAGGAACACATTATGATTTTATACTACTAGGAACATACATTCTTCATTGTGTCATGTTTAAAAGACACTAATACATAACCTTATTAAACCTCTACATTAAGAAAATTGATGGTGCTTGTTTCTCAGTGTTATTAACTTGATCATGTATCCTCCTATTCACGCTGTCAGTGCATTTATTCTGATCTTTATTAAGATGTTCAAGCTGTATTCAGTGGTCGGTCCAAATGACATTGGCAAGTCAACTATACTCAAACTAATAGCAGGAGAACTTCAGCCAACTGCTGGAACTATTTTTCGTTCAGCTTAGGTATTGGTTCTCACATGAAAATTCTTCTGTGTATGACTGGAAATAAATTATTCTCCTTTGCATGAAACTTAAGTATTCTCTCTTAAACATAAATACACTTTGTTTCATGTGATGAAAATTTAAGAATAATTGAAATTCAATATTTATGGAAGACATGGCATTTTTCTAGAATTTAATGGCAGTAAATTTATATTTATGAAAGACACAGTTATAAATGGAATTCTGCAATGGAAGTTGTTTAAATTGATTTATTTGTGGCATTTCAAAGGAGTAACAGCCTTTTTTCTGGCTCTACCAATAAAGAGATGCCTTATGAACCAAAACTAGATTAGAGCAACTAGTTGAACAATGCACTTATTGGCAAGGTAGTTTAAGCATGTTCGATTGGACCAATTTGCATTGAATTGGTAGTGAACATTTCAAACCACTAATTCAACTGTTGAATTGTTGAACAAGAAAGATTTTGATAAAACTGTTCAATTTGATTGTAAAATGATTTGGGTCATTTGGGTTGTTAATTTTGCTTTTTAAAGGCTTAGATTTACTCAAATCCTAATATAATTTTCTTAGAAAATAGGTCTTTATATATATAGCACTCAAATTTTTAAGGAAGATATATCTAACATCCAATTTTTAATATTTACAAATTATGTATTGTCTTTTCGCCAATTTTATGAGACTCATAATTAGAAATAGATTTGAGATGTCATGCACACTAGAAATATAGAGAACAAGAGATAAAAGTGATTGTTCTGTAATTATTAAACATTATTTTTTGTGTATACATACTATATAAACTTACAAGTGCTACTTGATAATTATCTTACAAAACCATAAAGTCTGAATTGTTTGTGCCCCATGCTATCACATTGTAAACAAAGAAGAGCCAAGCACCTGAAACTTTTGTGTACCCCATCAAAAATAACATTTGTTTCAATTATCAGTAACACATTGTCTCCACTAACGAGTATGCCCTTAAATTGGCTCTATTTAAATGCTAGCACTTCTTCACCCATCCGCTAGCCTTCTATCACATTCATTGACCTTCCATTATAAGTCAACCTTTTTAGGCTTCAAGTTCATAAACAATAATTAAATTTGTAAAAATATTTAATATTCATTTTATGAAACTTATTTTGAAAATATGATAATCTATGATATATTTTCGTTGATCGAATTTGTCACATATATAATGGATGGCAGTCAAATCATTCTATGTTTATCAAATCTATTTATATGAACATACTAAAATATTTTTGTAGCCCTATAAAATTTGTTTTTGTTTTATTACAGCATAGCCATTCAATTTCGATCCAACACTTCTTCCACATTTAAAGTTTGAACTTCTTCTAACGGTTCAATTATTGGTTTGATTTTAAGACTTTGGATTAATGTAATAAATAAATAAATTTTTATTAATTAGAATCTTTCCTTTTGTTAGATTACATTTTTTGGTTTGTTAATTATAAATAACTATGTTTATTTGTTAGTTAAAATAATTTTATTTGTTATTTAATAATAGTGTTTAAATGATTATCTTAATCATAATTAATTATAATTTAATATTAATTAAAAAATTAATTAATTATAGTAATTACAATTGTATTGATGCAATTTTATATTTTTATTTAATAATAATTAAAGTTTTTTATTGTAACTAAATAATTTGTTATTATTATTTTAATTTAATGTTTATTTATTTTTATGTTAAATATAATTATATTTATGTTATAATATTATAATTAAAATCTAATACATAATTATATTTATTTTTAATTAATTTTAAAAATATTTTAATTAATTGTATTAAATATAACAATTAATTAACAAACTATTATCATTAAAGGACTATTTTAGTTATTATGAATTGCATTAATTAATTGTGAATTACATTAAGTTATTGTACTAAGTATAAATAATAATATTGCATTTAATTTTTGATTAATGAAATTTAATTATTGATTAATTTGTTATTTGTATTAAATAGTATTGTTAATTTTAAATAATTTACTCCATTGATTAAAAGAAATTAATTACAGTAATTTGTTTAATTATAGTTAAATGGTGATGATAATTAATTATATTAATTGAAAATGAAAGTATAAACTAATTAGTAAGTTTATTTTAATCAACTGTTTATGTTAGTGTTAAATAATTGACGTTGTCATTAAATATTTAATGAATTTATTATTTATGTACCTAAAAATGGTCAAGTTATGTACAAATCATGCAAATTTTAGCTTATGAAGTTTAAACTGGGCTAAATATGAACTGACATGCCATAAAATCTCTGGGTAGCCAAGAAGTTTATAGTATCTCTCTTCTTAACCTCATACAAGTTCTTAACAATAGTTTATAGGGAAAGCAAATGTTTGTTTTGGAGACAAGGTCATAGAACATACTTTTGTGCTAGTCATTGGTTGGTGGAGGTACATAGTAGTGGAGTTGGGGTGGGAGGGAGGCTGTCACAAATTCTGAAATCATATATATCCATTTTTTTATGAAAACTTGCACTATTGTTTTTATTCAATATTTTGCTTAGGTCTTATTGGAATAAATGAAACTAGTATAACTTTCTTCCTAAGGCATATGGCCTTGCATGCTATGGAGGGCATTCCAAGGAACTGTCAAATTCTACATGTAGAACAAGAAGTTGTGGGTGATGACACTTTAGTATTGCAATGTGTTCTAAATTTTGTTATTGAGAGGATTTAACTGTTAGATGAAGAAGCTAGGCTACTTGCACAACAGGTGTATGCTATGATACACCATTTATTTCTTTATCTAGATTTCATCTTGCTTTGTTGCTTGATTAATGTTTTATGCATTTTGATGTCTATTTTACCATAAAGATTGCAACTCTTTTTTGTTCATCTTGAAGAGCGATTTAGAATATGAAGCAGAAATGGGGACAAATAATGGGAAGCATGCTGGGATTGATAAGGATAATATTGCAATAAGGCTTGAACAAATATATAAGAGAATTGAATTTATTGATGTATATTCTGTAGGGTCTCGTGCAGCTTCAATTTTGGCGATAAGTGCTTGTTAGACGCATAAGTTTGATTGTAACTCTTAATGTGCTGTTAGAGTTTTTTATGTTAAAAATGACTTTTGTTTGCATAATCCAATTTTTTACCATTAATATCACTTGATATTTTTGATGCCACCCTAAAGATTACATAGATTAAGCATATTTAAAAAATTGCACGTCTCTTATTTTGTTGCAACATTTATGATTTGGTAAATCAAGCATAATGAGAATTATGATAGTGAACCTGATGGAGATCAGTTGAAGCCCGTACATCGCCAAGCGGGGCCCGCTTTTGGGTATTTGCGTCGATAGACTCATTCTGATTTATGATCTGACATCACGGATGCGTCAGGCTCAGTCATTTGCATGCTTTTTCATATAGTTCTTGTACTATTTGCATTATTATTTAGGAAGTTTTGGGCCCCGGCAATTTAGGCCAATCATAGCTGTCGATTCCAGGTGCCCTAGCATTTGTTTTTTATTTAAGGGTGAGGGCTGCTGCCATTTGGGGTATTGCTGAATTTGGAAAAGAAAGCCTCCAACCCTAGGTGACGACTCCTAGGCTACTATCCCTTCCTTCAGCTGCCCCCTTCCCCTTCCCTACAACCGCTCCCTTCCCACCCTTCAGTCGCCCCCTTCCCTTCCCCACAGCCTCCCCCTTCCCTTCCCCATAGCCGGCCCTTCCCTTCACCCATATCCACCACCTGCATCTCCCTACACCATCCCCCTTCTCTTCCTTCAACCGCCCCCTTCCCTTCCCCACAACCACCCCCTTTCTTTTCCCACATCAGCCCCTTCCATTCCTCCATAGCCACCACCTGCATCACCCTACAGTAGCCCCCTTACCTTCCCCTACAGCAGCCACCTGCATGCCTCTTTGCCTCCCCCATCCAGCCACCAGCAACTCCCCTTCCACCAACAGCCCTTCCAACCACAGCTCTCTCTCCTCAGAGCTGGACCACTATCGCCCAGTCCATTCGCAGCGAGCCCTTCACAACAGCCCTCGCCGTGTCCTCGTGTAAGTGAGCTATTTCTTTGGAATTGAATATTTGAACAATACTGTACTTTGAGAGAATTTTTCTATTACTACAAGCTTTAGTCCAGCAACGTATTTCAATGAATTGTTACAGGTTTCAGTCGCCACCCACTCTTAATAATTGGCTCACCCTCGTGCGGAGGAAAGCCAACACTTGAGAACTTGCAAGGAGAATATCTTGTTTTCCAACATTTGTCTGCAGGGTTTATTAAATATAATTTCTTGTATAGACTCTTGTGCCTAGCCTATCCTACATCAATTGTATCAGAGCCACAGGTTGGCACACTAGTTTATGCTTTGTATTGGTAGGTCTTATAGGTTCACTATGTCTGATCACCACGTCCCTTAGTGAGAGAGCCACTAGCTCCAATTCAGGTCTTTCCCCAGCAGAGTTCCAGAGGGCCATCCTAGACTGTCTAAATTCATTGAGTACATAGGTTGACCACTTTCACCACGGTATGACAGATGTGAACACCCGCTTAGATGGTCTAGAGGCATCGCGAGAGACATCTATCCTGAGAGTTGACAGATTAGACGCAAAACTTGACTTGCACTCAAGTCCTGATCATCACCCAGTAGATGTTACCATCCTTGTTGGACCCCCACTCCATAAGTCCCTCTCACCATGGACAGACCCCACCTTTACGGAGGAACCCAGAGCATACCCATGATAGATGACATGGCCCCACCTACGTAAGGAACGTGCCTCATCATGAAGTGCCACACCCATGACCACCTGATGACCGTGGTCACTCTCCTGGTCATCCAGGACTAGCACACCACCCTTACTACAACCCTAGTTGTCATGAGCTCGATCATTTCTCTGGCAGAGATGATTTTGCACAAGATGACTACTATGATGGATACCCTGACCTCCACCGAGGCGATCGCCCCTAGGAGAGTGATATTACTTGGCATATTTGCATTGATACTCCCACCTTTGATGGTTGCCTAGTCTTGAATGCATTTTGCGATTAGCTCCTAGAAATGGATAACTATTTTGAGTGGTACGACTTGAGTGACGAGCATTGTGTTAGATTTGCAAAGATGAAATTGCAGGTTCAGGCCAAGATTTTCTGGATTAGTGTAGAGAGGTTGTTGGTGAGAGAAGGTTTCTACCCCATCACCTGATGGGTGGAGATGAAGCAAAGATTGAAGGCAAAATACTTGCCTTCATACTACCGAGACCTGCTCCTCCATCAGCTATACAGTCTACGACAGGGGACGCTCATAGTAGTTGAATACATAACTTGATTCGATGAGCTCATGGTGATAAGCGATAAAGTGTAAGAGCCTGTGGCCACTGCTTCTCGCTTTAGGGCAGGTTTACGTGCTAATATCCGTAGGGAGCTGCTTCCACACCACCCCGAGAGTGTGGGGCAGATTTACCAGCTTGCCCTTCAGTATGAGTAGTACCATAAGATCTTAGGATTTTGGCAGGGCCCTTCTTGGCTGGATCATGCTACCCATAGGAATCCAGCTCCTCCTCAGGCCCCGTCAGCCGCCCCCAGCGCGCAGCAGCAGACATGAAGGGCAAGGCACTTGCCACGTCAGGACATGCCCAGGGCGGTATATAGTGCTATATATGTATAGGTAGAGGACATGTGGCTGCTCAGTGTCCCACCAGGAGCCTCCTAGTTGAGGAAGAAGATCCCGAATCTAGAAAAGATGAGGAGCTTGAGGAGGTTGTAACCACTATCGAGGAGGGTTAGGGGACTGATGCTGAGAGATCTCTGGAGATAGGGGTAGTTCATCGATTATTTTATACTCCCTAGGATGATGAGGATTAGAGATGCACCACTATCTTTTATACCTAATTCCCTAGTGCAGGAGGTCCCTACAAATTGGCTATAGATAGTGGGAGTTGTGTGAATATCATCACCCAGCATGCTTTGGAGCGCATGCTAGTGAAGCCTGAACCCCACCCCTATCCTTACTGAGTCATTTGGGTCGACAAGACTGCGATTCAGGTCACACAGCGATGTTTAGTCCCAATTACTCTTGCCACCTTTGAGAACCGAGTCTGGTGTGATGTCATCCCCATATATGTCACACACATCTTACTAGATAGGCCTTGGCTCTACGATAGATATGTCACTGTTTCAAGCAATTGAATACATGTGTCTTCTTCGAAAAGGGCAAAAATATTATGCTATCTCCGATACGACCCAAAGAGAAACCTAAGGGTCAAAATGAGCCATGCGTGAGCATGCACACTTCATGACCCCTACACGTACTTTATCGTAGCGAGTTTTTGAGAGATTGTGCCAACTTAGGAAGCATGACTCTATCTTCGTTGTGGTAGACTAATTTTCAAAAACGGCCGATTTTATAGATTGTGGCAAAATCGCTGATGCATCCCATATTACATCCTTGTTCATGATGAACGTATTTTGTTTGCATAGTTTACCAAAATCTATAGTGTATGATAGGGATGTGCAATTTATGAGCTATTTTTGGAAGACCTTGTGAGAAAAGGTAGGAACCACTCTCAAGTTTACATAAGCCTAACCCCCAAATCGATGGGCAAACTGAGGTGGTAAATATGAGCTTATGGAACCTCTTATGATGTCTGATGGGAGAATATGTGACTAGTTTGGATTCCATACTCCCTGTCACAGAGTTTGCGTATAATAATTCCATCAATAGGTCTACTGGGATGAGTCCGTTTCATGTTGTATTAGGGTACGTCCCAAGGAAACCCATTGACCTGATACTTATTCCCTTAGAATCTCATCTTAGTGATTTGTCAGCTCAGTTGCATGGGTCTGTTCGATGCAAAATTAATACAAGTAATAAAATTTATAAAGCCCATGCTGATGAGTGTAGGAAGGACAAAGTATTTCTTGCAGGTGAACAGGTGATGGTCCGAATCTGTACAGAGAGATTCCCTCAAGGAACGACCAAGAAATTAAGTGCTTGGCGAATGGGACCTTACGCTATTTTGAAGCACATTGGGGCAAATGCTTATGAATCAGACATTCCTGCGAGTATGGGTATTCATCCCGTATTCAATATCAAAGATTTAACTCCATACGTTGAGCAGCCATATTACTTGAACCCCTACTGTGAACAGTCCCTTGAGCCGTTACCTTCCTCTTCCACCTTTGCCAAGCCATCTACATCGAAGGGACCACCTCGATTGGTTCCACCAGCCACACCTGCAATTTCACCAAGTCCACTTCAGAACGATCAGATTACAAAAATTGTCGCACATGAGCTTACATCTTCTGCGGATGATGTTGGTCACCGCTACCTAGTGCGATGGGAAGGACAGCCTTTCATAGAAGATACATGGATTAAAACAAAAGAGTTAGACCGACTTTCCCTTGGACTTCAAAATCAGTATGATCATCTCCATTCATCGGAGATGAAACTTTTCAATTGGGGGGAGTTGATGGAGATCAACCAGATCCCATACATTGCTAAGTAGGGCTCGCTTTTGTGTATTCATGCCGACGGACTCATTCCTATTGATGATCCAACATCACAGATGCACCAGGCTCATCGTTTACATGCTTTTTCATATACTACTTGTACTTATTGCATTATTATTAATGAAGTTTTGGCCCCCGACAATCTAGGCCAATCATAGCCATCGATTCTGGGTGCCCTAGCATTTGTTTTCTATTTAAGGGTGAGGGCTGCTACCATTTGGGGTATTGCTGAATTTGGAAAATAAATCCTCCAATCAATAATCAAGCTCATCCAGCGGTGCCAACTCCTAGGCTACAATCCCTTCTATTAGCCTCTCCCTTCCCCTACCCCACAACTGCCACCTACATCTCACTACAGCAGCCTCCTTCCATCCCCCATCCAGATGCCGGCAACTCCCCTTCCACCAATAGCCCTTCCAACCGTAGTTCTCTCTCCTCGGAGCTGTAGCCACTACCGCCCAGTCCAGTAGCAGTGAGCGTTTCATAGCAGCCCTCCCGTGTCCTTGTGTATGTGAGTTATTTCTTTGGAATTGAATAATTGAATATTACTGAACTTTGAGTGGATTGTTCTATTACTACAAGCTTTAGTCCCGCAGCATATTAAAAAGAATTATTACATGTTTCAGTGACCACCCGCTCTTAAGAATTGGCCCACCCCCGTGTGGAGGAAAGCCAATGCTTAAGAACCTGCAACGAGAATATCTTGTTTTATAATGTTTGTCTGTAGGGTTTATTAAATATATATGTATGCATAGACTCTTGCATCTAGCCTACCCTAAATCAGAATCTCATGACCAAAACTTGCTAGCGCTAGAGTTAATAACAAAAACTCTTCTACTTTGTAATCCTGGAAATTGGTACATGTTGGATTACATATCAGCAGAATAATCTGCTCAATGTACCTTTTCGAATATTCAAGAACCATGATTTAAAAACTTAAAAATCATGTCTTGGAAATTTATATAGAAATTTTAGATTCATTTGTGAAATTTTCAAGGAATTAGACTTCCAGATTTATATTAATCTATAGGACCAAATACTCTTTACCTAACACTCTTTTGTAGTTTTTGCTTCTATTTTTATAAGTAGGTTTTTTTATTTTTCTAGATTACATCAGTTGTAAATCATGTGGCATTGCTATCAATATACAACTATTTGTTGTGATGTTCCTTGGTGCAACAACAATCTGAATTATTAATTTAACTGCGAATTGGAAGAGGGATAAAAAATTTGCAAGAATGAAAGGGATGTTATTTTTAGGAGCACATAAAGATTGAAAACATTCTTGCGTAGGTGCACTAAGAAAATTTATTTGGCATCAAAGTTTAGGTTTTATTATACTTGTCACACTAATGTGTTCTAAAATAGTTACCATTTGTTTGCTTGCTAGCAAAACAAATATGACAGAAGAGCCCAACTCAATCATTGTTACATATTTTACATTTTTTAAAGTACTATAGGCAGAGATGTTTTTTAACATATATATTTATTTATTTATTATATCAATTATTCTTAGATATTGTAAAATGTTTCACTCATTTTGTAAGGCTTGATTATTTATTATATATCTATATGGAAATTTGCCATATGATTCTCTGTTTTATCCATGTTTCATGTTAGAAAATGGCATTCCTTGAGCTATATAGTTATTTCTTATGATTGAGAACTAAGAAGAATGACATGTACTCCACAAAGTTTTGAACAAGTGTGTGCAAATGAAATGTCAAATACAAATGCAAGGACCGTATTAGATCATATTAGAAACAACTCTCAGGTCAGTAAGCACGCTTAGGTAAACTACTTAACAAATTTATTGACTGCATTTATGTTGTTACTTTTTATTTACTTTTAACTTGTGGTGGAATGATTGCAATCCCTTATCTGATTGGGTGAAACTATTATCACTCAATAATAACTTCTCTAGTTAGTGGTTAACCATTATCTGTAATTACAGGGTTTTCTAAGTTGCAATTAATGCACCACTAATTTTACATTTGCAATAAGTCTCTATTTTGTAGATCTTCAATTTCTTGATTTTCTTGTATTATCAGTATTGTGCAGGAATGCAACTTATCCTAATGTTGAAGGAATCTTGTTTAATTTTTTATTCTTAATTAATAGTTTCTTCTTTTAGAAGTTACAATAAGAAATTAGATAGAAAAAGTTCACTCTATTTTTCACAATTTATTTGTTTTAATGCTATTATATATGTATTTCTTATTCCAAAATGTGTTTAGGGACTTAGCTGGATAATGAGATATTATTATTAATGTGTATGCTCTTGGTAGTGGTTAGTTTTATATCCAAACAACCAATTCATTGTTGTTCCTCTTTCAAGATAATTTTTTCATAACTAAATTAAAAAATAAGTTTACTTGCACTTTATATTGGTAGCTTTTTAAAGTTTCAATTTAGCTGTCTTTTCTTTTATGCCAAGCTTTTAAGCGGACCCATACATTGTGGTGCTCTAATGATTCTCTCAGCATAGCCTTTAAAGTCATTTTTCTCTTAAGGTATAAATGAAAGTCCATAGATTCTCTATCTGTCATTTAAAGTAAATGCTCAGGCTTCGAGATTGATATGAATTGTAAATAGTTTTATTTATACTAGGCTTAATGGGTTGCATATGATTTGTTGGTTTTATTTTATCAAGATGTGCATTTGGTTTTTGTATTTTACACCAAGTGCCACAAATTGTAATTTATTGTTGAAAGATGCTTGTTAGCTGAAACTAAAAAGCCTGAACACATTAACGGTGTGTCAATTTTGGTTGCATTTCTTGGTTGAATACCCTTTTTGATCAACTAAAATTTATCTTATGCTATGTTTGGAAGAGGAAAGATGGTATCTCTTTTAAGAGTTACAATAAGGAATAAGGTCAAAATATGTGCTATGTTTTTCACAATATTTTGCTTCGATACTATCATATCTGCCTTTCTTATTCAAAAATATGTTTTGGGCTCAGCAGTAGCATGAGACATTATTATTAAGGTGTATGCTCTTTGTAATAGTTCGTTTTAACATCCAAACAACCAATTCATTGTTAGTCTTCTTCAAGAATTTTTTTTAACTAAATTATAAAACAAGTTTACTTGCGATTTAAATTTTTTGGTAGCTTTTGGTTATTTAGTTATTATTATATCGAAAAAATTCTTCAATTTTTGTATAAAATTTATTTCATATGTGATGTTCTAAAATTTCAAGTTTTATCGATATCACTATGCACTCTTTGCTTCTGATCTCAAATGTCTTTCTGATTTAGAGATTAATTTTTGACCTGATCATCCATTTAAACCAATTGATCAATTAATGTGAGCATCACTATATTCCAAATTTTTGTAAACTATGTTTACACTTTGCTTATTGCATATATCGTTTACTTTGCGATTTGAATTGATAGTTTTTGGTAATTTGCTTATTAGTATATCGAAAGATAATTCTTGAACTTTTGTATAAAATTTATTTCATAGGTGCTATTCTAAAATTTCAAGTTTTATCCACATCATAATGCTCTCACAACTAATCCAACATCGCCTTTAAAGTTCTTTTACCCTAAAGGTAAATATGAAACTTAAAGGATTCTCTATCTGAAATCTAAAGTAAATGGTTAGACTTTGTGATTGATATGAATGGTAAGGAGTTTGCATGGCATGTAATTATACTTAACATACTTTGTTGGGTATGCTTAGCTAATTCCATTTAATTGAAATGTGTTGCATTTGGCATTTCTATTTTACACTAGGTGCTGCAAAATTGTCATTTATTGATGAAAGATGCTTATTAGTTGAAACAGAGAAGTTCGAACACACATTAATGGTATGCCATTTTTTAATGTGTTTCTTATTTGAATACCTTTTTGATTTACAAAAAGTTCACTTATGCTTTGTCTTGAAGAGGAAAAATACTTGAATAATATAATGTTTATTGACAATATTGAAAAATACCACAAGTCAATAAGCACGCTTTAGGTAACTATTTGACATATTTATTGACAATATTTATGTTCTTACTTTTGTTTTTCTTTTAACTTGTCGTGGAATGATTGACTTCTCTTGTCTGGTTGAGTGAAACAATTATCACTCAACAATAACTTCTCTTGTTAGTGGGTTAACCATTATCAGCAATAGCAGGGTTCTTTAAGTTGCGATCAATGCACCGATAATTTTACTTTTGCAATTATTTGCTATTTTGAAAAGCTTCAATTGCTTTCATTTCTTGTATTCTTAGTACTGTGCAGGAATGAAACTTTTCTTTTATTTCTTTATGCCATCTTGGTATTCTTGAACTTCCTAAAAATGCTTATATCCTTGCAAAAGTAAGCTGGCATTTTGTTTTTGTCCTATGCTTCTTGTCTTTAAACATCAACTGAATATGTACTAGTTTACTACTGTATTTATTTGATTTTGTTACCAATCACATCTCTATTATGTTGTAAGCACTTTCTAATATTAGGGTAAAGGAAGAATCACAAAAATTATATTTGAAGTTATATGCAAACTACCTGAAGTATCATTCAGTTCAGCTTTCATTTTAAGGTTTTTGATCAAGATCAAAATACATTAATAATTTGGCTATACTTCTAAAAGTTTCATGACTAACATCATTGCATGATATATTCTTGCAAACAATTTATTTGCGCAGCATGCAAGGTCAACTTACTTTTGAGTTTAAATTTTTTGCGCAATCATTCGTTGCGAATTGTGACACAAAAATTATGCCATACAAAATTGTTATAGAAAATTATGTTTAATAAGATGATATGTTATTGTTCCATGCGAATAGTTACACAAAAGTTATGTTTAATTTGCTTGAGTATTTATATGAGGCCTAGGCATATGGGATGGATGCCTTTTAGTTTTAATATTTTTGAACTGACATGTAAAAATCGACAACTTGTTTGATGTTAACTTTGCAATTGTAAACATTCAATTTATGATAGCCGTTTTCTTACTTTAATCAATAATATATCCTGGTTGTGCTGCAAATTTTATAACCTTATGACATTAAGCTTTTTCTTATGTAGGAACATAATTGTGGTTGCCAATCGAAAGTAAGAGAAAGGTAATTATTCATTTTCTGATTTTCTGGTTTAGGATGCCTTAATTGATTGATGCCTTTATTAAATCAAGTAGATTGCTATATGCATAAGAAATTTTGAAATCAAACTATGATCATCAAAGAAATCTCTAACCGACCTATTTGGATGCTAATTCTCACACAGGAGCTACTTTTACAATCGCACTAGTTCGTAGCCTGTTGGTCTTTTTTTTGAAAATTTATGCATGTTGGTCTTAATATTGAATGAATCATGTTTAATTTTTTATTTTTAATATATAGTATCTATTTTAAGAGTTACAATAAGAAATAAGATCAAATGCTGTGTTATGATTTCATAGTCTTTTGTTTTCATTCTATCTATCTTCCTTTCTTATTCAAAAATATGTTTATGAGCTTAGTTGGATTATGAGATATTATTATTAAGGAGTATGCTCTTGGTAGTGGTTAGTTTTGATATCCAAATAACCAATTCTTTGTTGCTCCTCTTTCAAGAATTTTTTCTAACTAAATTAAGAAATAAGTTAACTTGTGATTTAAATTGGTAGCTTTTGGTTATTTGCTTATTATTATATCAAAATAAATTCTTCAATTTTTGTATAAATTTATTTCATATGTGCTATTCTAAAATTTTAGGTTTAATCCATATCACTATGCACTCTTTGTTTCTAATCCCAAATGCCTTATTGGTTTGGAGATTAATTTTTCCTGGATCCCCTATTGGGAACTTTACTACACCCTAGGTTTATTGTAAACTACATTTGCATTCTAGTTATTGCATATATTGTTGAGGATAGAATGCAAAATATAGTGATCCCTTAATTTAGCTATCTTTTCTTTTATGCCAAAAGTTATTAAGCACTACCCATACAATTGATGCTCTAACGACTAACCCAACATTGCCTTTAAAGTCCTTTTGCCCTTAAGGTAAAAATGAAGCTTCCTAGATTCTAAAGTAAATGCTCAGGCTTCAAGATTGATACGAATAGTAAAAATTTTGCATGGCAAGTATTTATATTTGTCAGATTGGGTTGCATATGGCTAGTTGGAATAACTTAATTAAGATGTTGTGTATTTGTCTATTTATTTTACACTAGGTGCTGCAAAATTGTGATTTATTGATGAAAGATGCTTGTTAGCTGAAACAAGGAAGCTCGAACACCCATTAACGGTCAGCCATTTATTTAGTACCTTTTTTATTTACTAAAATTTATCATATGCTTTGTCTAAAAGAGGAAATATATAGGAATAATATGTTGATTGACATACTTTATGTCGATAGTGATCGTCCTTTTGACATTCAATTTGATTCAAATTATATATTGAAATCTCAATTACCAATGCAAGGATCATATCAGATTATAATAGAAACAATTCTTACGTCAGTAAGCACAGTTATTGCTTTCTTTTCTTATATTATTACCAGCAAATACAGTCATAGCCCATGCATATATAAATAATATCAACAGCGCAAAACTCAACCAAGATCAAACTCCACAGAATCTTGCACAAGGATGTTCAAAAGCTTCCCGGGGAGCACATCTCCCCTGGCTAATGAAAAATCATCTTGACACGTATACAGAGAACAAAATTTCATCACCAATTTCACATCGCACGATCAGTGGGAAAAGATAACACGATGAAAAACAAGCAAAAAGGCAAGGTGATTGGTATGCGCTTTCCATCTCGTGAATGGAGAGTCCTCTTCTAGAGATGCCTAAGTCTTTGAATCGCTCCCAGGTAGTCACCCTCGATGATGACGTCATCTGTATCCACCTCTATAGCCACAAGGGCCTTCCGCAGTATAGTCGCTAATTGAATCTCAGCCTGAAGAGGAGACTGGGCAAGTAAGCTAGCTCCTACGGCAACTAGTAACTATTCGTCTGAGTCTAGAACCACAACAGCCTCAAAGGCAGTAGGCTCTCTGTAGCTATAGGAAGCATCTATGTTGGCCTTCAGCCAACGGGTCGAGGGGGCACCATCTGTAGAAGGTGGAACGGCCCTGGTAGGCCGTGGAACCCCAGGAGTCGGACCCATTGTGCAGTCCAGCATTGACCATGGCATAGAGAAATAAACCTGTGCAGACCCATATAGTAGGGTGCGGGCAACCGTGAGAACACTTAGTCATGTTCCTCCAAGAATGGTAGAGCGAGCATGCAATAATCTGGCTGGTGAAGCGACAGCGGCGAGTCGCAGAAGCCGTCGAAAACAGTGCAATATACTTTTCTTTTATTATTAGTATTGTGTAGGAAAGCAACTTATTTTTTATTTCTTTATGCCATCCTGGTATTCTTAAACTTCCCAAAAATGCTTATATACTTGAAAAAGTAAGCTGACACTTTATTTTTGTTCTATGATTCTTGTCTTTAAACATTAACTGAATAAGTACTAGTTTACTATTGGATTTATTTGATTTTGATACCAATCACATCTCTATTATGTTGTGAACATTTCTCTTTATTTTCAAGGATTCTTATTTTTAATATTATGGAAAACGTAGAATCCCAAAAATTATATCTGAAATTAAATGCATATTTCCTGAAGTATCATTCATTTCAGCTTTCATTTTTAAGTTTTTGATCAAGATCAGAATATATTAATAATCTAACTGCACTTCTAAAAGCTTCATGACTAACATTATTGCATGATATATTCTTGCAAACCATTTATTTATGCAGCATGCGACGTCAACTTACGTTGGAGTTTAAATTTTTTGCGCAATTGTTCCATGGGAATCTTTCCAAAAAATTTATGCACTGCAAAATTGTTACACAAAAGTTATGTTTAATCAAGATCACATATTCTTGTTCCTTGCGAATCGTTTCACAAAAGTTATGTTTTAATCTGCTTGAGAATTTATGTGGGTCTTAGGCATATGGATGGATGCCTTTTATTTTTAATGTTTTTGAACCAATATGTAAAACCGACAAATTGTTTGATGTCAAATTTGTAATTGTAAGCTTTCAGTTTATGAAAACTATTTTATAGCCTTAATTAGTAATCTATCATGTTTGTGTTGCAGATTTTAAAATTTACTTCACATTATAAAATTTGCTTCACGTTATTCTAAAATTTCAGTATTTATTCATATCACTATGCCATCTTTGCTTTTGATCTTAAATGCCTAGCTAATTTGGAGATCACTTTATTCCTTGATCATCTATTTAAACAAATTAATCAACTAATATTAACATTATCAGCTTTCAGGCCTGTTGTAGTTTGAGTGTGCATTTTACTTATTGCATATTTTGTCGTTGATACGATGCAAAATATAGTGACCATTCAATTTAGTTGTCTTTTCTTTTACACCAAACTATTAAGGCTGCCCATACAAAATGACTATGCTTTATTTAGAAGAGGAAAGATATATGAATAATATATTATTTGACATAATTTATATCTATAGTGATCATCCTTTCGTCATTCAATTTGCTTCACATTGTCAAATGAAAACTCAATTACCAATGCAATGATCATTTCAAATTATAATTGAAAAATTCTCATGTAAGTAAGCACGCTTAGGTAACTAATTTTAGGCGCTGCCCATACACTGTGGTGCTCTAATGACAAATCCAACATCGCATTCAATGTCCTTTTGTCCTTAAGGTAAAAATGAAACTCCATAGATTCTCTATTTGTAGTCCAAGGTAAAAGCTAAGGATTCAAAATTGATATGAATGATAAATAGTTTGCATTGCATGTATCTATACTTGCCAGAAGTCATGTGTTGTGAACGTTGTCTCTTTATTGTCTAGGATTCTTATTTCTAATATTAGGGAAAAAGCTAGAATCCCAAAAATTATATTTGAAATTTCCTAGAAATCACTTGAACTATCATTAATTTTAAAGTTTTTGAACAAGTTCAAAATGCACAAATAATTTCATTCATCTAGCTTTATTTCTAAATAGGTGTATGCTGTTGGTTGTGGTTAGTTTTAATATCCAAACAACCAATTCATTGTTTTCTTTCAAGAATTTTTGCTCTTAACTAAATTGTAAAACAAGTCTACTTGCAATTTAAATTGGCAAGTTTTGGTTATTTGTATATTATTATTTCAAAATAAATTCTTCAATTTTCGTATGAAATTTTTTTCATTAGTGCTATCTAAAATTTCAGGTTTATCCATATCACTATGCATTTTTTGCTTCTGATCTCAAATCCCTTGCTGATTTGGAGATTAATTTTTTCATTGGCCGATCCTTTATGCCAATTGATTAAATAATGGGAACATTACTAGATCCTTGGTTTGTTGAAAATTTTGTTTGCATTCTACTTATTACATATATAGTTGAGGATAGGATGTGAAATATAATGATCCTTATATTTAGTTGCCTTTTCTTTTATGTCAAAAGTTTTTATGCGCTATCTATACACTTGATGCTCTAATGATTAACCCAACATCGCCTTTAAGGTCTTTTTACCTTCAAGGTAAAATGGAAACTTTATAGATTCTAAAGCAAATGCTTCGGCTTTGAGATTTTTCTATGAATGGCAAAATGTTTGCCTAACAAGTATTTATAGTTGTCAGATTGGGTTGCGTATAGTTAGCTGATTTTATTTAATTAAGATGTTGTGCATTTGACTTTTCCATAATACATTTAGTTTTGCAAAATTATCATTTATTGATTTAAAACGCTTGTTAGCTGAGACAAAGAAGCTCGAACACACATTAACGGTGTGCCAATTTTTTATACATTTTTTGTTTGAGTACCTTTTTTGATTTATTAAATTTTACCTTATGTTTTGTCTAGAAGAGGAAAGATATATGAATAATATAATGTTTGACATAATTTATGTCAATAGTGATCATCCTTTGCCATTCAATTTGCTTCACAAATGAAATCTCAGTTACCAATGCAAGGATCATATCAGATTATCATAGAAATGATTCTCATGTCAGTAAGCGTGCTTATGTAACTATTTGACATCTTTATGGCCGTATTTTTTATTTCACTTTTATTTTTTCTTTAGCTTGTTAAGGTGGAACAATTGGCTTCCTTTGCCTAATAGATACAACTATCTAGTTTTTTTTTTAACTAATTTAAACATCAAGTTTACAATGCGATTTAAATTGGTTGTTTTGCTTATTTGCTTATTTATATATAGAAAATAAATCTGCATTTTTTATAAAAAAATGTTTCTTAGGTGCTATTCTAAAATTTTAGTTTTTATCCATATCACTATGCCATCTTTGCTTTTGATCTTGGTTGCCTGGCTGATTTGGAGATCACCTTATTCCTTGATCATCTATTTACGCGAATAGATCAACTAATAGGAACATTACAGGTTTCCAGGTTAGTTGTAAACTGAGTTTTCATTTTACTTATTGCATATTTCATTGTAGATAGGACGTGAAATATAATGATCATTCAATTTGGATTTTTTTTTATGCCAAGCTTTTAAGCACTGCCCATACACTATAGTGCTCTAATAACTAATCCATGCATTTAATGTCCTTTTACCCTTTCAGTAAAAATAAAACTCTATAGATTCCCTATCTATAGTATCAAGTAAATGCTCAAGCTTATAGTGCTCTAGTATACAATGATGGTTTACAATTCAATAAAAAGTTCAGGATAGTTGAGTACAACAAGTATCCAAAGTTAAATTGATGAAATTAGGATCTCAATCTAGAATTAGAGTAGGATCTAAGTTAAGGACATCTAAGGCCTAGAATTTTAAACTTAATTTGATGATGAAATAAGAATAAGATTTTCAGAATAATATCAAACATCACTATGTATGAAATTGAGAAGTCATTACAAGTATTTAAGGAAAGCTTAAGAATTTAGTCTGTTAGGTTAAAATACCATTTATTATGTTTCAGAGGTCCTATTCAAGCTAACATTTATAATAGAAAATATGTTTATCCTTAGACCAAGTTTCAGTTTGCTCTTAAATTAGCTCAAAATATCAGTAATGCAAAATTATAGGAATTGTAATAGCAGTTTAATAATGCTTAAATAATTTCATATTCAAAAGAGGAGGATACCTACTTTATCTGATAATCTTGAAATAAAATAGTATAACATAATAAGATATCAAAGCAAAGTAGTATATTGTATAGTTAAATAATACATCTAGATACATAATTAACACTTTAATATTTGAAAAATACAATTTAATGCAATTTAGTTCAAAATTAGAAATACTTGAATTCAGGTAATTAAATTAGAAAATTTTAATAAATTTAGTTATTTGTGTTAAGACACTCAGTCTTAACTTAAAACTTAGTCAGTTTAAAAATATGAATTAAGCTACAGAATAACCTTGAGTTTGGATATTATTAGAACAATTAAATTAAAAAACTTGGAATCAATCAGTTCAAGCATAAATTAGTATAACTAAATAACTAGAAAACAATGGATATCATATTTACAGTTCATTTATTTGAGCCTAAATTCTCTTGAACTTACAATAGTATTTATACATGAGATAATTAAAATATAAATATTTAGCATTCAGGGTGTGTGTATTACAGCTTTGAACAAATTTATCTTAAGCTTATGAGGAGAAACAATTATCACTCAATAATAACTTCTCTTGTTAGTGGGTTAACCATTATCAGCAATAGCAGGGTTCTTTAAGTTGCGATCAATGCACCGCTAATTTTACTTTTGCAATTATTCGCTATTTTGTGGAGCTTCAATTGCTTTCTTATCTTGTATTATTAGTACTGTGCAGGAATGAAACTTTTCTTTTATTTCTTTACACCATCTTGGTATTCTTGAACTTCCTGAAAATGCTTATATCTTTGCAAAAGTAAGCTGACATTTTGTTTTTGTCCTATTCTTCTCATCTTTAAACATCAACTGAATATGTACTAGTTTACTACTGTATTTATTTGATTTTGATACCAATCACATCCCTATTATGTTGTAAACACTTTCTAATATTAGGGAAAAGGTAGAATCACAAAAATTATATTTGAAGTTATATGCAAATTACCTGAAGTATCATTCATTTCAGCTTTCATTTTAAAGTTTTTGATCAAGATCAAAATACATTAATAATCTGGCTATACTTCTAAAAGTTTCATGACTAACATCATTACAAGATAAATTCTTGCAATCCATTTATTTGCGTGGCATGCAACGTCAACTTACATTAGAGTTTAAATTTTTTGCGCAATCATTCGATGCGAATCAAGACACAAAAGTTATGCCATACAAAATTGTTACAGAAAAGTTATGTTTAATAAGATGATATGTTCTTGTTTCATGTGAATAGTTACACAAAAGTTATGTTTAATTTGCTTGAGTATTTATATGAGGCCTAGGCATATGGGATCGATGCCTTTTATTTTTAATATTTTTGAACTGACATGTAAAAATCGACAACTTTTTTAATGTTAACTTTACAATTGTAAACATTCAATTTATGAGAGCTGTTTTCTTGGTTTAATCAATAATATATCCTGGTTGTGTTGCACATTTTATAACCTTGTGATATTAAGCTTTTTCATATACAAGAACATAATTGTGGATGCCAATCGAAAGTAATAGAAAGGTAATTATTCATTTTCTGATTTTCTGGCTTAGGATACCTTAGTTGATTGATGCCTTTATTAAATCAAATAGATTTCTATATGCATAAGAGATTTTGAAATCAAAGTGTGATCATCAAAGAAATCTCCAACCGACCTATTTAGATGCTAATTCTCACACAGGAGCTACTTTAACTAGTTCGTAGCCTGTTGGTCTTTTTTTGAAAATTTCTGCATGTTGGTCCTAATATTGAATGAATCTTGTTTAATTTTTTATTTTTAATATATAGTATCTATTTTAAGAGTTACAATAAGAAATAAGATCAAATGATGCGCTAGGATTTTCATAGTATTTTTTTTTCATTCTATCTATCTTACTTTCTTATTCAAAAAGATGTTTAAGGGCTTAGTTGGATCATGAGATATTATTATAAAGGTGTATGTTCTTGGTAGTGGTTAGTTTTGATATCCAGATAACCAATTCATTGTTGCTCCTCTTTCAAGAATTTTTTCTAACTAAATTAAGAAATACGTTAACTTGTGATTTAAATTGGTAGCTTTTGGTTATTTGGTTATTATTATATCAAAATATATTCTTCAATTTTTGTATAAAATTTATTTCATACGTGCTATTCTAAAATTTTAGGTTTTATCCATATCACTATGCACTCTTTGTTTCTAATCTCAAATGCCTTGTTGGTTTGGAGATGAATTTTTCCTAAATCCCCTATTGGGAACTTTACTACAGCCTAGGTTTGTTGTAAACTACATTTGCATTCTAGTTATTGCATATATTAATGAGGATAGAATGCAAAAAATAGTGATCCCTTAATTTAGATATCTTTTCTTTTATGCCAAGAGTTATTAAGCACTACCCATACACTTGATGCTCTAACAACTAACCCAACATTGCCTTTAAAGTCCTTTTGCCCTTAAGGTAAAAATGAAGCTTCCTAGATTCTAAAGTAAATGCTCAGGATTCAAGATTGATACGAATAGTAAAAATTTTTCTTTGGTAATTACTTAATAAATTTATTGACCATATTTTTGTTCTTTTACTTTTCCTTTAACTGGTGCTCAAATCTTTTTCTGGTTGAGTGAAACATTTTTCACTCAACAGTAGCTTCTCTTGTTAGTGGGTTAACCATTACTAACAAGGTTTTGTAAGTTGCAATGGATGCACCTCTAATTTTATGTTTGCAATTATTCGCTATTTTGTGAATCTTTTGTTCCTTTCTTTCCATATCTTATTTTGTGAATGCAACTTATTTTTTATTTCTTTATGCCATCCTGGTATTCTTGAACTTCCCAAAAATTCTTATATACTTGCAAAAGTAAGTCGACATTTTATTTTTGTTCTATGCTTCTTGTCCTTAAACATCAACTGAATATGTACTAGTTTACAATTGTATTTATTTGATTTTGATACCAATCACATCTCTATTATGTTGTGAACATTTCTTTTTGTTTTCAAGGATTCTTATTTTTAATATTATGGAAAAGGTAGAATCCCAAAAATTATATCTGAAATTATATGCAAATTGAAGTATCATTCATTTCAGCTTTCATTTTAAAGTTTTTGATCAAGATCAAAATACATAAATAATCTAACTGCACTTCTAAAAGCTTCTTGACTAACATTATTGCATGATATATTCTTGCAAACTATTTATTTGCACAGCATGCGACGTCAACTTACGTTGGAGTTTAAATTTTTTGCGCAATTGTTCCATGGGAATCCTTACAACAAAGTTATGCGCTGCAAAATTGTTACACAAAAGTTATGTTTAATCAAGATGATATATTCTTGTTCCTTGTGAATCGTTTCACAAAAGTTATGTTTTAATCTGCTTGAGGATTTATGTGGGACTTAGGCATATGGATGGATGCCTTTTATTTTTAATGTTTTTGAACCAATATGTAAAACTGACAAATTGTTTGATGTCAAATTTTTAATTGTAAGCTTTGAGTTTATGAGAACTATTTTATAGCCTTAAATAGTAATCTATCATGTTTGTGTTGCTGATTTTAAAATTTATTTCACATTATAAAATTTGCTTCACGTTATTCTAAAATTTCAATATTTATTCATATCACTATGCCATCTTTGCTTTTAATCTTGAATGCCTAGCTGATTTGGAGATCACTTTTTTCCTTGATCATCTATTTAAACAAATTGATCAACAAATAGGAACATTATCTGCTTCCAGGCCTGTTGTAATTTGAGTATGCATTTTACTTATTGCATATTTTGTTGTTGATACGATGCAAAATATAGTGATCATTCAATTTAGTTGTCTTTTCTTTTATACCAAACTATTAAGTGCCGCCCATACAAAATGACTATGCTTTGTTTGTTTAGAAGAGAAAAGATATATGAATAATATAATATTTGACATAATTTATATCCATAGTGATCATCCTTTCGTCATTCAATTTGCTTCACATTATCAAATGAAATCTCAATTACCAATGCAATGATCATTTCAGATTCCAATTGAAACAATTCTCATGTAAGTAAGCACGTTTAGGTAACTAATTTTAAGCGCTGCCCATACACTGTGGTGCTCTAATGACTAATCCAACATCGCATTTAATTTTCGTTTACCCTTAAGGTAAAAATGAAACTACATAGATTCTCTATTTGTAGTCCAAGGTAAAAGCTAAGTATTCAAAATTGATATGAATGATAAATAATTCGTGTTGCATGTATTTATACTTGCCAGAAGTCATATGTTGTGAACACTATCTCTTTATTGTCTAGGATTCTTATTTCTATTATTTGGGAAAAAGCTAGAATCCCAAAAATTATATTTGAAATTCCATGGAAATCACTTGAACTATCATTCATTTTAAAGTTTTTGATCAAGTTCAAAATGCATTAAAAATTTTCATTCATCTAGCTATATTTCTAAATAGGTGTATGCTATTGGTAGTGGTTAGTTTTAATATCCAAACAACCAATTCATTGTTTTCTTTCAAGAATTTTTGTTCTTAACTAAATTGTAAAACAAGTCTACTTGCAATTTAAATTGGCAACTGTTGGTTATTTGTATATTATTATTTCAAAATAAATTCTTCAATTTTTGTATGAATTTTTTTTCATTTGTGCTATCTAAAATTTCAGGTTTATCCATATCATTATCCATTCTTTGCTTTTGATATCAAATGCCTTGCTAATTTGGAGATTAAATTTTTCATTGGCCGATCATTTATGCCAATTGATTAAATAATGGGAACATTACTAGATCCTTGGTTTGTTGAAAATTTTGTTTGCATTCTACTTATTACATATATAGTTGAGGATAGGATGTGAAATATAGTGATCCTTATATTTAGTTGCCTTTTCTTTTATGTCAAAAGTTCTTATGGGCTATCTATACACTTGATGCTCTAATGATTAACCCAACATCGCCATTAAAGTCCTTTTACCTTCAAGGTAAAATTGAAACTTTATAGATTCTAAAGCAAATGCTTAGGCTTTGAGATTTTTTTATGAATGGCAAAATGTTTGCTTGACAAGTATTTATAGTTGTCAGATTGGGTTGCATATAGTTAGCTGATTTTATTTAATTAAGATGTTGTGCATTTGACTTTTCTATAATACAATTGTTGCTGCAAAATTGTCATTTATTGATTTAAAACGCTTGTTAGCTGTGAGACAAAGAAGCTCGAACACACATTAATGGTGTGCCAATTTTTTATACATTTTTTGTTTGAGTACCTTTTTTGATTTATTAAATTTTAAATTATGTTTTGTCTAGAAGAGGAAAGATATATGAATAATATAATGTTTGACATAATTTATGTCAATAGTGATCATCCTTTTGCCATTCAATTTGCTTCATAAATGAAATCTCAATTACCAATGTAAGGATCATCCTTTTGCCATTCAATTTGCTTCGGTAAAAATGAAACTCTATAGATTCTCTATCTATAGTATAAACTGATATGAATGCTAAATAGTTTGCATTTATAATTGTTAGAATGGGTTGCTTATGGTTTGTTGCAAGTTTCCATTAATTGATGAAAGATGTTTGTTAACTGAAACAATAAAGCTTGAGCACATTAATGGTGTGTCATTTTTGGATGTTTTTCTTATTTGAATACCTTTTTTGATTTACTAAAATTTGTGAATAATAATATGTATAACATAATTTATGTCAATAGTTATCATTCTTTTGCCATTCAAGTTGCTTCACTTTATCAAAAGAAATCTCAAATACCAATGTAAGGATCATATCAGATCATATCAAATCATATTAGAAATAATATTCATATTAGAAATAATTTTCAGGTTAGTAACAACTTGACCGATTTATTTTTACTATTTAATCAAATTATTTTATTTTTATGATTTATCCAAAAAATTAAAATTAATTTTAAGATAGATAATTTATAGTCATGGGCTTAGAATAAATTATTTGAGATAAATTTTTTTTTGTATGATATTGTTATATTAGCACTATTTTTATTTAATTAATTGATTCTTTTAGCATGTAATTTGAATGCAATATAGTACAATTATTTTATATTTATTTAATTATTTATTTTTTAAGTTTAAAAAAAAAAATGAATTTTTATATTTTGAATGAAGTGGGATGAGTATTATCTTTCGAGTAATTTAAGGATATGATTTTTGGCTTATTTTTTAAAAATTTGTAAGAATTTAAAATTTTATGAATGAATACACAATCCTAATTTTGTTTGTTATAAATAATTGATAATTAAAATATACGCTGTTGTTTTTTCTTACAATTATAGATAATAAAAAAATGCAAATAAATTATCAACCATAGAGATAAAAATACAACAATATAACTTAAATTATGATAATTCAATTTCTTATAATACATTTTTATCTACTAAAATGAAATCGCTATTAGATTCCAATAAAGAGAGAGCAAAAATTTTCTCATCTCTATCAATCCACTGTTTGCAATTGTGAAGTATGGCCAAATAGAAATATGCCTCACTTTAAGTGATGAATTTTTTGTAAAAGTAAATATAATGGTGAACCAAATGTGTAATATATATATATATATATATATATATATATATATTTGTATGTGTGTGTTGCAGCCCAGTAGCTAAGGTTCATGATTTGTTATTCTCACCAGCCACATATAAGGGAAAAAAAAATTATATATGTATATATATTGCAATACTAAAAGACAAATAACAATTTTGGAATGTATCAATTAATGCTAGCTATGTGGTTAATATTTTCATTTAGCAATGTTGTGCAATAAGAGAAAAATGAGTGTAGCTTTAATAAGTTGAATGAATTTACAGTTAATGTCATAATATAAATCAAAGTGTAGAAATTATAATTTACATGTAGGTGCATGTAAAATCTAAAATTTTTATAAGCAAATATACGCTGATTAAAGAAAATGGCTCTAATTATTATACATTTGAACTAAGTCGACTTAATTTCTAGTTTAGTTTGAGCTACTGTTCAATCTCATAATCGATTTCATTTGCTCTGATTCACCCAAAGATGTATTAACTTCAACCTGATTCTAATTGCATATTTTTATTAGATAAGCAGTCCTTCAATAAAAGATAGGATAGGTCATTTATAAATAAAGATCTCAACAAAACTTAACATATAGTTATAGTTAGATATGCTTAGTAGCAAGCAAATTTTCTTAAAATATAACTAGATTTTCTTAGACCTATAATTATGAATATAATTTGTGAATCGATTTAACTTTTAATTTATCAAATATTTTTGATTGAATTTGTTGCCATATATGATTCCAATTTTTATTTTAAAACTTCATTGCTAGAATTTGTATTTTGAACTTAATTTGTATTTTGTACTTAGGAGTCAATGAAGACTCATTTTACTTGAATTACAACAATTTTTTATTTTCCGTAAAAATGATGATACTAAAAGTAACACAAAGTTATATCTTAACAAGGCATACATACATTTTTTACATGATTGAACTATTGATTACCATACATGATTAAAATCTTGACTTTACTCATGATTGAGCCATTGATATATCTCGCATGTTTGAGTTACTTATTTTACATGATTGAACTATTCACTTAACTCACATGATTAGCTTTTGACTTGACTCATTTTTGCTAGTAACAAAGTGATTTTAAATTTGTATGAACCATTCGATTCTCTCTTAATGAGAATGGATTGGCATTCTGATTATGTGGAGGATCTTATGTATGTATAAAATGATATCATTTTAATCTTCATTTTAAATGCCTTCCCTAAGATCCTATGTTTAGACTTAAGAAAATAATTAGATAAGATAATGTATTAGTTTAGTGTCTAAATAGTAGGGAAATCAATTTATTTTTGAGCTTATTTGGAAGTCATTATCTCAAACAAATGGTACTTTGGTAAGCATCATTAATATAATAATAATATTTTAATCCTTAGATGCAAATCTAGTATAAAATGATGGTTTACAACTCAATAAGAAGTTCAGTTGTTAAGACACTCAGTTGTTTCTTAACTTAAAACTTAGTCAGTTTAAAAATATGAATTAAGCTATAGAATAACCTTCAGTTTGGATATTATTAGAACAATTAAATTAAAAATCTTGGAATCAATCGGTTCAACATAAATTAGTATAACTAAATAATTCGAAAACAATGGATATCATATTTACAATTAATTTATTTGAATTTTTGGCACTACATTTATTTTGAGCCTGAATTCTCTTGAACATACTATAGTATTTATACATGAGATAATTAAAATATAAATATTTAGCATTCATGGGGTTCACTCTATGTGTATTACAGCTTTGAACAAATTTATTTTAAGCCTATGAGGAGAAGCAACTTCATATATTTGCATATGAAATTGTCACATCATCTTCATATATTTGCAACTTTTATTTTCTATTTTTGCTAATTATTATTGCATCTTAGTTTTACAATGTAAGTTAACATTCTTATAAATTTAAATTGATAATATGCAATTTTGCTTTTAGGTAATGCATTTCACTTTTCAATTTTTTTGTTATTATTTATATTATTATATATGAAAAAAATATTTAAAAAATATTTAAAATAGTTTTTAATTTTTAAATGAGTTAAGACTCATTTATCCTATTGAAAAATGTTACTTCTCATTTAAATGAGTTAAGGTTGCTTATTTTAATTCAGAGCACTGTAGCTCTGAATCAATTTTAAGAATATTCCAAGTATTTTAGCACCAACATTTAGCAAATTTCTATACAGATAACAAGCAAACAAATAAGCAATCCAATTGAGGTTTTTTCTTACATTGATACAAAGCACAAAGCAAATTGAAATGTACCTTGAGGAACCAAGCATCCATCTAATAAAACTAATTATGATTGCTTTAAGTTAATAGAACTCTTAATAACAACAAAAAATCAGATATGTGCTGCATGAACTCATGTTTCCAAATTTGAATGCAATTAATCAATAACTTATGGTAACTTAAATTTGATAATTATGTTCATTCTATCACCCAGTTATAGATAATTAAAAAAATACAAATATGATCATCAACCATAGAGATAATAATACAACAATATAACTTAAATTATGATAACTTAAAATTCATATAATATATTTTTATATACTAAAATGAAATCCCTATTAGATTCCAATAAAGAAAGAGCAAAAATTTTCTCATCTCTATCAATCCACTGTTTGCAATTGCGAAGTATGGCCAAATAGAAATATGCCTCACATTAAGTGGTGAATCTTTTGTAAAAGAAAATATAATTTTGAACCAAATGTGTAATATATATATATATATATTTGTGTGTGTGTGTTGCAGCCCAATAGTTAAGGTTCATGATTTGTTATTCTATGTCATTGGTTCAAATCTCACCAGCCACATATAAGAAAAAAAATAAATTATATATGTATATATATTGCAATACTAAATGGCAAATAACAAAGATTTAAAAATAATATACAACAATGAATCAATAAAAACAACAAATTAATATGAATTGATGAATGTTGGATTTTCTTGTCTATCGAATGTATCGAAAGCATATCATTAAGGAATGTTTGATGAATAATTTGTATATATATATTTTTCTTACTACAACCTACTTAAGCTATCATATTCTCTGAATTTAAGTCCATACCATAAAATTTTATTTTTAAGAGAATGATGAATAATTCTATTTATAAGCCTTGTTTTGGAATTCCCTTAGCACATAATGCAAATAGTTTGGCAATACTATCCAAATGCAGCTAGCATTAGTTAAAACGAGTGAGTTTTTTTGATGTAAACTGTAGTATCGATTAATGCTAGCTCTGTGGTTAATATTTTCATTTAGCAATGTTGTGCAATAAGAGAAAAATGAGTGTAGCTTTAATAAATTGAATGATTTTACAGTTAATGTCATAATATAAATCAAAGTGTAGAAATTATAATTTACATGTAGGTGCGTGTAAAATCTAAAATTTTTATAAGCAGATTTAGAAAGAAAATGGCTCTAATTATTGTACATTTGAACTAAGTCGACTTAATTTCTAGTTTAGTTTGAGCTAATGTTCAATCTCATAATCGATTTCATGTTGCTCTGATTCACCCAAAGATGTATTAACTTCAACCTGATTCTAATTGCATATATTTTTATTAGATAAGCAGTCCTTCAATAAAAGATAGGATAGGTCAGCTATAAATAAAGATCTCAACAAAACTTAACATATAGTTAGATATGCTTAGAAGTAAACAAATTTTCTTAAGATGTAACTAGATTTTCTTAGACCTGTAATTATGAATATAATTTGTGAATCAATTTAACTTTTAGTTTATCAGAATTTTTAATTGAATTTGTAGCCATTTGATTCCAATTTTTATTTTAAAACTTCGTTGCTAGAATTTGTATTTTAACTTAATTTGTATTTTGTACTGAGTCAATGAAGACTCATTTTACTTGAATTACAACAATTTTTTATTTTCCGTAAAAATGATGATACTATAAGTAACACAAAGTTATATCTTAACAAGGCATACATACATTTTTTACATGATTGAACTATTAATTACCTTAAATGATTAAAACCTTGACTTAACTCATGATTGAGCCATTGACAAATCTCGCATGATTGAGTTACTTATTTTACATGATTGAACTATTCACTTAACTCACATGATTAGCTTTTGACATGACTCATTTTCACCAGTAACAAAGTGATTTTAAATTTGCATGAACCATTCGATTCTCTCTTAATGAGAATGGATTGGCATTCTGATTATGTGGAGGATCTTATGTATGTATAAAATGATATCATTTTTATCTTCATTTTAAATGCCTTCCCTAAGATCCTATGTTTAAACTTAAGAAAATAATTAGATAAGATAATGTATAAGCTTAGTGTCTAAATAGTAGGGCAATCACAATTATTTTTGAGCTTATTTGGAAGTCAATATCTCAAACAAATGGTACTTTGGTAAGCATCACTAATATAATAATAATATTTTAATCCTTAGATACAAATCTAGTACACAATGATGGTTTACAACTCAAAAAGAAGTTCAGGATAGTTGAGACACTCAGTTGTTAAGACACTCAGTTGTTTCTTAACGTAAAATTTAATCAGTTTAAAAATATGAATTAAGCTACAGAAGAACCTTGAGTTTGGATATTATTAGAATAATTAAATTAAAAAACTTGGAATCAATCAGTTCAGCAAAAATTAGTGTAACTAAATAATTAGAAAACAATGGATATCATATATACAATTAATTTATTTGAATTTTTTGGCACTACATTTATTTTGAGCCTGAATTCTCTTGAACATACTATAGTATTTATAAATGAGATAATTAAGATATAAATATTTAGTTTTGAACAAATTTATTTTAAGCTTATGAGGAGAAGCAACTTCATATATTTGCATATGAAATTATCACATCATCTTCATATATTTGTAGCTTTTTTTTTCTATTTTTGCTAATTATTATTCCATCTTACTTTGACAATGTAAGTTAACATTCTTATAAATTTGAATTGATAATATGCAATTTTGCTTTTAGGTAACGCATTTCACTTTTCAATTTTTTTGTTATTATTTATATTATTATATACAATAAAAATATTTAAAAAATATTTAAAATAGTTTTTAATTTTTAAATGAGTTAAGACTCATTTATCCTATTGAAAAATGTTACTTCTCCCAAGTATATTTCCTAAAAAGTATGAATGACTTATAATTTAGGGTTAAAAAAATATATATTTATGATCCTCACAAGCAAAAGTAGATTTAATGATAAATTTTTATTCCATTTAGTCCCTTAAAATTTAATCATTCATATTTTTTGAGAAAAATGTAAGAATTGTGTAGTAAAACTCAATCCTAATATATCCTAAGTGAAATTTAAAATTTTGATGTTATTACAAAAATTCAAGAGCACAAATCATTTAACTTTAAACATTCAATTGAAAAAATATTTTTTAATTATGATAATTGCAAATTATAATATATTTGAATATAAACATTTTATTTACAAATATTAAGAATTACATTATTTTACAATAATATAAAATATTTATTTGTTATTTATATGTGATCATTATTTTAACTATTTAATCAAATAATATTATTTTTATGATTTATCCATGAAAAAATAAAATTAATTTTAAGATAGATAATATTTAGTCATGAGCTGAGGATAAATTATTTGAGATAAAAAATTTTTTGTATGATATTGTTATATTAGCACTATTTTTAATTAATTAATCGATTCTTTTAAGTATGCTATACATGTGGGCTAAAAAATCTAATTATCATATAATTCGAATGCAATATAGTACATTTATTTTATATTTATTTAATTGTTTATATTAAGTTTTAAAAAAAAAAATGAATTTTTCTATATTGAATGTAGTGGGATGATAACTTAAATTTCAAATAATAATACAACAATATAACTTAAATTATGATAACTTAAATTTCATATAATACATTTTTATATACTAAAATGAAAACCCTATTAAATTATGATAACTTAAATTTCAATCAATCCACTGTTTGCAATTGTGAAGTATGGCCAAATAGAAATATGCCTCACTTTACTTGGTGAACCTTTTGTAAGAGAAAATATAGGTGTGACCCAAATGTGTAATATATATACATGTGTGTGTGTGTGTGTTGCGCCCAGTAGTTAAGGTTCCTGATTTGCTATTCCATGTCATGGGTTTAAAGTATAAGATATGAGTGTGTGTGTGTTGCGCCCAGTAGTTAAAGTATAACAATTTTGGAATGTATAAGATATAAGAATTATATACACCAATGAATCAATAAAAACAACAAATAACATATACCAAGTGAATCAAGAAAAAACACCAATGAATCAATAAAAGCTAAACTGGCAAGAACATGAAATATGAGTGTATTCATAAAGACTACAAGGAGTTTTGAGCTATTGTTAGAATTGATGTGATCACTTCTTTTATTGTTTTTATATATATTTTATTATGTTAAAGTCATGCAACAATATATGAATATAGTAGAAGGTACAACTGGTTGATATATTTTGTAATATTGAGTTATGATGAATGAAAATATTTTCTTAGTTTTTATTTTTGCACTATTCCATTTCCTTTTAATTACTCAATAGGGTTTTGCCATTATTGAATGCCTAATGTCGAGTTAGTTCTCGTTAAACTAGCATCGAGTCACCACACTACAGAGTCAGATGATGTTAATAGCTGTGGTTGTGAGTGCTCTGTATTCAACTTCAATGGAAGAGCGACAAATAATGCTTTATTTTTTGGTGCTCCAAGATATCAATGTGTTTGGTAAGAAGATGTAGCATCAAGTGGTTGATTTTTGATCATAGATAGCTCTGATCCTATCATAGTCGGCAGACGCATGGAGTAAGTTGTCGTGTTCAAGTGGATGTCCAAAGCGAATAGTGCCTGTGATTTATCGGAGGATGTGTTTGAGTTGTTCAAAATGTGCTGCTGTTGAGGTTATCCATGCACTAGTAAATCTTATTAATGTCAGGATAAAATCAGATCGAGTGATGAAGAGGTGTTGAAGAGAACAAACCAGTTATTTGTATAGTTTTTTTTTTGCTAAAAAGAGTTTGTATGGCGAGTTTTTGAGGGGAGTAGGCAATGGGAGTGAGAACGGGGTTGCATTGTGTCATGCCAGACATTTTTAAGATGCTGGAGGCATAAGATTGCTAACTGAGCAAGGTGCTTTTTGCAGATTTTGGTTGTAGGCATATTTGATTGGATGTGGCATCATGTATGACGAGTGAAGGGTCGGTTGTGCTGGTTTGAAAGTCTTTGAAGTGCAGGAATTCGATGATGGTGGAGTATCATTGGCGTGGTGATTGTTTGAGGTCGTAAATGACCTTATTGATGTTTTAAATAAAATTTGAAAACTAGGAATCTTCGTATCCTCAAATTTAATTCATATAGATAGTGTGATAGCCCAACCCCTTAAGCACCAAGGTATTGTCCATTTTGGCCTGAAATGCCTGACGATTTTACCCCAAAAGATAACTTCTCAGCATGTCACCCATCCTAGGAGTGCTCCCACATGAGAACACTTAACTTTGGAGTTCTTATCAGGAACTCAACCGTTATCTAAAAAGATGTCTCGTTGTTTAAGAGTTTCACTTATTACTACTTAAGTGTGTCTTTACAATCTCCCAAACTTAAGTATCATATCCTCATCAGTATCCACATACAGATCCAAAAACTATTTATTGGGTAGATAGGACTAGATGTGGCCCCTACATGCTCAACCACAACCATGTAGCACCTTAACCAACATGGGTACAAGAAGTTGCTTACATTAAAAGGAACTTTGTGTGTGTGTGTGTGTGCCTTATTTGACACCCTATGGCCTACTCTAATATTATTTATAATAACCCAAACTCTTAAGCACCAAGATATTATCCACTTTGTCCTATAAAGCCTCACAATTTTTCCCATAGAAGAAAACTTTCCAACAAGTCACCCATTCTAGGAGTGCTCCCATATGAGCATGCTTAACTTTGGAACTTCTTATCAAGAACTTTACGGTTATCTGAAAAGGCGCCTCGATATTTAAGGGTATCACTTATTATTACTTAAGTGGGTATTTACAGACAATTTCTTGGAGGCACCCATTGAGAAAGGCATTTGAGATATCCAATTGAACCACTGGCCACTTATGATGAGGGGTTAGAGTAAATAGAAGTCAGATGATGGGTATTTTGGCAATGGGGCTGTATGTTTCGAGATAATCAATGCGATAATGCTGGTTCAAACCTTGAGCTAATAGACTGGCTTTGTGACAAGTCATTATACCATCTTCATTGAATTTCTTCCTGTTTTCCCATTTGCATATGAGGATATTCAATTATGGTTAAGGAGGTATGAGTGTCCATGTATGCTTGTCCATCAAGGCTTGGTATTTTTCTTCCATGTCTAGTGTCCATGTATGCTTGTCCTTCAAGTCAGATGATGGGCATTTTGGCAATGGGCCACGACATTATTGTATGTCGGCTTTATGGTAGAAGTGGAATGTATGAGGTTAAATAGTGGCTTGGGCTTTATTGTGCCCATTTTCAATTGAGTTAGCATGGGATGTGTGGGAAGCATTGTTTTCAATTTTGTTATAGGTGAAGAAGGTTGCTGGGGTGGTGGTGGGGTTTGTGAGTAGGAAGAGGGCGATGTTAGTGAACCCGTGTATCAACTCAATGTTATTACCATGATCAATTGGGATTAAACCAAATCCAAATCTTTATTCAAGTAGTTTTAATTAGTCATTAAGAGCAAACACTGAAGTTTTGGTCCAAATCAGTAATTAATTCGACCAAACCCTAATTTTGGAAAATCTGGATAATGAGAAAAATAAGATAATTCAATTGACTTCTGATTGAAAGTCCGACTTAGCTATTGCGCTCATCACCCCTAAATTTATTAGGAGTGATGTTTTGGAAGTTATCGGATTTTCCCCGAATATTTTAATAAAATTGAAATGCCTAAAAAAAATAGAATAAGTAAATTAACCTCGAAACCAAAATATGTCTTAGCCGTTGCGTCCCTCAACCCCAAATTAGCTATGAGTGAAATTTCTAAATATTTTAGGCTCAATTAATAGCTTAATTTTAAGCATGAACTTTCATTTAAATTTATTAATCTTATGTGGGGCCAGCCATTCTTAATCAGTTGGGCCCGCATTCCTATATTATTAGGTCGGCCCGATAATGCACAATCGGCTCGATCTGAGCTGATCATTCAGGGAGTCTCGATTAGAGGGCTCGGGGTAATCTTTATCGCTTGATCAAACACGTGCCGCATGCGACAGCACACGACATCTAACGGCCTTGCCAGACATCTACTACCGCTCTTTGAGCTCTCTTCTCTTCAATTAAGCCTTTGAGGGATCGGAAGCTTCGTAGAGATCGTCTGTAATCCCTCTGGAGTTGTGAGTCATTCCATGCAGTCTGTAGCGCCCCGTCCCATCGCCGCACACAATAGGAGGAGTTGGCGGTGAAACGTTGCATTACTTGGGAAGGCTGAACTTCCCGATAATGAACTTTCTACAGCTGAATGCTGATCCTTAAGATAAGTAACATCATTATCTTAAGTATTATATAAGACACTTCTATATATTGGATTTAGTAAAGATGATAAGAATATGTATCCAGTGTATGTGACTACTTGATATGAGTTTCTTATCGATCACATCACAATATTAAGTATAACTAGAAGAAATATTCAGAGTGCAGATGCCATAAAAATTTTTCCCATACATTCATTACAAAATTGAATAAAAGTGCATTCATCTCAGAAAAAAAGAGAAAATACATTCAGATTAATTATTATAGGCCGAAGTTTATTTAAAAGAATACTAAATGAAAATATTTCATGTCACGGCTAATAAGTAACTAAGCAAATGAGTAAGAGCTGTATCGACTACTGCTGCTCCCTATCATCCTGGATCTTTTGGACAACCTCCACTGCTGGTTCCTCAAACTGCTATGAATCTAACAAATTGTCGAATCCCAAAATATCAGTTTTTCGGATGAAAGAAAAGAAAATAACCTTGCATTAGACATTATGTCTAACACAACAAAAGCTACAACATGCTTTATTACAATTTTAAGGAGGTTAACATTTAATAAATAGATAACTACTATATAAAAGTACTGAAGTACTGAAATAACTGGAAGCCAAAAACTATATAGAACTGAATGTAAAGTAAAAATAGTAACGAAATAATGAAGTGCTGAAACAAATAATTTGTAAACGATTGAAACTAAGAAAGATAATGAAATAAACTATGTTGTATGCCAATGCATATGCATATCAGTATGCCACTGATTAAGGCTTCAATTATGCATTTACTGCAAGATTCACCCCAAAGGAATTCTAATATCTATGATGCCTATTGCATCTCGTAGGTCCTACGCAACTTTGATGCATGCTGCATCCCGTTGTTTACAAACTTTTTGATGCTTATGCTTCTGCAAATTCAGGCCAAATACTTTCAAATCAATATTACTCTTAAACCATCTAAATTAAGAAAACAAGTAAAAAAATGTTCATGTGGTTATCTAGCTACATACTCTTATTTATCATGACAAGTGCATCTGCATGTATTAGCTATAAATATGAACATAATTATGTATTATCATAAACGAGATTTACTTTATTTAATTAAAATATTATAACTTTTAAGTTATCACATGATGGCAGTGCATATACATAATTAGTATGTTTTTAAGAAACGTAATTTGAAATACTTAGTTTAGTTAACTGCACTTATTAATGTGCACAAAGATAAGGGGAGGAAACCCTTTTACAGTTTATTATCTCAAACTAAGTTGTTTAATACCCCACTTAATACATGACTTAGTGTATGTCCTAAGAAAGATGATTTGAAACACTTAATTTGCTTAATTGCACCTATCAATACGCACAAAGATTATGGGACGAAACCCTTTTATAGTTTAATTCTCTCAAATACATAGTTCTCATTTTATATGCTGAATAATTGATAATATATTTAAAAATTTTTCCTTTTTCTTACATTACAATTTTATTTTCATTCTCTCACCAAATTAGAAAAAAAAAAAGAAGACAAATATAATCATCAACTAGGAGATAATAATGCAATAATATATCTTATATTTCATATAATATATTTTTATATGCTAAAACTTTCTCATCACCATCAATCTCATTGTGAACCAAGATATAATAGATATATATATATATATATATATATATATATATATATTACAATACCAAAAAGAAGATACCAATTTTGGAATGTATAGGATATAAATACACCGCTCAATCAAAAAAGCTAAATGATAAAAATAGGAAATATGAGTGTATTTATAGAAAATTCTAACTTCAAAATAATAAGATCTTAATGAAAATGCTTGAGCTTATTTTAATAAAAAGGTAACATAAATTGCAAATAAAAAACAAGTACATACATATGAACACAAACACACATAAGAAAATAAAAAAAAAAACTAAATATATATATATATATATATATATATATATATATATATATATCTATGCTTTTTATATCGACATAAATCACATTCACTTATTTAGAAAAACAGTAAGGCATGGAGTGCCACTTGCTTCCTGCCTAACTCACTCACCACCAGTGGCAGCTCCTTCTCCTCAGCCACCCACGAAGAGTTTTTGCGGCAGTTTCATGATATCGAATAACTTTAATTTGATCCATCATTTATTTTTCCATCATTAAAATTACCCAGACATGATTGATAGTTTCAAATGTAATCGTAGAGGCCAGGGCTGCCTGCTATTAGGGTTAGGGTTCTTACATGGCTTGGAAGGCTGGCCTATGCCATATTGAAGGGCATCAATACTTGTCCCAAATTTCATGGCTTTCCTTTTGATAGACAAGGAAGCCGAAGCCGGCGGGAAACCACCAGCCATGTCACAAGCTTCGAGCGTCTCTGAAAAGCCGAGCCACGCTCTACTTGAAGATACACAATTGTGACCTATACCTTTGCAACACCTAATGATGTGAAATATGACATAAGACTATGAAGAGAAAATAAGATCTACTCACAGTAAATGTGACGGGGAAATGAAGAGATAACACTGATCATTATTTCACTCGAAATGAGGGCGGAATTATATATATATATGCTAATTATACTGTTTTAAAAATTTTAACTTAATATATTAATTTCCTTAATTAGTTAACAAATCAAATATATGCATTTTTGCATTTTTAAATTCCAAGTAACAATTTAATTTAATTTTATATTTCTACATATTAAATAATTTCTAAGTTGATATTTTCTAAATTTTTAACAATAAATAAATTGTTTTAGATTTATCATAATATTTTTGTCTAAGAAAAAAAAAGGAAAGATAAGAACATACATATATTAGAAAATATATTTAAAAAATTCTCATTTAAGAAAATGAAAAAAAACAACTGTTAGAAAATTTATTATATAAGAAAAATGACCGTTAAACCTTAAAATCATTTTAAAATTTATTGTTAAAATTTATTGTTCTTTAAGAACTAATATACGCCCGTCTAACCTCAAAGTATCCTTTTATTTTTTAGGCGCACGCAGAGCGGACGGCGCGCAGGGCATCGACGCCGCCCAGATGACTCCAAGCAAAGCACGTTGTGGTGATACTAGCTATCGTGGGCCTCTATGACATCCTCAACCAGAAGAGGGGGCACGTCTTGGAGGAGATACAGATCCTCGGCGGCATCTACGACATCCTCAACCATAAGAGCGGGTACGACCTGGAGGATATGCAGCGCTTCGGAATCCCACTTTACAACTTCAAGGCCTACGTCCCCGTCATCGACTCCTTCGGCTTCTCGCAGCGCGTCTTCGACCACTGAGATGTCATGAACGCCGAGCTCCTTGACCTGGACTCCCAGGAGGCCCAGCAGGTCGCCAACATCCGACAAGTGCTAGGGACTACGAGGATAAGCTTTACTCTATCTTTTTTTCTCAATTCCAAAATATTTATATTTGTCTCTTCCCTTCTTTGAATTTTATGCCAATCAATCCTTTGCTAGTTCTAGGATCTCATTTTAACTAGTTTATGTTGAACCCTTTTTTATTAGTTGAAGAAAAAATTATGACAAACTTTTGATAACCCATAAATATTTAAAAATTGATATGGTTTTTCAAATTTAAATTATGGGAGATTGATTGACAATATTTAAGAACAGTCTTCCTTATATATCTGTTCTCCCAAATAATTTTTTAAAATATTGAGGATTGTTGTAACTTTAAAATTTCTTCTGATCGTTTGTGTGCTTTCTCAACTACTTTCACTTTGAAGTTCTTTACTCTCTTTGAAACATATTCCTGTTCTTATGTATCAACATACAATACTTCTACTCATTGCTTTTTGTTCTCATTTTTTCTTGCGATCATTCATCCTTGTAATTGTGGAAGGTTAGTTTCTTAGATCATATCATATTCTTAAAAAATATCCTAAATAAAAAATTGTCAAATATTCATTTTCAATAACAACAAAAACCTCATGTATGCAACTAATTTTTATAATCAATCTTATTTAAATATCAAAATAAACATTCTTTTGATGATTCAACTTTGCATACATTCATTTTTTGTGGTCATGGTAAGCTGGAATCTAAAGCCATAATGAGGATTTTCTATGATATTCCTTAAATGAAAAGGTTGCATATGTTTTCTCAGACTATAATAATACAACTTTTATTTTGTGAATGCTAATTTTTTTATTTCAAAATTATCTTTCATAAAAGTACTAGTTTGTAATTGAAGGCCTGATTCAAGATATTGAGAAGCTGACCCTACTTTTGTATGTTATATTTGTGTATCCAAATGAATCCAATATTAATTTCATGTAGTTTGGGTTCCTACAAAGGTATAATGTGTTCCAAAATTTACAATACCTCAAAATTCTTTTAAGCCTCCATATTGTTCTTTTGTCTTGTGAACCTTCCAATGATGGTTCTGAACAATAAATGATGATTATGCTTTCTAAAGGAGATAATGGGACATTGATTAAATAAAACATGGATTCTCACTATCTTTTGATAAGGGCGTATGTCATATTCTACTATTGAAGTAACATCTATTTTGAAAATAGTAAAAGTAATATACTTAGATATGTATAGGTGAATTGCATTGAGAAAAGTCTATGAGGTCATATTGATAACCTTATTTAGAATTATGTTTTGTATTAGGGGTTCTCACTTACATTTAGATATTATGTCTTAAATATTATCCATATTTATGAAATCATTCAAAAGGTTCACATAAATGCTTTAATTAGAGCAATGCTTTTTAGGAATCCATGCTTTAGAGAAGGGTTATTAAATGCCTAGTATATGTTTGAAAATATAATTTTGAATTATGTTTCATATAAGAGGTTCTCATTTACAAGTTAGACATTATGTCATAAATATTATCTAGATTTTTGAAACCATTCAAGAGGTTCACACAAAGGCTTTAATTAGAGCACTGCTTTGCAAGGAATCCATGTCAATTAATAATGAATGTTTATTGGAAAATAAATTTTAAAAATTTTAAGGCAATCCAAGAATATTTATATTGTTTAAATTTAATTTTATAGAGTTAAAAAAAATTTATTTAATCGCCAAATATTTTCTTAAGAGATATTTATTTTATTGTATTTTTTGTGTCAAATATTCTTAATATTTGGCAATATATGAATAGGAATTTTGTTGTGAAATAGTTAGAATGCTGGCTATTATCCATGAATTTGACCAAGATTGTCGTTTTTATTTTACGTGTAATTGATAGGCAAAAAAAATTTAATTTAGAATAAGCACTCTTAATTGCCCAAGGACCCTCCGTGACCCTTAGTCGACCCTCTTGTGCATAGGCCAATGACAATCGGGTGCATTTGTTAGTAGAAGTGGTAGAGAACGGTTTTCTAATGTCATAGTCAGTCAACATTGTGAGGCTAGCAAGGTCCTATGGTTTTGTTCTAATGTATTTTTTGGGATTTTCAGTTGAGTGTTTTTTGAATTTGAAAGAAACTTTGTAAGAAGTATAAGAAATCTTGAAAAATCTTCTAAGCATTATTTTAAATATCATGTTAAGATTTAGTGAGATTTCGATTGATATTTGAATTTTATATTGTTAAGGTATCACTTGTTTGGTTTAAATATTTATAAATTTGAAACTGCTATAGAGCTTTTCGATAATAAATTATAAAGTTTAAGGATAGCTTAGAGAAGCATGTTTACGGTCTCAATTGATCTTTGTTACTTAAATGGATCAAAATAGAAAATAAGCTTAAGGTTCGAGTTCTATGTCTATAAGTATTTATTACACAATATTAAGAATGCTTAGGATCCGACAAAGTTTCAGAAGTGCATGCTCTCATACAACTTCAATCATAAATATGGGCTAATGCATTTCAAAGACATAGTCATTTATTTTTCTTTTATTAATACTTAGTACATATCTTCTACCCTTTGAACAAATTAACTCAGTCAATTAAATTTTTTTCTATTTTTAACCGTCATCATTGTTGTCATTTTTCAATCTGCATGATAGTCTTTTTAGACGATTGATTTCCATTGAGTGGCATGCCGACTCTATATATTTCCATCAGCAAGGTCCTACGGTTGATTTCCATTGAGTGGCTAATACATTTCAACAAGGAATTTTTGTAGATTCTTCTCTGGCATTCTTAGTTATTTACATAACTATGTTAATTTATTGTTCTATAGATGTATATGTTTTGAAAGATATTGTAGTACATTTGATGATGAAGAGTTCAATGCACTTGAGTAAACCTTTTAAACTCATACTAGGCACACGTACACAAGGTGGTAAAGTGTCACTTAAAGTATTATGTCCTGTATTCATATTTCAAATTTGAGTAGTGTAACACAATGTTGCTGATTTTTCATCATAAACAAATTGTTGCATAATTTATTATGAACAATCCCTCTCCATCTTCGACAACTCCTTGGAAGATCCAGAAGCCAGCAGCACAAAGGTGCCTCACTCCACCATCAGCCTACTTCACTCCTCCCACTGTCTACTCTATCTTTAGTAGGAATCTAAAGCAATTACAACATGGATGTCTCCAACAACTACAATGCATCCCCAGCTACACCAAACCTTCTTTAGCCCAAAGTCCAACTACAACAATAACCTCCAACCTGGAATTCTTCAATATAACATCAAAAAGCATGACCTTCAAGGACATGTTAACGGCTTCTCCACCCCACCCTCTCTCATGGTCCTCAATGAACATGTTCATCCCCCCTCCAATCCCAAACATAATGCATGGCTACTAATCAGAATCTGATCGCAGCATTATGCTTCACAATGTTCCTCTCTATTATGCAATAAATCTTTCATGCCGAGTTTTGCAAGGACATGGTTAACTTTAGAACAATGTCTCCAATCTACCAATAGATCACACATCATTAAACTAAAAATAAGCCCCACATCACCATAAATGCCAAATGCTTGCAAGAGTTTCTGACTGAAATCAAAAAGCTTTCATTAGTTCCAATATCGACAACGAAGACATCATTCTGTACACACTCAACAGTCTACAAACCAAATAAAGGAGCACACCTCTAACTGTACTTTGGAACAGTTAATCAACAAAAGATGATATATGAAATATGTTGGGGTTTGATTAGTAGTTAGTGCAGGCTAAGTATGTTAAAAATCTTAAAAGAATTATTAAAACTTAGAAGAATAAAACATGCTTTTATGAAAATGATAAACTAAAAAATAATTACATTTAACTATTAGTGTGAGTTTCCATAAATGTGCTAGATACTAATACAATGTATAACCTCTTTGAGTACTGGATACTTCTATCCCTGCTGCTTAATTCTTAAGGTGCAAGATAACTCTTGTTGAGTTAAGAGAAAATACTCATTTGACATTTGTATTGTGTAAGAATCACCAGGGATTAAAGAAAACCAGCCTTGGTTATGATATAGAAGTCTATCGGCGATACTTAAGTACTTTATATTTCTAATTTTGTTGCCTGAAATAATCTAAAGAGGTTGCTAGGCGGGTTAGACGGTAACTAATTAGGCATTTTATCATTGTATTGAATAAATAATTGTAATAATGAATAGAAAACATGACTTCACTCAAGGTGAATTTCTCATTTTCAAATTTTCTAAAATTGTCAAAATACTAAGCTTCAGTCCTTACTCGTGCACCACTCTTGCCTAGCAGAAATATTTTTATTATTAAATATTCATTGAGCAATTATCTAAATGTTAAGCTTAAACACCAAAACATCTTTTTAACTTCATGTTTTTTTTTTGCTTCAAATTGTAACAAACTTCAATATGTAAAATAATTTTTGTATTTGATTCTATTATGTTTTTCATTTTCAACTTAAACCTTTTAAATATTTTGTTAGGTTTAGTCATTCATCTTTGCTAATTTTTTACTGGAGAAGGAGAAATGGTGGAGTCTCCCCCAGAAATCTCCCAATCAATTTTTCTAGCATTGGGCTTGGAGAAATTTAATGGTTTTGGGAAACTACAATTCAAGAGTTTGTTAGAGAATGGGGGACTGAAATCCCCACTCTTTCTTCAACAATATGCAACAAAGAACTTGCAATTAAACCAAAATTGTTATGGTAAGAATAAAAAAATTAAGATACTTAAGTTGTCATCTTTGGTGGAGAACTTTTGCTTGCTTTATAGCCCATTCATGAACGGAAAGCTATTTCTGCTGCCGTTGCAATTTCATCTTCACTTAAATATTTACCATGCTTACATCTGGCTGGTTGCGAATGTTGCATGGTCATTGCGTCTTTGCATGCCACTGCACACATCTGTATGGATCACTGTTCAGTTTCCAGTGTTGTTTTCTATCTTAAATGCTTGTTGCACTTGCACGCAAACTGCTTCCTCTATTGCATAATCACTCACCTTTACTTATAAAACCCTATCTATTGAAACTTCACTGCACTCATTTGTCATTTTTTCATGTAGAATTTTTATGGGGAAGTAAAATTGCAAGCGCAAATTTTGTAGTAGATTAAAATAGTATTAATCTTAGTAGGATTCCAATCTTGAAATTCAAGTTGAGTGCGATGTATGTAAAGATATCTAAATTAAATAATAATGTTATTATAGTATTGATTTATATTGTTTTTTATAATTTTAAGGAGGGTGGGATTCTCTTAAAAAATCAAGAAGAGTAGACAGAACAACTTTAAGGACTCTGCAGATTATTTGACAAAAAATATAATCAATAGCTATGTTCATTTTTTCACGCTGGTGGGCATGAATGAGTGCAAATTTCAAGTGCTTCACATTGGTTATTTTATTGTAGAAAATTTATGAATGTCAAGTGACTGAGTATTATTAATATGCTTCATATTCTTACAAATAAATATTTTGAAAGCATTTTCACTTTTGTTTTTCTTTGTTCTTAAGTGCTTATTATGGCCGCTTCTATAAAATAATAATGTGCTCGTCATCGTTAGTGTATGCATTAACAAAGTCGTTATTTGCATTATGTGGTTGTAGTGATGCGTCATTTGGTTATCCTGGAGCACCTATTTTGTTTTAAAAGTTGAATTTTGGAATAGACCTGGACAACAGCATAGCAAGGAAAGTGGATATTTTTCTTTCAATTCAATTATTTTACAGCTTTGTGATTTCCTACCTGCTGAAGTAAGGTTATGGCCCTTATTATCAAAATGCACGAATAATCAAAATATTGCTATGTTTGAAGCATGGGATTACTAGAAATAATCATCATCTATTATCTATTTACTTGCTCTGTCTGCATTTTCCTTTAATGTAATTATTTTTTTGTCATAATGCACTGTATCGCTTTAATGACTTTATTTCTATGCCTTGCTTGATAGTGTTATGAATTGATGACAAACTGTAGATCATATTTAAAAGAACAATTACTTTTTTATTTTAGGAACACATTATGATTTTATACTATTAGGAACATACATTCTTCATGATATCATGTTTAAAAGACACTAATACATAACCTTGTTAAATCTCTACATTAAGAAAATTACTGGTGCTTGTTTCTCAATGTTATTAACTTGATCAAGTATCCTTTTTTAGTGTATTCATTCTAATATTTATTAAGATGTTCAAGCTGTATTCATTGGTCGGTCCAAATGACATTGGCAAGTCAACTATACTCAAACTAATAGCAGGAGAACTTCAGCCAACTTCTGGAACTGTTTTCTATTCAGCTAAGGTATTGGTTCTCACATGAAAATTCTTCCGTGTATGTTTGGAAATAAATTATTCTCCTTCGCATGAAACTTAAGTATTCTCTCTTAAACATAAATACACTTTATTTCATGTGATGAAAATTAAAGAATAATTGAAATTCAATATTTATGGAAGACATGGCCTTTTCTTAAAATTTAATGGCATGAAATTTATATTTTTGAAATACGCAATTATAAATGGAATTCCTGCAATAGAAGTTGCCTAAATTGGATAATTTGATCCGTTTGAAAGGAGTAACAGGCTTTTTTCTGGCTTTACCAATAAAGAGATGCCTTATGAACAAAAACTAGATTAGAACGACTAGTTGAATAGTGCACTTGTTGGCAAGGTAGTTTTAGCATGTGATGTTGGACCAATTTGCATTGAATTTAAGGTCAACATTTTGGACCATCAGTTCAATTGTTGAATTGTTGAACAAGAGAGATTTTAATAAAACTGTTTGGTTTGATTATAATATGATTTGGGTAGTTAATTTTGCTTTTTAGAGGCTTAGATTTATTTAAATCCTAATATAAGTTTTTGAGAAAATAGATCTTTACATATATAGCACTCAAATTTTGAAATAATATATATCTAGCATCCAATTTTTAATATTTAAAAACTATGTATTATCTTTTCACCAGTTTCATGAGACTCATAATTAGAAATAGTTTTCGAGTGTCGTGCACACTAGAGAGATATATAGAACTAGAGATAAAAGTGATTGTTCTGTAAATATTATACATTTTTTTCTGTGTATATATACTGTAAAACTTATAAGTGCCACATGATAATTGTCTTAAAAAACCTTATAGTCTGAATTTTCTGTGCCCCACGCTATCGCATTGTAAAAAAAGAGGAGCCAAGCACCTAAAACTTTTGTCTACCCCATAAAAATTACATTTGTTTCAATTGTCACTAATACATTGTCTCCACTACCGAGTATGCCCTTAAATTGGCTCTACTTAAATGCTAACACTTCTTCACCCATCAGCTAGCCTTCTATCACATTCATTGACCTACCATTGCAAGTCAACCTTTTTAGGCATCAAGTTCTTAAATAATAATCAAATTTGTAAGAATATTTAATATTCATTTTATGCAATCTTATTTTGAAAATATGATAATCTATTATACATTTTCTTTGATCAAATTTATAACATATATAATGGATGGCAGTCAAATCATTCTATGTTTATCAAATCTATTTATATGAAAATACTAAAATATTTTTGTAGCCGTATAAAATTTGTTTTTGTTTTAGTACAGCATAATGATTCAATCTCGGTCCAACCCTTGTTCTACCATTGAAGTTTGAACTTCTTCTAACGGTTCAATTATTGGTTTCATTTTAAGATCTTGGACTAATGTAATAAATAAATAAATTTTTATTAATTAGAGTTTATCCTTTTATTAGAATACATTTATTGATTTGTTAATTATAAATAACTATGTTTATTGTTAGTTAAAACAAATTTTATTGTTTATTTAATAATAATGTTTAAATGATTATCTTAATTATAACTAACTATAATTTAATATTAATTAATTACAGTAATTACAATTGTATTAATGCAATTTTTATATTATTATTTAAAATAATTAATTATTTTTACTATAACTAAATAATTTGTTATTATTATTATATATATATATATATATGTATGTATGTATGTATGTATATATATATAATATAATCTAAAAATGATTTTGAGGGTAGTAATATTCTTTCTTCTAATATCTCTCATTATTAATCCAAATGAATGTTTGGATGTGCTGTAAAGTCAAAAATTAAAGGCTAAAAATCAGTTTGATCTGATTTTTAATCGCATCCATTCATACATTTATTTGGTAAGAGTTATGTGAAGAGATATATGTTACATCTAAAGTGATAAAAGCGCATCACTCTCTCTTCACACACATGTGCGCGTGCGCGCATACACACCCATACACATGTATATATATATAAATTTTGATTTTTTTTGTTGCATGAAAAGGTTTTCTATGATGCCATATTGGACCAGGCTATTGTCAGAGACAATGATAATAAATATTATGTGATTCAGGCTTTAGGCTTGTTTAATATGTTCATGTTTTTTCTATGTTTTTTCTACTTTTTTTCATTTAATTATTACTAAGAATTTTTGTTGATTCTTCTCTAGCATCCTTAGTTGTTACTAGTCCTTTAACCTTTCAAATATTGTTTACATAACTATGCTAATTTATTGTTCTATAAATATGTGTGTTTTGAATGATATTGTAGTACATTTGATGATAAAGACTTCAATGCACTTAAGTAAGCATTTTAAACTTTTACAAGGCACACATACACATATACCTTTCTTAAAGTATCATGTCCTGTATTCATATTTCAAATTTGAGTAGTGTAACACAATGTTGCTGAATTTTCATCATAGACAATCTATGTTAATAGTATTGACATTTCCAATCCATCATAGACAACTTGTTGCATATGTTATTTTGGACAATTCCTCTCCATCTTCGACAAGTCTATGGAAGATCCAGAAGCCAGCAGCACAAAGATGCTTCCTTCCTCCATCGGCCTACTTCACTCCTCCCACTGTCTACCCTACTTTAGTAGCAATCTAAAGCAATTACAACATGGCTATCTCCAACAACTACAATGGATCCCCAGCCACATTGAACCTTCTTTAGCCAAAAATTCAACTGCAACAATAATCCCCAACCAGGAATACTTCAAGCATAACATCAAAAAGCATGGCCTTTGAGGACATGTAGATAGCTTCTCCACTGCACCCACTCCCATGATCCTCAATGAACATGTTCAGCCCCCCACCAATCACAAACCTAACACATGGCTACTAAATATAAGCCCCACATCATCATAAAAGGCCAAATGCTTGCAAGAGTTTCTGACTGAAATCAAAAAGCTTTCATTCATTCCAACATCGATAGCAAAGACATCATTCTTTACAAACTCAACGCTCTACACACCAAATAAAGGGGCACACCTCTAACTGTACTTTGGAATAATTAAACAACAAAAGATGATATATCAAATATGATGGGGTTTGATTAGTTGTTAGTGCGGGCTAAGTAGTTTAAAATTCTTAAAATAATTATTAGAACATAGAAGAATAAAACATGCTTTTATGAAAAGGATAAAATAAAATATAATTCCATTTAACTTTTAGTGTGAGCTTCCATAAATGTGCTAGATACTAGTGCAATGTATGACCTCTTCGAGTACTGGATACTTATATCTCTGCTGCATAATTTTTATGGTGCAAGATAACTATTGTTGAGTTATTAGACAATACTTATTTGACATTTGTATTGTGTAAAAATCACCAGAGATTAAACAAGACCAGCGTTGGTTATGATAAAGTAGTCTATGGGCGATACTTAAGTACTTTATATTTCATAATTATTTGCCTAAAATAATCTAAAGAGGTTGCTAGGTGGGTTAGACAGTAACTAATTAGGCATTTTAGCATTGTATTGAATGAATAATTGTAATAATCAATAGAAAACATGACATCAATCATGGTGAATTTCTCACTTTCGAATTTTCTAAAATTGTCAAAATACTAACCTTCAATCCTTACTCATGCACCACTCTTACCTAGCGGCAATATTTTTATTATAAAGTATTCATCAAGCAATTATCTAAATGATATGCTTAAACACCAAAACATCTTTTTAATTTCATGTTTTATTTTTTTGCTTCAAATTTTAACAAACTTTAATTTGTAAAATAATTTTTGGATTTGATTCTATTATGTTTTTCAATTTCAACTTAAACCTTTTAAATATTTTGTTAGGTTTAGTCATTCATCTTTGCTAATTTTTTATTGGAGAAGTAGAAATGGTGGAGTATTCACCCAGAAAGCTCCCAATCATTTTTTCTAGCAATAGGCTTGGAGAAATTTAATGGACTTCGGGAAACTACATTTCAAGAGTTTGTTAGAGAATGGGGGACTGAAATCCCCAGTCTTTCTTCTACAATATGCGACAAACAACTTGTAGTTAAACCAAAATTCTTACCCATAAGAAAATTAAGATCCTTAAGTTGTAATCCTTGGTGGAAAACTTTTGTTTGCATTCTAGCCCATTCACGAACGGAAGACTATTGCTGTGGCCTTTGCAGTTGCATGTTCACTTAAATATTTAGCATGCTTACGTCTAGGTGGTTGCGAATGTTACATGCTCACTGCTTCTTTGCATGCCGCTGCACACATCTGTATGGATCACTGTTCAGTTTCTCGTGTTGTTTTCTATCTTAAATCCTTGTTGCACTTGCACGCACACTGCTTCCTCTGTTGCATAATCACTCACCTTTACTTATAAAACCTTATTTAATGAACCTTCGCTGGACTCATTTATCATTTTTTCATGCATAATTTTTACGGGAAAGTAAAACTGCAAGCACAAATTTTATAGTTATGCAGTTTTTTTGGTGCTGGTAGGCATCAATGAGTGAAAATTTTTGAATGTCAAGTGGATGAGGATTATTTATATGCTTCATAATCTTACCAATAAATATTTTGAAAGCATTTTCACTTCTATTTTTCTTAGTTCTTAAGTGCTTATTATGACCCCTTCCATAAAATAAGAATGTACTCGTCATCGTTAGTGTATGCGTTAACAAAGTCGTTATTTGCATTATGTGGTTGCAGTGATGCGTCATTTGGTTATCCTGGAGCACCTATTTTGTCTTAAAACTTGAATTTTGGACAACCGCATAGCAAGGAAGGTTGGTATTTTTCTTTCAATTCAAATATTTTGCAGCTTTGTGATTTCCTACCTACTGAAGTAAGATTATGACCCTTCTTATCAAAATGCATGAATAATCAAAATATTGCTATGTTTGAAGCATGAGATTAGCAGAAATAGTCATCATCTATTATCTATTTACTTGCTTTCTCTGCATTTTCCTTTAATGTAATTATTTTTTTGTGATCATGCTCTGTATCGCTTTAATGACTTTATTTCTATGCCTTGATTGATAGTTTTATGAATTGATGACAAAGTGTAGATCATATTTTATTGAACAATTATTTTTTGATTTTCAGGAACACATAATGATTTTATACTACAAGGAACGTACATTCTTCATTGTATCATGTTTAAAGACACTAATACATAACCTTGTCAAATCTCTACATTAAGAAAATTACTGGGGCTTGTTTATCAGTGTTATTAACTTGATCATGTATCCTCCTATTCAGTCTGTCAATGCATTTATTCTGATCATTATTAAGATGCTCAAGCTGTATTCATTGGTCGGTCCAAATGACATTGGCAAGTCACTATACTCAAACTAATAGCTGGAGAACTTCAGCCAACTTCTAGAACTGTTTTCTGTTCAGCTAAGGTATTGGTTCTCACATGAAAATTCTTCTGTGTATGTCTGGAAATAAATTATTCTCCTTCGCATGAAACTTAAGTATTCTCTCTTAAATATAAATACACTTTATTTCATGTGATGAAAATAAAAGAATAATTGAAATTCAATATTTATGGAAGACATGGTCTTTTTCTTAAATTTAATAGCAAGAAATTTATATTTATGAAAGACACTGTTATAAATGGAATTTTTGCAATGGAAGTTGCCTAAATTGAATTATTTGAGGCGTTTGAAAGGAGTAACAACCTTTTTTCTGGCTCTTCCAATAAAAGATTCCTTATGAACTAAAACTAGATTACAGCGACTAGTTGAACAATGCACTTGTTGGCAAGGTAGTTTAAGCATGTTCGATTGGACCAATTTGAATTGAATTGGTAGTGAACATTTCGAACCACCAATTCAACTGATGAGTTGTTGAACAAGAAAGATTTTGATAAAACTGTTCGGTTTGATTGTAATATGATTTGGGTCATTTGGGTTGTTAATTTTGTTTTTTAAAGCCATAGATTTACTTAAATCCTAATATAAGTTTTTTAAAAAATAGGTCTTTATATATATAGCACTCAAATTTTTAATGAATATATATCTAGCATCCAATTTTTAATATTTACAAATTATGTATTATCTTTTCACCAATTTTATGAGACTCATAATTAGAAATAGATTTGTAATGTCATGCACGCTAGAGATATAAAGAACTAGAGATAAAAGTGATTGTTCTATAAATATTAAACATTATTTTTTGTGTATATATACTATATAAACTTACAAGTGCTACATGATAATTGTCTTACAAAACCAGAAAGCCCGAATTATTTGTGCCCCAGGCTATTGCATTGTAAATAAAGAAGAGCCAAGCACCTAAAACTTTTGTCTACCCCATCAAAAATCACATTTGTTTCAATTATCACTAATACATTGTCTCCACTAACGAGTATCCCTTAAATTGGCTCTAGTTATATGCTAACACTTCTTAACCCATCCGCTAGCCTTCTATCACATTCATTGACATTCCATTGCAAGTCAACCTTTTTAGGCTTCAAGTTCATAAGCAATAATTAAATTTGTAAGAATATTTAATATTCATTTTATGCAAACTTATTTTGAAAATATGATAATCTATGATATATTTTCTTTGATTGAATTTGTAACATATATAATGGATGGCAGTCAAATCATTCTATGTTTATCAAATCTATTTATATGAACATACTAAAATATTTTTGTAGCCCTATAAAATATGTTTTTGTTTTATTACAGCATAGCCTTTCAATTTCAATCCAACCCTTGTTCCACATTTGAAGTTTGAACTTCTTCTAACGGTTCAATTACTGGTTTGATTTTAAGACCTTGGATTAATGTAATAAATAAATAAATTTTTATTAATTAAAATTTTTCCTTTTGTCAGATTACATTTTTTGGTATGTTAATTATAGATAACTATGTTTATTTGTTAGCTAAAATAAATTTTATTTGTTATTTAATAATAGTGTTTAAATGATTATCTTAATCATAATTAATTATAATTTAATATTAATTTAAACAATTAATTAATTATAGTAGTTACGATTGTATTAATGCAATTTTTATATTATTATTTAATAATAATTAATTTTAATTATTGTAACTAAATAATTTGTCATTATTATTTTTATTTAATTTTTATTTATTTTTATGTTAAATTTAATTATATTTATGTAATTATAATATTGTAATTATAATTTAATACTTAATTATATTAATTTTTAATTTATTTTAATAAATATTATAATTAATTGTATTAAATATAATAATTAATTAACAAACTATTATCATTAAAGGACTTTTTTAGTTACTATGAATTGCTTTAATTAATTGTGAATTACATTAAGTTATTGTACTAAGTATAAATCATTAAATTGCATTTAATTTTTAATTAATGAAATTTAATTATTGATTAATTTGTTATTTGTATTAAATAATATTGTTAATTTTAAATAATTTACTCTATTGATTATAAGAAATTAATTACAATAATTTGTTTACTCCATTCATTATAAGAAATTAATTACAGTAATTTGTCTAGCCTACCCTACATCAATTTGTATCAGAGCCTCACGTAGGTACACTAGTTTATGCGTTGGAGTGGTAGGTCTTATAGGTTCACTATGCCCGATCCCCACGTCACTTAGTGAGAGAGCCACTAGCTCCAATTCAGGTCTTTCCCCAGTAGAGTTCCAAAGGGCCATCCTAGATCGTCTAGATGCATTGAGTACACAGGTTGACCACTTTCACCACGGTATGACAGATGTGAACACCCGCTTAGATGGTTTAGAGGCATCGCAAGAGACATCTACCCCGAGAGTTGACCGATTCGACACAGAACCTGACTTGCACATAGTATCTGATCGTCGCCCAGTAGGTGATACCATCCCTATTGGACCCCCACTCTATGAGACCCTCACCATGGATAGACCCCACCTTTATGGAGGAACCCAGAGCATACCCATAATAGACGACAGGGTCCCACCTATGTAAGGAACGTGCCTCATCATGAGGTGCCATGCCCACGACCACCTGATGACTGTGGTCCCCCTCCCCGTCGTCCAGGACTAGCACACAACCCTTACTACAACCCTGGTTGTCATGAGCTCGATCATTTCCCCGGTAGAGATTATTTTGCACAGCATGACTACTATCATGGATACCCTGACCACTGCCGAGGCAACCGCCCACAGGAGAGCGATATTACTTGGCATAATTGCATTGATACTCCTACCTTTGATGGTTGCCTAGACCCGAAAGCATTTAGTGATTGGCTGCTAGACATGGATAACTATTATGAGTGGTACGACCTGAGTGATGAGTGTTGTGTTAGATTTTCAAAGATGAAATTGCAAGGTTAGGCCAAGATTTTTTGGATTAGTGTAGAGAGGTCATTGGTGAGAGAAGGTTTCTACCCCATCACCTAATGGGCGAAGATGAAGCAAAGTTTGAAGGCAAAATACTTGCCTTCATACTACCGAGACCAGCTCCTCGATTAGCTATACAGTCTACGATAGGGGACGCTCACAGTAGCTGAATACATGACTTGATTCGATGAGCTCATGGTCAGAAGCGATATAGTGGAAGAGCCTGCAACCACTGCTTCTTGCTTTAGGGCAGGTTTAGTACTGATATCCTTAGGGAGATGATTCCACACCACCCCAAGAGTGTGGAGCAGATTTACCAGCTTGCCCTTGAGTATGTGCAGTACCATAAGACCTCAAGATTTTGGTAGGGCCCTTCTCAGCCGGATCATGCCACCCATAGGAAGCCAGCACCTCCACAGGGTTGGGGGAGTGATGCTGAGAGATCTCTGGAGATATGGGTAGTTCTTCGATTACTTTATACTCTCCAGGTTGTTAAGGATTGGAGATGCACCACTATCTTTTATACCTAATTCCCTAGCGCAGGAGGTCCCTACAAATTGGTTATAGATAGTGGGAGTTGTGTGAATATCATCGCCCAGCGTGGTTTGCAGTGCATGCAGGTGAAGCCTGAACCCTAAACCCACCCTTACTGAGTCATTTGGGTTGACTAGACTGCGTTTCAGTTCATACAACAATGTTTAGCCCCAATTTATCTTGCCACCGCTGAGGACCGAGTGTGGTGTGATGTCATCCCCATGGATGTTGCACACGTATTACTAGGTAGTCCTTGGCTCTATGATAGAGATGTCACATGTTTCGGATGATCGAATAAATGTGTCTTCTTCAAAAAGGGCAAAAAGATTACGCTATCCTCGACATGACCCAAAGAGAAACCTAAGGGTCGAAATGAGCCATCTGTGAGCACGAGCACTTCATGACCCCTCCATGTACTTCGTTGTAGCAAGTTTTTGAGAGATTGTGTCAACTCATAGGTCATCTACATAGTTGCAGCCACTTCTGCCATCGCAGACTCTATAGAAGCCCCTGTCGTACACCCTACCATTCAACCCCTCCTAAGCGAGTATGCAGACATTATGATGGAGGAGATTTTGGATGCTCTTCCACCTCCACTAGACATATAGCATGCCACTTATTTAGTCCCAGGAGCTTCTCTCCTGAATACCCCTCACTATAGAATGCACCCCGATGAGCATGCCGAACTTAAAAGACAAGATGTGGCCCGTGTCATTCGTCACTGTCATATCTACTAGTCTACAAAGGGAGCTAAATAGAATACAGGCCTTTACACTCCTATACCTGTCCCAGAGTTCTTGTGGGAAGATATTAGTATGGATTTAGTCTTAGGGTTACCCCGTATACTTAGGAAGCATGACACTATATTCATTGTGGTAGACCGGATTTCAAAAATGGCCCATTTTATAGCTTGTAACAAAACCGATGATGCATCCCATGTTACATCCTTGTTCATGACAGGCGTATTTTGTTTGCATGGTTTACTGAAATCTATAGTGTATGATAGGGACATGCGATTTATGAGCTATTTTTGAAAGACTTTGTCGGAAAAGGTAGGAACCACTCTCAAGTTTATATCAGCCTACCACCCCCAAATAGATGGGAAAACTGAGGTGGTAAATAGGAGCTTAGGAAACCTTTTAAGATGTCTGGTGGGAGAACATGTGACTAGTTGGGATTCCATACTCCCTGTTGTGGAGTTTGCATACAATAATTCTGTCAATAGGTCTACTAGGATGAGTCCGTTTCAGATAATATTAGGATACGTCCCTAGGAAACCCATTGACCTGATACCTACTCCCTTAGAATCTGATCTTAGTGAGTTTGTCAACTCATTTGCATGCCACATACATGAGTTGCATGGGTATGTTCAATGCAAAATCAGTACAAGTAATAAAATTGGTAAAGCCCATGATGATGAGTGTAGAAAGGACAAAGTATTTCTTGCAGGTGAACAGGTGATGGTCTGAATCCATGCAGAGAGATTCCCTCAAGGAACGACCAAGAAATTAAGTGCTCGACAAACGGAGCCTTACACTATTTTGAAGCGCATTGGGGAAAATGCTTATGAATTAGACATTCCTTCGAGTAAGGGTATTCATCCCGTATTCAATATCCAAGATTTAACTCCATACATTGAGCAACCCTTTTACTTGAACCCCTACTATGAACAGCCACTTGTTCCTTTACCTTCCTCTTCCACCGTCACCAACAACCTACACCGGAGGGACCACATCGATTGGTTCCACCAGCCACACCTGCGATTTCACCAAGTCCACTTCTGAATGATCAGATTACAAAAATTGTCGCACATGAGCTTACATTTTCTGCGGATGATGCTGGTCGCCGCTACCTAGAGCAGTGGGAAGGACAACCTTTCATAGAAGATACATGAATTACAACAACAGAGTTAGACCGAGTTGCCCTTGAACTTCGACATCAGTATGATCATCTCCATTCATCGGAGATGAAAGCTTTTCAGTCAGGGGGAGTTGATGGAGATCAGCCAGAGCCCATACATCGCCAAGCAGGGCCCACTTTTGTGTATTGACACCGACGGACTCATTCCTGTTGATGATCCAACATCATAGATGCACCGGGCTCGTCGTTTACATGCTTTTTCATATACTATTTGCAGTATTTGCATTATTATTTATAAGGTTTTGGGCCCCGACAGTCTAGGCCAATCCTAGCCATCGATTCTGGGTGCCATAGCATTTGTTTTCTATTTAAGAGTGAGGGCTGCTACCATTTCGGGTATTGCTGAATTTGGAAAAGAAAGCCTCCAACCGGTAATCAAGCTCTTTTCGTGGTGCTGACTCCTAGGCAACTATCCCTTCCTTTAGCCACCCCTTCCCCTTCCCCACAACCGCCACCTACATCTCCCTACAACAACCTCCTTCCCTCCCCAATCCAGACCTCGGCAAATCCCCTTCCACCAACAACCCTTCCAACCACAGTTCTCTCTCCTCGGAGCTGCACCCACTACCACCCAGTCCAGTCGCAGTGAGCCCTTTGTAGCAACCCTCACCGTGTCCTCATGTATGTGAGTTATTTCTTTGGAATTAAATAATTGAGTATTATTGTAGTTTGAGTGGATTGTTCTATTACTACAAGCTTTATTCCCGCAGCATATTTCAAAGAATTATTACAGGTTTCAGCGCCACCCACTCTAAAGAATTGGCCCACCCTCGTGCGGAGGAAAGCCAACACTTGAGAACCTGCAAAGAGAATATCTTGTTTTCCAATATTTGTCTGCAGGGTTTATTAAATATAATTGTATGTATAGACTCTTGCGTCTAGCCTACCCTACATTAGAACCTCATGACCAAAACTTGCTAGTGTTAGAGTTATAAATAAAAAATCTTCTACTTTGTAATCTTGGAAATTGGTACATATTGCATTACATATCAGCAGAATAATCTGCTCGGTGTACCTTTTCAAATATTCAAGAACCATGATTTAAAAACATAAAAATCATGTCTTGGAAATTTATATAGAAATTTTAGATTCATTTGTGAAATTTTCAAAGAATTAGACTTCCAGATTTTTATTAATTTATAGGACCAAATACTCTTTTCCTAACACTCTTTTGTAGTTTTTGCTTCTATTTTTATAAGTAGGTTATTTTATTTTTCTAGATTACATCAATTGTAAATCATGTGGCATTGCTATCATTACACAGCTATTTGGTGTGTTGTTCCTTGGTGCAACAACAATATGAATTGTTAATTTAACTGCAAATTGGAAGAGGGATAAAAAATTTGCAAGAATGAAAGGGATGTTATTTTAATGAGCACATAAACATTAAAAACATTCCCACATAGGTGTACTATGAAAATTTATTTGGAAACAAAGTTTAGGTTTTATTACACCTATCACACTGATGTGTTCTAAAATAGTTTCCATTTGTTTGCTTGCTAGCAAAACAAATATGACAGAAGAACCCAACACAATCATTGTTACATATTTTACATTTTTTAAAGTACAATAGGCTGAGATGTTTTTTAACATATATATTTATTTATTTATTATATCAATTATTCTTAGATATTGTAAAATGTTTCACTCATTTTTTAAGGCTTGATTATTTATCATATATCTATATGGAAATTTGCCATATGATTCTATGTTTTATCCATGTTTCATGTAAGAAAATGGCATTCCTTGAGCCATATAGTTATTTCTTATGATTGAGAACAAATAACAATGACATGTACTCCACATACTTTTGAACAAGTGTGTGCAAATGAAATCTCAAATACAAATGCAAGGATCGTATTAGATCATATTAGAAACAACTCTTAGGTCAGTAAGCACGCTTAGGTAAACTACTTAACATATTTATTGACTGCATTTATGTTTTTACTTTTTTTTTTCCTTTAACATGTGGTGGAATGATTGCAATCCTTTATCTGATTGAGTGAATCTATTATCACTCAACAATAGCTTCTCTAGTTAGTGGGTTAACCATTATCTAAAATATCAGGGTTTTGTAAGTTGCAATTAATGCACCACTAATTTTACGTTTGCAATTAGTCTCTATTTTGTGGATCTTCAATTTCTTTATTTTCTTGTATTATTAGTAATGTGCAGGAATGCAACTTATCCTAATGTTGAAGGAATCTTGTTTAATTTTTTATTCTTAATTAATAGTTTCTTCTTTTTGAAATTACAATAAGAAATTAGATAGAAAAGTGCGCTCTATTTTTCACAATATATTTGTTTTAATCCTATTATATATGTATTTCTTATTCCAAAATGTGTTTAGGGACTTAGCTGGATAATGAGATATTATTATTAATGTGTATGCTCTTGGTAGTGGTTAGTTTTATATCCAAACAACCAATTCATTGTTGTTCCTCTTTCAAGATATTTTTTTCATAACTAAATTAAAAAATAAGTTTACTTGCACTTTATATTGGTAGCTTTTTAAAGTTTCAATTTAGCTGTCTTTTCTTTTATGCCAAGCTTTTAAGCGGACCCATACATTGTGGTGCTCTAATGATTCTCTCAGCATAGCCTTTAAAGTCATTTTTCTCTTAAGGTATAAATGAAAGTCCATAGATTCTCTATCTGTCATTTAAAGTAAATGCTCAGGCTTCGAGATTGATATGAATTGTAAATAGTTTTATTTATACTAGGCTTAATGGGTTGCATATGATTTGTTGGTTTTATTTTATTAAGATGTGCATTTGGCTTTTCTGTTTTACACCAAGTGTCTCAAATTGTCATTTATTGTTGAAAGATGCTTGTTAGCTGAAACTAAAAAGTTTGAACACATTAATGGTGTGTCATTTTTGGATGCATTTCTTGGTTGAATACCCTTTTTGATCAACTAAAATTTATCTTATACTATGTCTGGAAGAGGAAAGATGGTTTCTCTTTAAAGAGTTACAATGAGGAATAAGGTCAATATATGTGCTATGTTTTTCACAATTGTTTGTTTCCATACTATCATATCTGCCTTACTTATTCAAAAATATGTTAAGGGACTCAGTAGTATCTTGAGATATTATTATTAAGGTGTACGCTCTTTGTAATAGTTCGTTTTAACATCAAAACAACCAATTCATTGTTGGTATTCTTTCAAGATTTTTTTTTAACTAAATTATAAAACAAGTTTACTTGCTATTTAAATTTTTTGGTAGCTTTTGGTTATTTGGTTATTATTATATTGAAAAATTTCTTCAATTTTTGTATAAAATTTATTTCATATATGATGTTCTAAAAATTTAAGTTTTACCGATCACTAAGCCCTCTTTGTTTCTAATCTCAAATGTCTTTCTAATTTGGAGATTAATCATTTTTGACCTGATCATCCATTTAATCCAAATAATCAAGTAATGGGAACATCACTATATCCCAAATTTTTGTAAACTATGTTTACACTTTACTTATTGCATATATCATTTACTTTGTGATTTAAATTGATAATTTTTGGTGATTTGGCTTATTAGTATATCGAAACAAAATTCTTGAATTTTTGTATAAAATTTATTTCATAGGTGCTATTCTAAAATTTCAAGTTTTATCCACATCATAATGCTCTGACAACTAATCCAACATCGCCTTTAAAGTTCTTTTACCCTAAAGGTAAATATGAAACTTCATGGATTCTCTATTAGAAGTCTTAAGTAAATGGTTAGACTTTGTGATTGATATGAATGGTAAAGAGTTTGCATAGCATGTAATTATACTTATCATTCTTTGTTGCGTATGCTTAGCTGATTCTATTTAATTAAAATGTGTTGCATTTGGCTTTTCTATTTTACACTAAGTGCTGCAAAATTGTCATTTATTGATGAAAGATGCTTGTTAAATGAAACAGAGAAGCTCAAACGCACATTAATGGTATGCCATTTCTTAATGTGTTTCTTGTTTAAAAACCTTTTTGATTTACTAAAACTTCACTTATGCTTTGTCTTGAAGAGGAAAAATACTTGAATAATATAATGTTTATTGAGAATATTGAAAAATACCTCAAGTCAATAAGCACATTTTAGGTAACTACTTGACATATTTATTGACAAGATTTATGTTCTAACTTTTGTTTTTCTATTAACTTGTCGTGGAATGATTGACTTCTGTTGTCTAGTTGAGTGAAACAATTATCACTCAATAATAACTTCTCTTGTTAGTGGGTTAACCATTATCAGCAATAGCAGGGTTCTTTAAGTTGCGATCAATGCACCGCTAATTTTACTTTGGCAATTATTCGCTATTTTGTGGAGCTTCAATTGCTTTCTTAACTTGTATTATTAGTACTGTGCAGGAATGAAACTTTTCTTTTATTTCTTTACACCATCTTGGTATTCTTGAACTTCCTGAAAATGCTTATATATTTGCAAAAAGTAAGCTGACATTTTGTTTTTGTCCTATTCTTCCTATCTTTAAACATCAACTGAATATGTACTAGTTTACTACTGTATTTATTTGATTTTGATACCAATCACATCCCTATTATGTTGTAAACACTTTCTAATATTAGGGAAAAGGTAGAATCACAAAAATTATATTTGAAGTTATATGCAAATTACACGAAGTATCATTCATTTCAGCTTTCATTTTAAAGTTTTTTGATCAAGATCAAAATACATTAATAATCTGGCTATACTTCTAAAAGTTTCATGACTAACATCATTACAAGATATATTCTTGCAATCCATTTATTTGCGCGGCATGCAAGGTCAACTTACATTAGAGTTTAAATTTTTTGCGCAATCATTCGATGCGAATCAAGACACAAAAGTTATGCCATACAAAATTGTTACAGAAAAGTTATGTTTAATAAGATGATATGTTCTTGTTCCATGTGAATAGTTACACAAAAGTTATGTTTAATTCGCTTGAGTATTTATATGAGGCCTAGGCATATGGGATGGATGCCTTTTATTTTTAATATTTTTGAACTGACATGTAAAAATCGACAACTTTTTTGGTGTTAACTTTACAATTGTAAACATTCAATTTATGAGAGCTGTTTTCTTGGTTTAATCAATAATATATCCTGGTTGTGTTGAACATTTTATAACCTTATGATATTAAGCTTTTTCATATACAAGAACATAATTGTGGTTGCCAATCGAAAGTAATAGAAAGGTAATTATTCATTTTCTGATTTTCTGGCTTAGGATACCTTAGTTGATTGATGCCTTTATTAAATCAAATAGATTTCTATATGCATAAGAGATTTTGAAATCAAAGTGTGATCATCAAAGAAATCTCCAACCGACCTATTTGGATGCTAATTCTCACACAGGAGCTACTTTCACTAGTTCGTAGCCTGTTGGTCTTTTTTTGAAAATTTCTGCATGTTGGTCCTAATATTGAATGAATCTTGTTTAATTTTTTATTTTTAATATATAGTATCTATTTTAAGAGTTACAATAAGAAATAAGATCAAATGATGCGCTAGGATTTTCATAGTATTTTTTTTTCATTCTATCTATCTTACTTTCTTATTCAAAAATATTTTTAAGGGCTTAGTTGGATCATGAGATATTATTATAAAGGTGTATGTTCTTGGTAGTGGTTAGTTTTGATATCCAAATAACCAATTCATTGTTGTTCCTCTTTCAAGAATTTTTTCTAACTAAATTAAAAAATACGTTGACTTGTGATTTAAATTGGTAGCTTTTGGTTATTTACTTATTATTATATCAAAATATATTCTTCAGTTTTTGTATAAAATTTATTTCATATGTGCTATTCTAAAATTTTAGGTTTTATCCATATCACTATGCACTCTTTGTTTCTAATCTCAAATGCCTTGTTGGTTTGGAGATTAAGTTTTCCTAGATCCCCTATTGGGAACTTTAGTACAGCTTAGGTTTGTTGTAAACTACATTTGCATTCTAGTTATTGCATATATTATTGAGGATAGAATGCGAAAAATAGTGATCCCTTAATTTAGATATCTTTTCTTTTATGCCAAGAGTTATTAAGTACTATCCATACACTTTATGCTCTAACGACTAACCCAACATTGCCTTTAAAGTCCTTTTGCCCTTAAGGTAAAAATGAAGCTTCCTAGACACTAAAGTAAATGCTCAGGCTTCAAGATTGATACGAATAGTAAAAATTTTGCTTTGGTAATTACTTAATAAATTTATTGACCATATTTTTGTTCTTTTAATTTTCCTTTAACTGATGCTCGAATCTTTTTCTGGTTGAGTGAAACATTTTTCACTCAACAATAGCTTCTCTTGTTAGTGGGTTAACCATTACTAACAAGGTTTTGTTAGTTGCAATCGATGCACCTCTAATTTTATGTTTGCAATTATTCGCTATTTTGTGAATCTTTTGTTCCTTTCTTTCCTTATATTATTTTGTGAATGCAACTTATTTTTTATTTCTTTATGCCATCCTGGTATTCTTGTCCTTAAACACAACTGAATATGTACTAGTTTACAATTGTATTTATTTGATTTTGATACCAATCACATCTCTATTATGTTGTGAACTTTTTTCTTTATTTTCAAGGAGTCTTATTTTTAATATTATGTAAAAGGTAGAATCCCAAAAATTATATCTGAAATTATATGCAAATTACCTGAAGTATCATTCATTTCAGCTATCATTTTAAAGTTTTTGATCAAGATCAATATACATAAATAATCTAACTGCCCTTCTAAAAGCTTCATGACTAACATTATTGCATGATATATTCTTGCAAACTATTTATTTGCACAGCATGCGATGTCAACTTACGTTGGAGTTTAAGTTTTTTGCGCAATTGTTCCATGGGAATCCATACAACAAAGTTATGCGCTGCAAAATTGTTACACAAAAGTTATGTTTAATCAAGATGATATATTCTTGTTCCTTGTGAATCGTTTCACAAAAGTTATGTTTTAATCTGCTTGAGGATTTATGTGGGACTTAGGCATATGGATGGATGCCTTTTATTTTTAATGTTTTTGAACCAATATGTAAAACTGACAAATTGTTTGATGTCAAATTTGTAATTGTAAGCTTTCAGTTTATGAGAACTATTTTATAGCCTTAAATAGAAATCTATCATGTGTGTTCCAGATTTTAAAATTTATTTCACATTATAAAATTTGCTTCACGTTATTCTAAAATTTCAATATTTATTCATATCACTATGCCATCTTTGCTTTTAATCTTGAATGCCTAGCTGATTTGGAGATCACTTTTTTCCTTGATCATCTATTTAAACAAATTGATCAACAAATAGGAACATTATCTGCTTCCAGGCCTGTTGTAATTTGAGTATGCATTTTACTTATTGCATATTTTGTTGTTGATACGATGCAAAATATAGTGATCATTCCATTTAGTTGTCTTTTCTTTTATACCAAACTATTAAGTGCTGCCCATACAAAATGACTATGCTTTGTTTAGAAGAGGAAAGATATATGAATAATATAATATTTGACATAATTTATATCCATAGTGATCATCCTTTCGTCATTCAATTTGCTTCACATTATCAAATGAAATCTCAATTACCAATGCAATGATCATTTCAGATTCTATTTGAAAAAATTCTCATGTAAGTAAGCACGCTTAGGTAACTAATTTTAAGCGCTGCCCATACGCTGTGGTGCTCTTATGACTAATCCAACATCGCATTTAATTTTTGTTTACCCTTAAGGTAAAAATGAAACTACATAGATTCTCTATTTGTAGTCCAAGGTAAAAGCTAAGTATTCGAAATTGATATGAATGATAAATAATTCGTGTTGCATGCATTTATACTTGCCAGAATTCATATGTTGTGAACACTATCTCTTTATTGTCTAGGATTCTTATTTCTATTATTAGGGAAAAAGCTAGAATCCCAAAAATTATATTTGAAATTCCATGGAAATCACTTGAACTATCATTCATTTTAAAGTTTTGATCAAGTTCAAAATGCATTAAAAATTTTCATTCATCTAGCTATATTTCTAAATAGGTGTATGCTATTGGTAGTGGTTAGTTTTAATATCCAAACAACCAATTCATTGTTTTCTTACAAGAATTTTTGTTCTTAAGTAAATTGTAAAACAAGTCTACTTGCAATTTAAATTGGCAACTGTTGGTTATTTGTATATTATTATTTCAAAATAAATTCTTCAATTTTCGTATGAAATTTTTTTCATTAGTGCTATCTAAAATTTCCGATTTATCCATATCATTATGCATTCTTTGCTTTTGATATCAAATGCCTTGCTAATTTGGAGATTAATTTTTTCATTGGCCGATCATTTATGCCAATTGATTAAATAATGGGAACATTACTAGATCCTTGGTTTGTTGAAAATTTTGTTTGCATTCTACTTATTACTTATATAGTTGAGGATAGGATGTGAAATATAGTCATCCTTATATTTAGTTGCCTTTTCTTTTATGTCAAAACTTCTTATGCGCTATCTATACACTTGATGCTCTAATGATTAACCCAACATCGCCTTTAAAGTCCTTTTACCTTCAAGGTAAAATTGAAACTTTATAGATTCTAAAGCAAATGCTTAGGCTTTGAGATTTTTTTATGAATGGCAAAATGTTTGCTTGACAAGTATTTATAGTTGTCAGATTGGGTTGCATATAGTTAGCTAATTTTATTTTATTAAGAAGTTGTGCATTTGTCTATTCTATAATACATTTGGTGTTGCAAAATTGTTATTTATTGATTTAAAATGCTTGTTTGCTGAGGCAAAGAAGCTCGAACACACATTAATGGTGTGCCAATTTTTTATACATTTTTTGTTTGAGTACTTTTTTATATTTATTAAATTTTACCTTATATTTTGTCTAGAAGAGAAAAGATATATAAATAATATAATGTTTGACATAATTTATGTCAATAGTGATCATCCTTTTGCCATTCAATTTGCTTCACAAATGAAATCTCAATTCCCAATGCAAGGATCATATCAGATTATCATAGAAATGATTCTCATGTCAATAAGCATGCTTATGTAACTATTTGACATCTTTATGACCATATATTTTATTCTTTTGTTTTTCCTTTAGCTTGTTATGGTGGAACGATTGGCTTCCTTTGTCTAATAGATGCAACAATCTAGTTTTTGTTTAACTAATTTAAATATCAAGCTTACAATGCGATTTAAATTGTTTTGCTTATTTGCTTATTTATATATAGAAAATAAATCTGCATTTTTTATAAAAAAAATGTTTCTTAGGTGCTATTCTAAAATTTTAGTTTTTATCCATATCACTATGCCATCTTTGCTTTTGATCTTGATTGCCTGGTTGATTTGGAGATCACCTTATTCCTTGATCATCTATTTAAGTGAATCGATCAACTAATAGGAACATTACAGGTTTCCAGGTTTGTTGTAAACTGAGTTTGCATTTTACTTAGTGCATATTTCGTTGTAGATAGGATGTGAAATATAATGACCATTCAATTTGGTTTTCTTTTTTTATGCCAAGCTTTTAAGCACTGCCCATACACTATAGTGCTCTAATAACTAATCCTTGCATTTAATGTCCTTTTACCCTTTCGGTAAAAATGAAACTCTATAGATTCTCTATCTATAGTATAATGTAAATGCTCAATCTTATAGATTGATATGAATGCTAAAAAGTTTACATTTATATATATATATATATATATATATATATATTTGTGTGTGTGTGTTGCAGTCCAGTAGTTAAGGTTCATAATTTGTTATTCTATGTCATTGGTTCAGATCTCACCAGCCACATATAAGAGAAAAAAAAAATTATATATGTATATATATTGCAATACTAAAAAGCAAATAACAATTGTGGAATGTATAAGATGTAGAAATAGTATACACCAGTGAATCAATAAAAACAACAAATTAATATGAATTGATGAATGTTGGATTTTCTTGTCTATCGAATGGCTTGCTTTATTATTTCATTTAAACTTTTGAATAGGATTCTGTGATTTATAACTGAGCCGGCATCCCTCAAGCATCTCGTCGATCTCTCATTTCTCGATGCATTCCTCTATGCTAGTTGTATTGCGCCGACAAGGTACCTAATATACCCTACACTTTTCATAAGTTCTTTAACTGTAATGTTGATCCATATGGATCCTTCCATACCTACTGCTCTTATAAACATCATTTGTTTCTATGTAATGTATTTGATTTTATTCATATGTCGAAACCATTGAGGTCCTGTAAGCGTATCATTAAGGAATGTTTGATGAATAACTTGTATATATATTTTACTAGACTATTATATTTTTCTTACTGCAACCTGATTAAGCTCTCATATGTTATGAATTAAAGACCATACCATAAACTTTTATTTTTAAGAGAATGATGAATGATTCTATTTATAAGCCTTGTTTTAGCACTCCCTTAGTGCATAATGCAAATAGTTTGGCAATACTATCCAAATGCAGCTGGCATTAGCTAAAATGAGTGAGTTTTTTAGATGTAAACTATAGTATCAGTTAATGCTAGCTATGTGGTTAATATTTTCATTTAGCAATGTTGTACAATATAAGAAAAATGAGTGTAGCTTTAGTAAATTGAATGAATTTACAGTTAATGTCATAATATAAAATAAAGTGTAGAAATTATAATTTACAGATATGTAGGTACGTGTAATATCTAAAATTTTTATAAGCAGAGTAAGAAAAAAAATAGCTCTAATTATTATACATTTGAACTAAGTCGACTTAATTTCTAGTTTAGTTTCAGCTAATGTTCAATCTCCTAATCGATTTCATGTTGCTCTGATTCACCCAAAGATGTATTAACTTCAACCTAATTCTAATTGCATATTTTTATTAGATAAGTAGTCCTTCAATAAAAGATAGGATAGGTCAGCAATAAATGAATATCTCAATAAAACTTAACATATAGTTAGATATGCTTACTAGCAAGCAAATTTTCTTAAGATGCAACTAGATTTTCTTAGACCTGTAATTATGAATATAATTTGTGAATCGATTTAACTTTTAATTTATCAAAATTTTTAATTGAATTTGTTGGCATTTGATTCCAATTTTTATTTTAAAACTTCATTGCTAGAATTTTTATTTTGAACTTAATTTCTATTTTCTACTTAGGAGTCAATGAAGACTCATTTTACTTGAATTACAACAATTTTTTATTTTCCATAAAAATGATGATACTATAAGTAACACAAAGTTATATCTTAACAAGGCATACATACATTTTTTATATGATTGAACTATTGATTGCCTTACATGATTAAAATCTTGACTTAACTCATGATTGAGCCATTGACATATCTCGCATGATTGAGTTACTTATTTTACATGATTGAACTATTCACTTAGCTCACATGATTAGCTTTTGACTTGATTAATTTTTGCCAGTAACAAAGTGATTTTAAAATAGCATGAACCATTTGATTCTCTCTTAATGAGAATGGATTGGCATTCTGATTATGTGGAGGATCTTATGTATATATAAGATGGTACCCTTTTTATCTTCATTTTAAATGTCTTCCCTAAGATCCTATGTTTAGACTTATGAAAATAATTAG